>CM031241.1:431191756-431617302 GCA_018340775.1 Taxus wallichiana var. yunnanensis | reverse complement strand
AACAATATGACATTGACTGAGAATCTGCCTCATCTCCTCGTGGCTACTCGTGACCACATATTAGTAGACAATCGGATCCATACTTGGTCTTGGATGATGGACAATCAATACCTTATCCTAGGAGTGAACAACGCTCCCGGGGTATGTACCCACCTATAGGAGGTTTACAAGTACAACCTGAGACCCATTTTCAAGAAAATACCTCTACAGGAAATATTCTTGGAGAAACTTGGCAAGATAGCAATCAGTTCATGACAGGCTATCACATGCCTATACAACACCGGGACATACAACAAACGCCACCAAGGCACGATATCATGGCTTCACCAAACGAAGTCATTTCAAATCTAATGGAAAAGGTTAGAGGATTAGAACTTGCCCAAGCAAGTCAAAATTCAAAAATCATACAAACAGGGAATTCCAATCCTCCGCACCATCCTAGCCAAGTGGATCTCCTCACAGGAGTAGGCACACTGGGTATGACTCCTCAATATTCACAACAAGTACCAACTAGACCCACTATCGCCAGTACTGTTCCTCTAGGTCCAGTGCAAAGCAATCCATTCCTGGATAGTACCCCTTCGTACTTAAACATGTACTCCAAATCACCACAAGGGGATTTGTACTCATCCCCCGGCATGTTTACTCAAATACAAGGATTGCCTTATGCCCCGCTAACGCAAGTACGCTACGCCATATCAACAACTCCGTTCCGCCACCGCCTCCTCAACAAAAGTACCATCAATGGTTGAGACGTATGCGATAGGGACTTATTCGAGAATATTTAAAGGAGCCCTTAGATTTCGCCATACGAAGCGTTATGCTTCAAGGCCTCTTCCCGATTTGCCTAAATACAAAGGAGAAGGAGATCCGAATGCGCATATCAAAGCTTACGCTACCGCCATTCGTGAATTACTCCCATGGGATGGGGTTGTTCTTCAAAATATTCCCAAAACGCTGGAAGGCATTGCCCTCGATTGGTATTGAGAATACACGAGGCTTCCATACATTCGTTCAAACAACTCGTGTCTCGAATTCATCAAAGCCTTCGACATGAACAAACTATTAAAGGCAAGAATCGGGGAGTTCTGCGACATCAAACAAGAACATAACGAGTCCTGTCGCCCATTTCATCCAAAGGTGGCGTACGGTACCCTTTATTCCTCGCAAGCGTGCCTGTAAAACATGGATCGAGATGGAACTATGTGATTTATTCCTTCATTCTCTTAGCAGAAGTGAAGGAAGAAGTCCAAAAATTCCCACCGAGGACTTATGACGGAGGTGCTTGCAGAAAGTGCTCTGCGAATTGATCAAGCAGCATAGATAGCGGCCGTAAGACATCACGGAGCAAACGGAGGTTAATCACCTCTTCTCAAAACACTACAACCACCACAAGCGTCAATCAAGGACCCAAAATCCTTAACAAAAATCGTGGGGTAACAGCATGTGGGTAATCGACCAGCCCAAGAGGGTAAATATCGTTAATACTCCGTCACAAACAAACAACCAAAGAAACAATAATTTTGTCCCGACGATTAATACGGTGGATTTTAACAATCCACAACAACAACAACGGCGAAATCCCATGCAAGGACCAAGCCAAAACTCATTTGGTTACCAAAACCAAAGTCAAAACCAAAAACAACAATTCCAAAACTTTGGTCCTAATAGCAACGCAGTTTGGCCGGAATTTTAGGCCACAATACACACCAAACCAACAAAACGGGAATTATAATCCCAATTCTTATTGTGGTTTCCATAAAATTCAAGGGCATGACACTAGAACGTGTCGTGATTACAACAAATTCATGCAACGCTTGCCAAATGAGCAAAAACAATTTTTTATGGATATGTTCTTAGCAGATCCTACGTCACCAACGGCAACTACCTTCGCAGGGGCAGTTTCCCCTCAGAACGCCCCTCTCAAGATCTTTAATGATCCACTCCCAAACCATGATAATGATAGGTTGAAACCAACTGGAACAAACAAAGGTGCAATAACAGGAAACAACGATCACGAGGCCTCAACCTCGCTAAATCCGTTAGTTGCGCCACAACTAGGAAGTCAACCACGACCTAAGGTAGTTGGATTAGTAGAGTTAGATTCCGATTTACCCGTTGAAGCAATTACGAGGACACGAGAGTATTTCTCTCAACCAAGTCCAAGCCATCTTCCGGAAGCTGATAACATCCAACAAACCGTAACAAAACCTATGGGTGCTTACGATCTAATTAATGATCTAACAAAAACCTTCTCGCATATTTCATTCCTTGATTTACTAAAGAATTCCCCTGCTCACAGGGCTGCTCTTTTAGAGGCATTAGGTTTGGGCCATTTAATTAGCATCACTCCACCACCAGAAGCACAAGTAAATCATATAGACTTTGATGTTTATCCTCCAGACAAGCGAGATAGGGATGTCGAATTCATATTCGAAATAAGTAAAATGCCTACAGATCCGAGATCGCACGCCGAGGTGATCCAGCCCTACACTTGCAAGTACAAGTTTATAATAACTATGTAAAACGGGCAATGGTTGATGACGGAGTTTGTGGTTAACATAGTTCCTTTCTCTTTCTCCAAAAATTGGGATATGGAGAAATAAACTGCATTCTACTACCACGAAATACCTTGAGAGGCTACGACATGACCTTTAAAGCCACATCGATAGAACTATAATACTACCCCAAATCACCTTAGGACCTAAACAATCCTAATCGAGTTTTATATTATAGATCGGAAACTAACTATAATATGATCCTCGGCCGACCATGGATACACCGCATGAAGGCAATCCCTTCCACGCTATTTCAAGAAGTAAGATTCCTGCATCTGGGAAAGGTATTTGTAGCCAAAGGCGATCCAAAGCCATTTGACGTACACCTAGCTGATTTAAAGAAGAGACCAGGTGTACACTCAGAATTCGAACTGCCAACAAACCAACTTAACAAACCCTCCGACTCAAAGCCAGAGGAAAAGTTGATACCTACAACGGATCTTGAAACTACCAACATAGTCCAAACAATTCCAAAAGGTAAAACTAAAGAGACAGTATCATTAGAGACTACTGCGAAGATCGTTGAATTAATAGAACAAGATTCACCAATATTCTTACCATTCGATTCAGTAGGCATAGGATTTTCCTTAGGTGTTGGTTCCTTGCCAGCAGAAGATCTCTGTATGGTATGGTAGAAGTAGAAACACGAGCGAGATACACCTACATCCATACTCCCGGCTAAGTATTGGACTCTCCATTTCGATGGAGCTAAATGCAGATTATGGAGCGGGGGCGGGTATAATTCTTACCTCGCTTAGAAGAGAAGGTCCTCCCATTCTCTTTTAAATTAAACTTTGAATGTACAAACAACGGCTGAATACGAAGCCCTCCTCCTTGGCCTTACCTTAGCCAAAAGAATTGGTATCGATAATATCAGAGTTTTAGGAGACTCGCAATTAGTTGCAAACCAAGTTTCTGAGGTATATGAAACTAAAGCCGAACACTTGCAACTTTACAAAACGTCAGATTAGATTTAAGCAAAGCGTTCAACTTCATATCCATCGAAGCAATTCCACGAGAGAAGAATCTTCTCGCCGATTCGATAGCAACTTCGGCATCACGCTTCACTCCAAGCAATGAGCTAGAAGATACTCATTTCACGGTATCCATTCGTAACGAACCATTAATAAAAACGATGAAGGATCCTCTTTCAAACGGAAGTGAATCTACCATCCTAGACCATGTTGGAAATGATGCGGCTACTTTGGATTACTTAAATGCCCTTGCAGCATTACATCTCTCCTATCACACGCTGGATTTATCCCTGATCCCGCATTCATCTTCCTACTTCGGAAATCCCGTAACGAATCTTCCCTCGCAAAAAGAACCTAATATATACGTGGTGGAAAACGGGGATGATATAGATCTACCTCCGGCACCACCAGAGTTCGAAGAGGGTAATGCCTCTTTAATTGAAGAAACAATCGATGTCAACATCGGAACGGAAGATGAACCAAGAGTTTTAAAGTTAGGTTCTTCATTAACCCCAGAGGAAGTAGAGATACATACTCGGGTTCTCGAGAAAGAGAATATCGAGAAGGCATTTGCATTTAATCACAAAGAGATGACCGGAGTCGCACCACATTGCGGTGCACAACCTCGTCACTAGATCGGATGCAAAGCCTATTAAATGAATCAAGACCCATGAAACCCAAAGTAGCTCTCATGGTAAAAGAGGAGGTGATGAAACTCCTTCAAGTAAGATTCATCAAGCCGGACTACTCCCAATGGGTATCCAACATCGTTCCCGTTCTCAAGAAGAATGGAAAGATACGCATCTCGCATAGATTTCGAGATATCAACAAAGCTTGCCCTAAGGATGACTTCCATTACCATCCATAGAGCGTTATTGTTGATGCAACAAAGAGGTTTTGAACTCTTGTCTCTCATGGATGGATTCTCGGGATACAATCAAATCAAAATATCCGAAAGCAAGATCAAGCTAAAACCACGTTTATAACTCCTTGGGGAACCTATTCTTTATCTTTGTCATGCCTTTCGGTCTCAAAACGCGGTGCTACATACCAGTCTGTGGGATATGACTTATATATTTCACGATTTAATTCATAAAATCGTGGAATCCTATGTAGATGACTTGTTGGCTAAGGCCAAGAAGCGTTGTGACCATCCTGAAGTACTCCGCGTCATTCTTTCACGTTTAATAGAATACGGAGTTACGCTAAATCCGGAGAAATGCGTCTTTGGTGTAACAGGAGGAAAGCTCCTAGGTTACATCATATCATCACGAGGGATCGATGTTGATCCAGCCAAAATTCGGGCTGTCCTCGAAATGGTCCCACCCTCGAGTGAATCTGGAATCAGATCATTTCTGGGGAAGCTCGGTGCAATCCGGAGATTTATCCCGGATCTAAGCTTCGCCATTCACCCAATCAACAATTTACTCAAGAAGGACTATAGCATTAATTGGACTGAAGATTGCAATGAAGCTTTTGATGCTGTCAAGCGTTTCTTGTTATCACCGCCTACGCTAATGCCGCCTAAGCTAGATCGCCCTTTAATTTTGTACTCACGGGCCACCGATGTTTCGTTAGCTTGCATGCTAGCCCAAGAAGACGATGACAAGAGAGAGCGTGCAATTTATTTCATTAGCCGAACATTGCTTGACTACGAAACACGCTATACACAAGTGGAACGAGAATGTCTTGCCATAGTCTTTGCTTCTAAACGCCTAAGACACTACATGCTAAATCAAGAGACAAGGGTCATAGTAAAGACGGACCATTTACGGACTTTTCTCACACAAGGTCCTTGTCCAAAAAAAGATGGACGTTTTATAACCTTAATGGGAGAGTTCGAATTAACTTTTGTAAATCGAAGTCGGTTAAAGGACAAATCATTGCAGATTGGTTGGCATGATAACCCGCTAGACGGAGGAGACTTAGTGGATTTAGACTTTCCAGATGAATGCGTGTACTACGTCGAAACCCGACCTGCTATATTTGAGTGCCCTTGGTATGCTGATATCATTAGTTATATCATAGACCATAGGTACCCAGAAGGAGCTACACCTCAACAAAAAAGGAGGTTACGCATTATCGTAGCTAAATACGTAATTATAGAGCAGGTGCTCTATCGGAAAGCATTCGATGGAATGCTCTTAAGGTGCGTTGACACAGAAGAGTCCAAGAGGATTCTCCATGAATCCCATAGCGGTATATGTGGAGGCCACTTCGGTGGCCATGCCACTGCTCGAAAAATACATCGAATGGGTTATTTCTGGCCCACTCTAGAACATGACACAATAGAGTTTGTACGCAGGTGCCATAAGTGTCAGGAGTTCTCTCATGAGATCCACATGCCAGCACAAACTTTACAACCGATCGTTACTCCATGGCCCTTTTCTACATGGGGCCTGGACTTGATAGGGAAATTCTCTCCCTCCTCCACAGACGGCCACAATTTTATAATCACGGCCACTGAATATTTCACTAAATGGGTAGAAGCCATGCCTCTTTAACAATGTGCACAGTTCATGTAATCGCTAAGTTCATTTTGAACCAAATCATTTGCAGATACGGTATCCCACAAATCATTATCTCAGATAATGGAACCTCTTTCAAAAACGAAGAAGTTCGTGAGCTATGCAACAGATTTAAAATCAGCCATCATACGGCCTCCTTGTACTATCCCCAAGCCAATGGGCAGGCTGAAGCAACAAATAAAACACTGAAAGCCATTCTCCTTAAAACAGTGAAAGAAAACAAGCGGGATTGGCACTTAAAGTTATATCCGCCTTGTGGGCCCATCGAACTTCAATAAGAACTCCAACAGAGCAACTCCTTCTCATTGGTATTTGGGTCGGGCGGTTCTCCACTCAGTTGAAATCCCCAGTCTTCGCATTTCGCTACAAGGGATTCTAGATGAGGACGCTTACAGAGAAGCACGTCTTTCTCAATTAGAAAGCCTGGATGAAGCCAGGATAGATGCTTGAGCAATGTGACATAGAGTCTATGCTTTGACCGGATGTGCCGCGATCAATGACAACAAGAAGGTCTATGAACGTGACATATACGAAGGTGACCTAGTTCTAGGTTAGATAGCCGGATCGACAAGAAGACCGGCGAAGGAAGGAAGTTCGGCCCAAATGGTTGGGCCCATACCAAGTCACAAAAGACTACGGAAATGGTGCATACCTCTTATGTACGCTAGAAGGTGAGGAGTTTGGCGTAAAGCAGTCAATTCTCTCCACCTCAAACGTTTTACGCATAAGCAAATGCCTAACGCTACCTATATAACTATCTACATTGCATTTTTCATACAAATTAGGATCATTTTGTCCACTTGTTCTTACACAAATTATGATCAAGGAATCTATTCTCAAAAGCAATTTATTTCAAACTCGTGATGTTTAAGCATAAAGTTCTTTAATCATATCTCTCCATC
This sequence comes from Taxus wallichiana var. yunnanensis, assembly GCA_018340775.1. Lineage (NCBI taxonomy): Eukaryota > Viridiplantae > Streptophyta > Pinopsida > Cupressales > Taxaceae > Taxus > Taxus wallichiana. The sequence continues at coordinate 431,610,340 of CM031241.1, read as the reverse complement.
TTTAACATTATCAAATCACTTCCAGAATCTTTTATCAAACACGGTTCGAGACATGACGAAGTCCTAATGGTAACCATACCAAGATCTGCAAGTTTGTTCTCGCTTTGATTTCTTCTTAGGATAGGTGTCTTGCCTATGGTCTATTCTAGAAGCTTCATGGTGTCACATCTATCCCATATACGCATCTCTTTGGAAATAAGCATATATTGACAGTTTACTCGATAAACAAGTCAAGAAGTGATTGAAATGTTAAAATTTTATTTTACACATTTCCTTGCCCCCACCAACCTTCGGTGATGAGCTTGCGTCTCTTACTAGTGACGTAGGGTTGGGAAAGGATGGAAATGCCCTTACCGCCTATGCTTGCCCACGGTGATAAACCCATGCTTCTTACAAGTAGCATGGGGCAAAGTGTAGGGGGTCCTCTAAACAAAGTGAATGTTAAAAAGTCATAAACAATCAATTCAAACTCGAGTCAATAAGCGAATAAATCGGATGATCAAAATTCCAAGAGAGTTAAAAATCCTAAAAACCCAGATTTTGTCTACTATGTGGCCATCTCACGGGTCTAAGTCTCGGATAAATCGCATAAAGCAAGTCGCACCCAAAACTATGAAGTCATTCAGGTAGAGTAAGCTTGTAGTTCTTAACTTGGTTCCACCAAAGCTTCGCCTGTCTTTTATCACTATCATTTCACCATATTTCATAACTTGCGCCCTTCTTGGCTCTTGGTGATGAGCCCTCGCATCTTACTAGTTGCGTGGAGTTAGGAGTGGGGCAAGTTAACTCACATTCATCATCTTGGTTATTTTTCATCATTTTGCCAAAACAAATCATGAGGTATCCAAATTGCCCACAGAAACTAAGATTTAAGATCACAATATATCTACAATATCATGTATCAGCATCATGAAACACAAAAAGAAAGCAAACATTTGCATCATCTATTTTCCATTGCATACATTCTAGAAAGCACATAAAACATACATCGTAGTATACACAAAACAGCTTGGAAAGAAAGAAAGTAGAATACAAATGACAAGTTTTGATCCAAAACCGACGCATATATATAAATAAATCAAGTTTATATACAATGCCATCATGCATGAGGCATGGTCAAAACGCTCAAAGAGCCCGTAATACACAAAGAATGTAACTACAAATATAGAGAGCAAGTGGCCCTCAACCCTCGCGCGATCCCGGCTTGAAGGTGCGTGCCTCTTTAGGACTCCGGCATTTGTGGCCCCGGGCGCTCGGAATGGACGAGGGCTCGGGGTCCCTAGGGCGATCGTGGTCTCGCCATGAGAGCGGCTCCTCATAAGGCGCTCGGCTGTCCTATAGCTTTGCCAACTCTCATGACGGAGAGTTGACACCATCTTCAGCCACATGCCAAATGGGAGCGAAGACGTCGGTATGCCGCATTGAGCGCCGAGGGCTCTCCGGCATCCACGGATAACTCCGTACGGGTCTTATCCATAGGGATCATCAAAGAATCGACGCAAACCCTACGGATTAGATCCCGCCACTCATCAGATCCTGCAAAGCAAAGAAAGAAAAACAAATTAGAAACTAGGCAAAGATTAAAGTATACACAATGCAAATATAAGGAGAGTTAACATTCGAAAACAAATCCTAAAACAAAACAAGCATTGAAAGGAGGAGAAGATAACTTACTCGGATCGCCAGGCCTCCAAGATGGGTCGCCAGTGGCCAAGCACTGCTGCCGATGTCACGCTGCTTGACCGAGGAGCTACTCTGTAGTTGGGGCAACATAGCGCCCCGCAACGGACTCATCGTCTCCACCATGACCTCGGGAGAGTGGCTCCTCAGAGGCCACGGTCTCTCTCTCTGCACTCTCCTCCTCTCTCTCTGCCCGCAAAATGTCCTGAGTATCATGCCACTCAGGATCGCTCTCGTCATCGCTCCTCTCGACCCTCCCTCGTGTCCTCTGGGAATCGGAGTCAATATCTATAGTGGTCGCCACGCTATGAGCGGGACTGCAGCAATCGAAGTAATGGTGCCCGAGGCGCACCAGCTCTCCTCTCGCCCGAACTATCCCTCGGCCGCATTTCGATAGGAATGCCGGGGTAATCACTCGGCCCAACCACGGCCTCTGGGCCCCCTCTAGCCTCTCGGGTGATCATAAACGGGTCTACTTTTGGAGGAAGCATAGCCGCGTAGGGGAGGCCAAGCTGGCGAGGAACCTGCCAAGGGATGTACCTCTACCCGGCCCACACGATCAATAACACCGCCCCGTGATGGAGCGGGAGATCAATGTCATAGTCTCCTCTCCCCATATACCGGCCATAAGCCAGTGCGGTGTAGCCTCTCCATGCTCCCCGTGGTAAGGGTGGCTACCGTTTGGTGAGGTGCTCGAGCACCGACATAGCCTCCGACCATCGGGCTGCCCTCACCGCCCAGGATCTCGCCACCGCCACGCCTGCGCCATACGGAATGAAACGCTCATACACCCAACTCATGACTAGAGTGGGGTGGCTCAAAGATCTGCCTCGCATCGGACCACCCCGTATAAGTCATGGTAGGTGGTCCCCAAATGTCTGCGCCCAGGCGTATTTCTCAGCCATGTCCCTCTATCTCGTGCAATGATGGGGCCCTAGCGGTATAACAATGTATCCCTCCTTGTCCCCGATCGGTCTCGAGGAAAGGATCCCCATGATGGCTGTCAAAATACGGGGATGGGCAAAGAAGGAATGGATCTAACTCTCACTCCCTTCTTTGGCCACGTGGAAATAAATGCATCCCCCATATAACTCGCCCACTTGTGTAATCGTGCTCTGGACCCACTGTCTCGGTGTGAGTCTCGTCCCGATGATCGGGACCCCCAGGATGCGATAAACATCCTCCAAAGTGATGGTCCACTCACCACGGACCCCTGGCAGTCGGAAGGTGTTCCGATCTGCGTCCCAATATGAAAATAGGTCACAAAGAATCTGACTGGATGGAGCAACGTGGGGCACACGCGACAAACGTAATATACCGGCCCTCTGCAATGTGTCCTCCTCATCTGCTGAGAGGGCATCCAAAACCCCGGGCAGCCAGTCACACTCTCGCTCCCGGCTCCATCTAATGTACTCCTCTTTTGCCTGCATACACCCAAAAACACACAAGGAAGAGTAAGTTAGTATCTAAACAACATCAAGAGAAGCATAAAAACACGTACAAATGCTAAAAATACAAGCAAAAGCTTTTAAGTAAGGTTCTTTTGCATTCTGTGCAAAACCGCCGCCCTGAGCAGGGGGGCGGTTTTGTAACCGCCGCCTTAAGGGCGGCGGTCTCGTGACCGCCGCCCTGTACAGGGAGGCGGTCGTGTAACCGCCGCCCTGTCCAGGGCGGCGGTCGCGGTCCGAAAACCCGCGCGGGTTTTTAAACCTAAAAAGTCCCAAAAATGTGAAAAATAACCATTTTAACTAAAAACAAAGCCTACCCAGTAGGCGCCCCCCCTAGATGGACCTTTTGAACCTAACAATTTCAAAAATAATCCCCCGTTTTGCAAAGAATTTGCCATTTCAAATTGAAGAGGAAAAACATAAAATGGAAGAAAACCAACCCTTTGTGATCGCTTGAGGTCGGTGTTCCGCTCGTGGAGGCATGATCTCTATCTCACTACGGATGTTTTGACTCTACTCGCGTAAGAAACCGTCACCGTGGGTCCCAGAGCTCAAAATCAATCAAATCGACTCGCGCAAATGAATAGGAAAATGGGCCCACTTTCATATATATATCGTCCTGTTTCGTTTTAAAAATAACTTTTTCACAGGTTCGGAGCGCCGACGGAGGTAAGTTTCTATCCTCGCACAAACGGTACGTCCTCTTTCTCTATTATTTTAACGTTTATTTTTCAAATTATTGTATCTATCTGCATTTGAGTTCTCTTTTCATTTTGCAGGTAGCGGGAATTTTGGAGCGGCGTCATTTCAACACACGGGCGTGTAAGGTATAATTTCTCACTTCCTATTTCGGGACGGCCATGCTCGGACCCACCGTTTTATGCCTCTTCATGGCTAAAACGCTTCTCCGAGGGGGCAATATGTACGTACCCAAAATTGTAAGGTACTGTACTGCGGAACGGTGTAATAAGTGCCCCAATGATGATACAGGTCTCCTCGCAAGGTGTTCGGGATCCGGAAAAGCCCTCGGAGTATGCGTTAACATCCCGCATGCCTCGCTTTGCCCCCGTGCCCTTTGTTTTTCCCTTTCTTTCCTCTTTCCTTGGCCTTTTGACCTTCAGTGACGAAACCGCCGCCCTGCAGGGAGGCGGTCTCGTGACCGCCGCCCTGATCAGGGAGGCGGTCCTGTAACTGCCGCCCTGAGCAGGGGCGGTGGTCCTGTGCGCGTTTTCCAGAACGTTCTTTTGACGCGACCCGCATGAAATATCAACGCTTTACCAGCTTTTCTTGCCGACTTGAGCACGCATTTATGTTTTTGGTCCCCTGGAATAGTGTTTTTCTTTTGTTTAATGTTTAGGAGTTCAGTTTGGATTTGATCTCTGCATGTTTGGATTCCTATAAATGCATGGTTTGTGCACATGCAAATGGCCCCTGAATTTAGCTCTGAATTTTGCTCCAAAGTTTGTTTTGAATTTCTTGTTGCAGTAGATCTAGTTTTCTTTTGCTTAGAATTCTTAGATTTCTCATTGAGTGCTTTGGCTAGTATTGTGTTGCAGCTGGTAAGCCACATATCCAACTTGTGCAAGTGCAAACATTATTTGAGCCACCATTTTAACTCCAATTTTCATGTTTCAGTGCTATGGTCTTTTAGCTTGCTTAAGATTGGTAGCATAGGTTGTTACAGGTTTGTTTTAGCTTTGTGTTACTGTTGGTAAGCCACAGATCCAACTTGTGCAAACAGTATTACTGTTTTGGAGTAGAATAGTCTAAGGCAGCCATTGAAGTTGCAGGTTTTGCTCTTCATACAGACTAGTTTCAGGTTCTGGATACTTTTGTTGCACGATTCGCAGTAGACCCCGCTAGGAATTGTATAGGCCAAGCTCTGTACTCTTGCGCCATCCCTCTCCTATCCGCACTCTATTCTGTCTGCATTCCAAAGGCTGTCCATTGATCCAAATACTTATTCCTGTTGATGCAAGCATTCCACGCTTTTCTGGATTCACGTGAGCACAAAGAACGTGGAGATCATACTGAGGGGACAAGAACACACACACCGTCGGATTCGCCACTGTTCTGCGAAATCCAGGTTCCATCTTTCAAAGTTTTAGTTAGAACTTATCAAATAAAGTAGTTAATCACTTTATTTAAGTTATTTCCATTCTCGATATTGCCAGGGAAGTTGTGGGGATTGATAGTTTCTGAGAAACTATGATTCATTCCTCACTTCTGAGGTAGGATCGAAGAATCTTGCAGATAGATTAGTTATTTCGTTGTTTAGAATAGATATACGAAATTGCACAGACAAATAGCTACACTCGGCTATTTTGTTTGTTTTACGTTGTTAGTTTAGTTATCAATTCTAAATATTTTAAATAGCTGCTTTCTTATAAATTGCCAGAAAATACAAAAAAAGAAATTATATATGTTAGAAGTACACTTAGTTTTTACTTTATTATAGTTTGTCTCATTTCCGCTTTTGCATGACAATTACGGGACCCAGGGAGCCCAGGGAATACATTTTCGAGCCAATTGTGCCCCAGCCCAATACCGTAGTGGCAATAACTGATATTGACCAAAACCTTAGGATACAAGTCTTCCAAACAACAACAGACTTCCAACAGATCAGGTCACAGTTGAGAGGGTTAAATATCGAAGACGACCAAGCACATCTGTTTTGGTCAAATCAGCCAAACTACAGGTTATCCTAGAAAACATCCGCATGACTGTAGAAGGATTTGAAAGAGAACAAATATTCGGGTGCGATCCTTTAGTTCCACAGCCAGACGCTGGAGACACCCTAGTAGATATAGATACCAGCTTAAGAATCCAAGTCGCTAGAACACCTGTGAGGTATTCTGAGAAAATCACACAATTGCTGATTCTAAACGTAGAAGCTGAAAAGGCTTACGACTACTGGATGCTAGGGATCAGAACTTGATCTCCCGTATGACCATAACGGGACCGCAACAACCAAGAGTCTATGGTTGTGATCCCCAGATCCCACAGCCCAACGAACCCACAAGTCAGTTAGATATAAACACTGGCCTTCGTACATTAGTATTTCAGTCTACTCCGATTCCACCTCTCATCATTCAACAGTTATCCCTACTAGACACAACAGCTAACAAAGCTAGAGAATTTTGGACTAGGCCAGAGAATCGTCCATAGAATCGACCATATTTACCATATGACCCTATCAGGAGAAATACACGAAACCATCCCGGGTCATTTTCCACGCATCCCACAACCCATAGATCGAATCACGCCAGAGCTCGATATTGATTGGAGCCTTCGAGCAGTCATCCTCGCTGATCGATCTATCACACCAGTCCAAGTTAGAAGGGCCTTCTTTGCCTTAGATTCGCAAATACCATTAGTGCGTGTCCAAGACATTAGACTGCCTGACTAGTTTGTCTGCGCATTCTACCCCCACCGGCTGTCTCGGCACGACCTCGGGAGGTCGGGTACGCGGAAGAGTCACGTGTTGATTCCCACGCTCACCTGTCGCTTTTCCGACGTACAAAATTGGTGAACCCGACGTGAATCAAGCAATTCTTTCACCTTCTCTTTGAGAAGTTTTATCTTCTCCAAATCACCTTCGCTCCTTCCCATTATTCTGCGGGTATTCATATACCCCCCGAATATGTCGGGATTCGATGCATACGGCAGACCCCTCTTGGGTCTTGAGGCATACTACGCCCAACAGAATAGGCAATCATCACCCTCACTCTCAATGTGGGGCGACAACTATTCAACTAACCAATTGTCAACACAAACACCAAGGACTAGATATAACTCGTCCTTTCAAACAGAGGGGTTGGAGCAAATTGCTCAAACACAAACAGAGCCTTCAGGCTCAAACAATATGACATTGACTGGAGAATCTGCTTCATCTCCTCAGGTATTACTCAGACCACATATTAGTAGACAATCGGATCCATACTTGGTCTTGGATGATGGACAATCAATACCTTATCCTAGGAGTGAACAACGCTCCCGGGGTATGTACCCACCTATAGGAGGTTTACAAGTACAACCCGAGACCCATTTTCAAGAAAATACCTCTAGGAAATATTCTTGGAGAAACTTGGCAAGATAGCAATCGGGTTCATGACAGCTATCACATGCCTATACAACACCTAGGACATACAACAAACGCCACCAAGGCACGATATCATGGCTTCACCAAAGCGAAGTCATTTCAAATCTAATGGAAAAGGTTAGAGGATTAGAACTTGCCCAAGCAAGTCAAAATTCAAAAATCATACAAACAGGGAATTCCAATCCTCCGCACCATCCTAGCCAAGTGGATCTCCTCACAGAGTAGGCACACCGGGTATGACTCCTCAATATTCACAACAAGTGCCAACTAGACCCACAATCGCTAGTCTTGTTCCTCTAGGTCCAAGATACAAAGCAATCCATTCCCTGGATAGTACTTCCCTTCGTACTTAAACATGTACTCCAAATCACCACAAGGGGATTTGTACTCATCCCCTAAGCATGTTTACTCAAATGCAAGGATTGCCTTATGCCCCGCTAACGCTTGCACGTTACGCCATATCAACAACCCGTTCGCCACCGCCTCCTCAACAGTACCATCAATGGTTGAGACGTATGCGATAGGGACTTATTCGAATATTTAAAGGAGCCCTTAGATTTCGCCATACGGCGTTATGCTTCCAAGGCCTCTTCCCGATTTGCCTAAATACAAAGGAGAAGGAGATCCGAATGCGCATATCAAAGCTTACGCTACCGCCATTCGTGAATTACTCCCATGGGATGGGGTTGTTGCTAAAATATTCCCAAAACACTGGAAGGCATTGCCTCGATTGGTATTACAGAATACCTGAGGCTTCCATACATTCGTTCAAACAACTCGTGTCTCAATTCATCAAAGCCTTCGACATGAACAAACTATTAAAGACAGGAATCAGGGAGTTCTTGCACATCAAACAAGAACATAACGAGTCACATCGCCCATTTCATCCAAAGGTGGCGTCTGAGTCCTTTATTCCTCGGCAAGCACTCAAACATGGATCAGATGGAGCTATGCGATTTATTCCTTCATTCTCTTAGCAGAGAAGTGAAGGAAGAAGTCCAAAAATTCCCACTGAGGACTTATGACGAGGTGCTTGAAAGTGCTCTGCGAATTGATCAAGCAGCAATAGATAGCGGCCGTAAGACGTACGGAGCAAACGGGAGGTTAATCACCTCTTCTCAAAACACTACAACCACCACAAGCGTCAATCAAGGACCCAAAATCCTTAACAAAAATCGTGGGGTAACAACAGACGGGGTAACTGACCAGCCCAAGAGGGTAAATATCGTTAATACTCCGTCACAAACAAACAACCAAAGAAACAACAATTTTGTCCCGACGATTAATACGGTGGATTTTAACAATCCACAACAACAACAACGGCGAAATCCCATGCAAGGACCAAGCCAAAACTCATTTGGTTACCAAAACCAAAGTCAAAACCAAAAACAACAATTCCAAAACTTTGGTCCTAATAGGCAACAGTTTGACTGGAATTTTAGGCCACAATACACACCAAACCAACAAAACGGAAATTATAATCCCAATTCTTATTGTGGTTTCCATAAAATTCAAGGGCATGACACTAGAACGTGTCGTGATTACAACAAATTCATGCAACGCTTGCCAAATGAGCAAAAACAATTTTTTATGGATATGTTCTTAGCAGATCCTACGTCACCAACGGCAACTACCTTCGCAGGGCGCCCTCGTAACGCCCCTCTCAAGATCTTTAATGATCCACTCCCAAACCATGATAATGATAGGTTGAAACCAACTGGAACAAACAAAGGTGCAATAACAGGAAACAACGATCACGAGGCCTCAACCTCGCTAAATCCGTTAGTTGCGCCACAACTAGGAAGTCAACCACGACCTAAGGTAGTTGGATTAGTAGAGTTAGATTCCGATTTACCCATTGAAGCAATTACGAGGACACGAGAGTATTTCTCTCAACCAAGTCCAAGCCTATAAGGAATTCCAATTTAACACATGTGACAAATCTGAAACGTATTTCTTAAGCAAAGAAATATGGAAAACATCATGCATTCATGACAAAGCAGGTGGTAATGCTAATCAGTAAGCTACGGGATTGATTACTTCGACAATTTCAAAAGGTCCCACAAAATGAGGTGATAACTTGGTAGCCTTGCCAAAAGTTATAGAACTCTTTCTTGGTTTAACACGAAGAAAAACCTTTTCACCAAGTTCAAATTTTTGGTCAACCCACTTTAAGTCAACATAACTCTTCTGCCTATCTGTTGCTTCCTTCAATCGTTCACGAATCATTTTAACTTGTTGTTCCATTTCAGTAAGGATTTCAGGCCCAATTACCTCTCTATCCTCAACGCTATCCCAACTAATAGGGGTTCTACATTTTCTTCCATAAAGTGCCTCGAAAGGTGCCATTTTAAGAGAAGAGTGATATGTGTTGTTGTATGCAAATTCAACTAATGGGAGATACTCTTCCCATTTATACTGTTGATCCATGCAATACATTCGTAACATATCTTCTAACACCTGATTTACTCTCTCAGTTTGTCCATCCATTTCGGATGATACGCAGAACTGAAGTTCAGTTTAGTTCCAAGAGCTGCATTAAGCATTTGCCAAAATCTTGATGTCATTCTAGGATCCCTGTCTGATATTATTAATTCTGGTACTCCATGCAATCTGAAAATTTCATGCACAAACCTTTTAGCTAACACAGGAGAATCATCCTTTAGATTTCCAGTGATGAAATGAGCTACCTTCATTAGTTTATCAACAACTACCAAGATAACATCATGTTTATTTCTCGACATAGGCAGCCCTTGTACAAAGTCCATGCTTATTACTTGCCATTTGTACTGTGGTATGCTATGGGGATATAATAAACCAGCAGGGTGCATGTGCTCTACCTTCACCCGCTAACATTCAAGAAAATGAGTCACAAAATTAATAACATACTTTTTCATTCCTCTCCAGAAATATTGTTGTTTTAGGTTGGAAAGCATTTTAGTAATACCCGAGTGTCCAGAAAAGGGTGAATTATGAAATTCAGCTAACAATTTCTTTCTCAAATCATTTAGCAAAGGTACGTATACTTTGTTTTCATAACATAAGATTCCTTCATTATCAAAATGAAAACCTTTATACCTTTCATCTTTTGGATCTGCAGCAAGCGTTGCTTTTACTTGCTGAAAGTATATATCAGATTCTAATGCACTTTTCACCTCATCTTTAAACTGAGTTCTTAATGTTATAAGAGCAAAAATGTGCTTCCTATGACTTAGAGCATCTGCTACTCTATTCTCTTTTCCTTTTATGTAACTAATATCAAAATCATATTGAGACAAAAACTCTAACCACCTTCATTGTCTTGCATTTAGATTAGGTTGAGTGAAAATATATTTCAGCCCTAGATGATCAGTTTTCAACTCAAAAGGTTTCCCAAGTAAATAGTGTCTCCAAACTTGAAGTGCATGTACAATGGTAGCAAGCTCTAAATCATGAGGGGCATAATTCAGCTCATGTAACTTAAGTTTTCTACTTTCATATGCTATGACATGATCATTTTGTAACAAAACACCTCCAAGGCCTTCCCCAGAAGCATCCGTTACAACAGTAAAGTCTCCATTAGGGTCAGGTACAGCTAAAATAGGTGCTGAAGTCAACTGAATTTTTAAAATTTTAAAATCAAATTCACACTTATCATCCCAAGCAAATTTCTTATCCTTTTTCTGCAATGAAGTTATTGGTGCAACCACTTTAGAAAAATCTTTAACAAATTTTCTATAATAACTAGCAAGGCCCATGAAGCTTCTTACTTCATGTACATTCTTTGGTGCAGGCCACTTAGTTATTGCCACTATTTTAGAAGGATCTACAACAATTCCTTCTTTACTAATGACATGACCCAAATAATGAACTTCGGTATCAAAGAAAGAACATTTGGATAACTTACCGAATAACCTTCTTTTCCTCAAAATTTCCAAGACTACTTTCAAATGCTCATTATGCTCCTCGACACTTTTAGAATATATGAGAATATCATCCAAGAATACAAGCACAAACTTGTCCAAATATTCTTGAAAGATATTATTCATTAAGTTCATAAAAGTTGCGGGTGCATTAGTTAATCCAAAGGGTAAAACCATGAATTCATAATGTCCGTACCTTGTCGGAAAGTTGTTTTATGAATATCTTCTTCTTTAATTCTTAATTGATGATACCTAGATTGAAGATCTATCTTGGAATAAACCGATGCTCCATGCATCTGATCAAATAAATCATCAATTCTAGGAAGTGGGTATCTATTCTTGATTGTTTCCTTGTTTAACATCTGATAATCAATACACAATCTAAGTGTCCCGTCTTTCTTTTTCACAAATATCACTGGCACTCCCCAAGGTGAAACACTTGGTCTAATCAAACCTTTAGACAAAAGTTCTTGCAATTGAGCCTTAAGCTTGACTAACTCTGTAGTAGTCATCTCGATAAGGTGCTTTAGAAATAGGCTCGTCCCTGGTTTGATTTCAATGGTGAAGTCAAATTCCCTTTTGGGTGGTAAACCTGGTAATTCCTCCGAAATACGTCCTTGAAACTCTGTAATAGCGGGTATCATTTCATGAAATCACCATCTTCTTCTGCAGATTTAGATATTTTTACTGCATATAAGGTACATCCTTTATTTTTAGCCTTTTTAAGTTGCATAGCTGACAATTTCCTAACTGAAATTTCCTATTTTACACCTTGAATCTCTGTTGTTTTCTGTAGATCATCTAAACATCTTATATATTTTTCAAAGTAGTCCACTTTTTCTTTATGATCAGCTAACCAATTAATGCCGATGACAACGTCATAGGATCCCAAAGGTGCAACATAGAGATCAACTTCCGTGGAAAAGTTAGGTAAGTCAAGGACTACCCCAAAAAGACACATACTAACTGTATGAACAAAGTTATTACCATACTATACAGTCCATGATTTATCCATTTTTCTAGCTTTTATTTTAAGTTTCGAAGCGAGTTTACTAGAAATAAAACATTCAGTAGCTCTGTATCAAAAAGAATAGTTACAGGTATGCCAAATAACTTACAAGAACTTCTATAGGTGTCACTTGCCTTTCAACTTGCTTGTCTGCTACTGCAGCATGTATCTTATGCTGCTGATTACGATCATCCTTCTTCAAAGGGCATTGGTTTGCGTAGTGATCTTTGCCACAATTATAGCAGCCTCCTACAGGTCCCTTTTAGGCTCAAAATTACTTCCAACCTTAAAATTATCACGTTGGCCTCCATAGGACTTCTACCCATTATTATAATTCTTGGCAAAACTATCCCTTACATTTCCAGCAGGCTTATTCGTTGTCGTTTTCTTATTATTATCCACTGAAAACTTATTTTTGTTGCCAAAATTTTTCCATGGCCCCTTCTTGGGTGCAAGAGAAGTTGAAGAAGGGTTTGGAATCTTCTTCCGCACTTCCTCTTTATGAGCAGAAATAGCCTTTAATTTATGTTCTTGCCTTATGGCTTTTTCAACAACCCCTTCCATAGTGGTTGGGTTGTGAACATCAACCTCTCCTCCAATCACGGGATTCAGTCCCATGATGAATTTCCGTATTCTAAACTTCTCATCAGTTTGATACTGCGGTACATACTTGAGGAGTTTCATAAAATGCTCCCGATGCTCGATTCACAGCTTAGCTTCCTTGAGCTAAGTTCTGGAATTCTATCATTTTCTGATCATAGAAAAGTTGTGGCAGCCAACGTTGCCTAAAATAGCCTTTAAATTGATCCCAAGTGATGTTAGTTTCATCAATATTTAGCTCATCCTTACGGCTATCCCACCATGAAGATGCTTCATGGGAAAGCTGATATGCTCCCCAAATAGCTTTGGTTTCCTTTGAGAAGTTTCTTATTGCAAAGTACTTCTCCATTTTACTGAGCCAATTCTTAGCTCCATCTCCTAATGTGGTGCCATCAAATTTAGGTGGACTTATCCTTTTTATATCATTAGTGAGTTCCGCTACCAACCTAGCCTTTTTGTTTTCTGGTTGGACAGGTACATTTCCATTGTTATTACCAACACCCATATCGGGGTTGTCCTCAGGAGGTGGCTGATTGTTGTTACCAGCTTCATCGTCCTCCTCATTTCCCATCACTTGCTATTCAAGTACAGCCAAACGATCTCTTGTGTCCAATAGGGAAGCAAGGATCTCATCAAGTTTTTGGGTTGTTGCCGCCCCTTCCTCAGGTGGAGCATTATTCGCAACGTTTCCCCTTGTTCTAACCATTTTCTGTTACAAGAAAATTTAGGTTTTCATCAGATTATGGACACAATAGGTCCAAGAGCTACAACCTTCAGCTCTGATACCAAGATGTAACATCCTCAATTTAATACCTTAGAACAAGATTTTTATTTTATTTTTATTTAATGTTCTCTTGTTCTAAATACATAATTTAGAACACACATATCATAACAATCATTCTTATAACAGAGATAACCATACGCACTTGTGTAATGACTTGGTATACCACCGATCTATTCATTCCATGACTCGGTGAACTACCGATCTATTCATTCCATGACTCGGTGAACTACCAATCTATTCATGCATAACTTTGAGATTGAAGTTTCAACTGAACACTTCATTCTCATGGTTCTCTTCCCTATTCAGGTTCTGAGTGCTCTATCCAAGGAACCTATCTGAATAATTGTTACTATTATTCATCGGCATCACGATCCTTAGACTAGGTGACATAGGACAACACAATCAGTAGCTTGCGATACTTTGGCCAAAGGTTTGAAACATACTGTTCATATTACTTATTCCTTGACGGCATACTCATCAATCCGAATACATCCTTCACCCCACTCTAATGTTATATAAAACGTCTTATACTAACCTAAGTCAATCCCCCTTGTCCTCATTTTTCACTCTAGATCAGTTAATATCATAATTCATGTTATAAATATGCTCTTGAAGACTAGGGGTAAGTTGACATACTGGGTCAACCGATGTTAACCCCGTGTGTCAAGATACCCGAGTCTCAAAGGGCTGCCTCATAACCTATCTATGATCCTAACCAGTCCCGGAGGGAAATCTTTATCAAGTCTCGGTGTGTAAATCTTAATGATCAATGTAGAAGGGTGTTGCCATATGTCATCTGCATTGTTGTATCCTCGAGAAGATCCTAATCTTCTCGAAGGTACAACCTTGCAGTTGACATGTGTCAACATCCTATGGAACAGCCTTGGAAAGATGTACATACCTCCAAGAATTTACTTATGTTAAGTTATATTTGGATTACAGGCCCACCTTATTAGGTAGCCTTCCCTAACCCTGAGTCCAACACTCCTTGAGTTACCTTTTGTAATTAGGTTCAGTTTCACAAAAGGGTTTTAATTAGATTTAAGATTGTTTCAAAGTTGTCGGTTGGTACCTAACAACCTTGTATCCACAAAATAGGACAATAGCCCTTAAATTTTTCCCCATTAGGAAAATAACTAATCCAACAAGGGTATGTAACAACCTTAGAGACTGAAACATAACAGACTTAATACCATTAAGTCATGGTGATTTATAACCATCAATATATTGCTTTTGAATTAGAACATTAAGAGAGTATTAGGATTTTCTTCCAGTTATAGCTACATTTTAGGGCATAGTTCACTCTCAACTTTCCCTAATCATGCAATGGTCTAATTTCCAATTTAACCATAATCATAAGATATAAGAATTACTAACCAGAAATATGTAGTATTCAGCCACATAATTAAATAAGGCTTACTTAGGGAAATCCATCTGGACTCCATTGCATAGAACAATAAGAATGCACACTCATTCATACAGGTAATAGGAAGATCAATCCAACAACTAAGTAACACAATCCACATAAGTAATATCTCTCCGATTCGTCTATTTCCAAATCTATACAATTACAATCTATGCACTTCGGCATACTTTAAGACAATAGCCTTCAACAAAAGAAGTAACTTTCTTCCAAAATACAATTTGAAATATATAAGTCGAGAATTCCTCATAAGAACCAGATTAAAACAGTCATTGCATCATATCAGATTTTGTCTGCCTTTACCACTTACGATGACCATCTGCAAAAATTGCTAGCACGGGTCAGTTCAATGAACTGAGCATGATAAGCACTAATCCTTAAAAATAGTTGCATTCCACTAATTGTTTTCATTAAACAATCCTGTTTAAATGACATCAATTCCATCAAATCCAAATTAAGATTCACACTAGTTTTCTTTCTACCATTATAATACGACTTTATAACATAACTCAAATTATAGTTACAATTTCAACTTAAATCTTTTGAGATGATTCATCTTATACAAGAAAATAAGAAGAAACAATCTGAATCTTAAGTACCTAGCCATCCAAAAACCAAGAACAGTAGAAATTCATGTTTTTAATCAACTCCTAATTAAAACTTAACCATTCTAAAGTATACATCCAACAGGTTCAAATACAAGAAATTTGTGCAAAGGAATGGATTACTGCAACTTGCAAGTCCTCCTAACAAACTGCCTTAACCTTATTATACAAATTATCACCAAAGCAGTGCGCAAGTAATAGCTACTAGATTACCCTCCTTTTTTGTAAGAAGATAACAACTGAGTTCTCAATAAGACCTAACACAGCTATAAAATGAAGGGAGTCTTCCAAGATAAGATAAGAAAGGAGAAGCTAGCAGCCACGCCCCTTCGTCCCATTTCGGTGGATCATCCATTCATGCGGTGAGGACTAGATTTCATTGGAGTGATTAACTCAAATTCAAGCCAAGGCCACAATTGGATACTTACTTTGCAATATACTATTTCACAAAGTGGACTAAAGGAGTGGCACTAAAATAAGTAAAGGAATTGAACATCTTAGATTTCTATGAAGGAATAGCCACTAGGTTTGGTGTCCCCGCCACCATTATATTAGATAATGCATTAGCATTCCTTGGTACAAGGATCAATGAAGTTGACTAGCGATCAATAAGAATGGTGTATTACTTAGCACTTCATCAAGCTATTACCTCAAGGTAATGGCCAAGAAGAGTCCACAAATAGGAACTGTGAAGGGTTATTAGAAGGAATCTTGATGAAAATCGAGAGAACTTGGCATACAAATCTCAAATCAGCTCTATGGGCTGATAGGATCACATAAAAATTCCATAGGCAACTCCCCATATAAGCTCACATATGGAAAAGAGGTAGAATTTCCCATATCATTGCAGTTTCCCACTTTGGAGATCATGAACAAGTTGAGGTTGGAGCGGCGAGTTTGAACCTATGGAAATCAGGTATGCAGAGCTAATGGAAGTAGGAGAGGCAAGAGAGCATATAATGCAGGTCATGGAGAAGAATCAAACATTGATCAAGAAGACCTTTGATAAGAAAGAAAGAACAAGGACATTTCAATAAGGGGGCCCATAAAATAGTTAGTTCTAAAGTAGGATGTAGATTGGGAAAAACCAGGAAAGCATTCCAAGTTTTATGCCATTTGGAGTGGCCCCTACATGGTCACAACATGTACAGGTAGCAATTCCTTCGCTGGCTAAGTTGGATGGTGAAGAATTATAGATCCCAGTCAATGGGATCTACCTCAAATACTGCTACTAAAAGGAAAAATTTCTCTCCCTTGTAAAATATTAAACTAGGTTTTTTAATTTCGTAAAGTGCGTATGCACATTGTTTTGTTGTAGCGTAGTTTTATTCCCATAATTGTTGTGGCACATGTTTTTTTTGCTCCAGGTTTTTGTCATTATACAATTCGATGTGCCTCTAGGTGAATGCACCAAGCCCTTCAACATTTGCATCAAGGAGACCCATGGTCACCACAACAATTACTAATTTTAAAATAGAAAAAATGTAGAGAAACTAAAATCGAGTCTTGAAGGGCCCATTTCCAAAAGATTCAGGGTCAACTCTGGTTCTAACAATGTCCAAGTAGCTCAGGGATCAGATTTTCAAAGTTTAGATTAGATCAGGCTATCAATTATGACTCCATGCACAATGGATGCTCCAAAAGGTAGATGATCTCTTCATCTAGCAAGCAGATGTTCCCTTTGAGTCACCAAATTGTTATCCAAAATAAGCTCATGCTTATTTCTAGTTAACTGCACCCATTTTTCCTCTTTTAGTGCTTCAATTTAATTTTTTAGATATTCTAAGAACTTAAGGTTTCTGAAAGCATCTTCATCAGGTGGGAAATTTCTTCCCCTTTCCAAAAATATAAACAAGTTCTAACTCCTCATATTTTACAAGTTACGGGTTGGTGGACACGAGAGAGACTTTTTGCCCAAATGGAAAATGTGGGTTGGCGAGGCACGAAGACAATTTTTTTCCCAAGTGAATTTCACGCCGGCGGGTCTGTAGGGAAATTTGGAATTTTTTTTTTTTTCAAATAGGGCGCAAAGTGTATTTCAGGCCCGCAAGCCCGCGAGGGATCTTAATCCAAATGAAGAAAAATGCCTAAGGCCCTTGAAGGGGCATGTGGCCACGTTGAAAGGTCAAGCTGGGTTGGTAGGTCATCGGAGGCGGTTTGAAATTTTTTCCCTAAGAAGGCGTAAAGTGATAAAATGGGCTGCACCTCCGCCGATGCCTAAGGAGCGACATGTCAAGCCTCAATTACATGCGGGTTGGTGGGCACGGGAGAGACTTTTCACCTAAATGGAAAATGTGGGCGATAGGCTGAAGATGATTTTTGCCAAAAGTGAATTGTGAGGTTATGGGGATATTTTTGTATTTTTGTATTTTGGTGCAAAAAAATCACAAAGTGAGTTTTGGATACTTCGTCATCATTAAAATTTTCTCTCCGTAATTTCTATTTTATAATGTATGTATTAGGAATAGGATGTTGTTAAGTATGATTAGTAGTGGCATCGATAGAAGATAACGGCGTTTGTCACATGACATGGTGCCCACCAATAAAGTAGAGTATGGTAATAGTCAAAGTACAATAGGAATGTTGTAAAAGTAAATATTTGTCGTAAGTGGTCAGGTAATGTTAAAATGTCAAAGTTTGGGTAAGTATAGAAGTAGGGTCTACGTGATTAGGAATTAGAAATATTATATTTGTAATAAGGACAAAGTGATGTCATAAATATTTTTGTATTTTATTTGTGGAAAAGTCTAAAAAGGTGGAACCCATGTGAGATGATAAGGTTTATCTTATCTTAGAAGATAAGCCTACATGTAAAGGAAAGAGTTTAGGCATGGAATATGATTGGCCGGAAGAGATTTTCTATCCTATCTTAGAGATAGGGTGGATAAGCCCTGAATTCCTATAAATAAAGAAGCCACCCCGCTCATTTAGCATAGAAGGAAGTAGTGAGAAATATTGTATGAATAAGTGTGTAAAGGAAGCCATCATTTTGAAGGTGTGTTAAAGAAGCCATTAAGAGGTGTAATTGTGAAGTTTTTCTCATAGTTATTATTGGAAGGCAAGTGAAGTCGGTAACACTTGAAGTACCTCATGGGTGAGATTGTAACAATTTCATGTTGATATTATAATTTACACTTATATTTCAGATTTATCATCATTCCTTCTTATCATAGTCTATGGTATTCTTGTGTTATGTTTGTTGTTGTGTTTCAGATTCCATCCACCAAATTAAAAGATATACATTAGTAAATAATCATAGCATGAAGAGTTCCCGTAAAGAATTATCATAGTCTAGTATTGGTGATGACATTTTGGTTCCATTCCGAGATCATTCCTCGTTGGTGGATTTTTCGAAGAAATATTCCCCCTTAGTCAGAAATCATTTGGAGGGTAACCTTGTTTTTATTGTGCATAGTAGTTACCATGGTAAAGTCACTTTTTACCGTGAATAGTATTTACCACAATAACTTTACTTTTTACCATGAATAGTATTTACCACAGTAACTTCACTTTTTACCGTGAATAGTGTTTACCACATTAAAGTCAATTTTTACCGCAGTAAGTCAAGTTTTACCGTGGTCATTCCTATTTTACTATAGAAAGGTGTAAAGTCACTTTCTATTGTAGTGAGTCCAATTATTTGTGCACACAAGTCTTACTAATTGTACTTGTGAATTGGTATTTCACTGTGGTTACTTTTAAAAATGGGGAAGATTCCTATTTTTCAGCCCAATCTAATGAAGATGCTTCCTCTTTCATTCAAGAGTTTAAACGATCTTGCATTTTTAATGGCCTCATAAGAAGGGAACAATGGACTAAATTTTTTCCTACCTTTTTGGATGGTTCAGCTCTTAGGTGGTTTGAAACACTAGGTGATAATGTGAAAAATTCATGGGATTTATTAACTGAAAGTTTTCTTGAAGAATTTGGTGAACAACAGAAATATGTAAATCTCATGATCGATATCACAAAGCTATCCCAAGGAGAGAAGGAGAAGATAAGGGATTATCATGCTCGTGTTCTAGAGCTAAGGAGGAAGCTCGATGCCTAGATCTGGAAGGAAGGATTAGCGGATGGGTTGATGAATGGCGTGGATAATCTCCTCTATAAGCACTTCATTCTTGGGATGAAGCCAGAGATCAAGCGAGTGAAGTATGACCGCCCATTACCATTGAACAAGCAAAGGAGATTGCAAAAAGGCAAGAAGAAAGCATGGAAGAGGAGCCCAAATAAATTACTGCTAAGGTAGAGCCTACACCAACACCTTTGGTCCAGAATCCACAACCACTCTCGGTGAGCACAAATATTTTCCTAGTACATCTACTGAGTATGAAGATCTACTCAAGAAGATGGGTAAGTTAACTATTAATCTTCTTGAGGAAAGGAATTTATTTCTCGGGGGAGGAGATAGAGGTCAAAAAAATATAACTGAAGTTGTATGTTATGGTTGTCATAAAAAGGGTCATTATAAGTATAATTGTCCAAATAGAGCTTCTACATCTGGTATAAGAGATAATGATAAAGGAAAAGCACATGTGAATTCTTTTGATGTAGTAGATAAGAGCATAAATAATGAAGTAGATGTGTTTGTAACAAAAAGAAAGAAAGAAAAAGATAACCAAGATGGAAATGATCCTAAGAAGATGAAAGGAGAAACTAGTAAGAAACATAGGAGAAGAAAGTTGGGTGTGTAGGATTTTCTAATTTCACAAGGACAAGGACCATACTCCATCTTAGAAGATCTGTCCAAAAGACCTACAAATATTACATATGGTCAAATTCTAGCTATGTCTTCTAAAGAAGAGGTGGGAGTTACGAAGTGGACTCAATGCTCGACGAAGTAAGGAGGTTGAGGTACCTATTTTGGAGGCAGAGGTAGATCCTTATGCTCCACAAGTTGAGGTATTATGTAATGGTATTTCAATTCATGATGTCTTAGTTGATGGAGGTGCTAAGTTAATATAATGACCGAGTCTGTAGTGAATATGTTGGGTTTAAAATTGATCGCCCTCAACACTTATGTTAAGGTCATTAACTAAGGGAAAAACTAAACCAAAAGGTGTTGTTTCAAATGTGGAAATATCTCTGTTATGGGTGTTGTATGTATGGTAGACTTTCAGGTGATGAAAAATGGTATTGTTGCATACCCAATGTTGTTGGGAAGACCATAGCTAAGGAGAGTTCATGCAAGAAACTACTAGAATGAAGACTTCATGACACTTGGACGTGGCAGAGAGAGGGTGAAGATAAATATGATCCCTCGGCATCATAAGGTAGAACCTATGGATTCAAGTGATAAAATTGATGATTGGACATCCTCTAATTACTCTAGTACTAGTGAAGTGGACATAGAAGATGAAGAAAGTGAGGTTGATGTTTTGGTCATGGATATCCTTCAGTCACACTGACTCATGAACCCATAAGATTATCTGAAGAAGAAATTGTTGATCGTCTCCAACAAATAAAGATTGGTGATGTTGTGATGGAGAGTGAGAAGGAATCCTACCTCCACCTCTTTTGAAGGTACATACACCTATTCACTTTTGATTATAAGGAACTCCATCAAGTAAGCTAGGTAGAACATTATATTGATTTGGTAGATGGTCTTAAGCCCATAAAGCAAATGCCATATAGAATGAATCCTAATTTTTCCAAGGCGTAAAAGAAGAAATAGATAAGTTGTTTGATGTAGGATTCATATTTGTTGTGGAGAATTCAGAATAGGTTTCTCCCATTGTGATCTCAATAAACAATAATGGGAAACTATGTATTTGTGTTGATTATAGGAAGCTCAACAAGGCAACAAAGAAGGATCATTACCCTTTTCCATTCTCGAGATCAGATCTTGGGCCGAAGTAAGTATTTGGCGAGAGTGCTATTGTTTTCGAGATAGATATAGCGGATACAACCAAGTTTGTATAGCAGAGAAAGATCAGCTAAAGACCACGTTCACCACTCCTTGGGGAATGTTTTCTTATAGAGTTATGCCTTTTGGGTTGTGTAATGCTCTGGAAACGTTCTAGTGTTTGATGAATAGGGTGTTTGAACCCTATATTGGGAACTTCATTAGATTATTTCTGGATGATTTTTGCATCTATGGGAGAAAGATGGACCACCTGCACCAGATGGAGACAACATTTCAAAGGTTAGATGAAGCACAAGCCTCACTAAACCCTACAAAGTGTGTCTTTGGATGTTCTAAAGGCATTTTGTTAGGGCATGTTGTATCTAGAGATGGTATTAGTACTGATCCTGATAAAGTTTCAAAAATCAAAGAGTTACTATTTCCTATTAATAGAAGTAAGTTGAGATCATTTTTAGGCCATGTGGGTTACTATAGAGGGTTCCTCAAGAATTTCTCAAAGATTTCACACCACTAACCTAGTTTTTGAAGAAGGATGTTACTTATGAACCAAGAAATAAGGTGCATGAAGCTTTTGAACAAGCTGAAGGAAGCTTTGGTGTCTGCATTTGTTTTAAAGAATCTAGATTGGAGCAAGCCATTCATTGTGTATACTTGATGTCTCATATGTAGCACTAGGAAGTACTACGAGCCAAAAATATGAAAATAGGAATGATCATCCAGTTTACTTTGGGAGCAGACAAATGAGAGCAAAGTGTTGAGGTAAATTATCTGTGGCTGAAAAAGAGGCTCTAGCTATCATTTTCTTTGTAAAGAAGTTTAGAAATTACTTGTTAGGGAAGAAATTTATAGTTGTAATAGATCATCGAGGCTCTAAAATATATTGTAAATAAGCCTAACCCATCAAGGAGGATAGCAAGATGGATAATTTTCCTACAAGAATTTGAATTTGATATTATATATAGGTTAGGAAAGAAGCATGTTAATGCGAGATGCACTCTCTCGAGCCTATGATGGTTTAGGATCATCTTGTGATGATGATGATTTCGTAGATGCAGCATTGTTATCCCTTGACACAATCCCTAGTGAATACATAGATATTTGGAATTATCTGAATGAATTCAAGTTTCCTGATGGTGCCAATGCAAATACTAAGAGGAATATTACTCAAGCCAGTCGTCCATATTCTATTCTTCATGGAGTATTATTTTGAATAGGACACGATGGGCGATCAAGAGGGCAGCTGGACATGATCAAGGGAAGGAGCTGATAGAAGAATTCCAAAATGGTACATGTGGAGGAAAATCTCTGGAAAACTTACACAAGAAGGATCTTGGATGCGAGTTTATCACGGCCTACTCTTTTTAGATATTGTTATAATTATTGTAAGACATGTGATATTTGTCAAGCACATGGTAACCAGGAAGACTTCATTAGCTCCATTATTCCCTATTCTTCCACTTGCTCCCTTTAAAAAGTAGGGAATAGATATTGTAGGTCCACTTCCAACTACCCCACGCCAATATAAGTATATTGTAGTTGCCACCTGATTATTTAACTAAGTGGGTTGAAGCTAGGCCATTGAAAACAACTTCCATGGATGAAGTGGCAAGGTTCATATATGAACGCATTATCCCCATATTTGGTTGCCCATTAGAAATTGTAAGAGATCAAAGAAGCCACTTTATTAATGAGGTAGTAGAATCCCTAGTCAAAAAGTTTCTATTAAGCATAAGAAGGCAACAACATACAAGCCAAATGCAAATGGGACAGTGGAATGAATTTTTTTGTGTTATGTCAAATTTTAGCAAAAGATGTAGCCTTGCAGGTACATAAGTGGGATAAAATTATTCATGCAAGCATTGTGGGCATATAGGGCAACATCAAAGTCAAGCAAAAGAATACTCCCCATTTTAGTTGGCTTATGGGATTGATTCAGTTCTTCCTATTGAGTTTGATATTCCTACTATAATAGTTATGAAAAATGAAATGATGGATGAAAGTGATTCAGTAAAAGAAAGGTTGGTGCATCTTCATTTGCTAGAGGAAATGAGGGAAATAGTGAAGGATACAAGCTATAAGAAGAAAATGAAGCAGAAGGAATACTTTGATCAAAAGATCCGTTGGTCTCCATTTCATGTGAATGACTTGGTTCTAGTATATGATTCCAGATACAAAAAAATAAGGCAAAGAAAATTTCTTCCCAAATGGATGGGGCCCTACAAAATAACAGTTGTGCATGAAAATGGTACATATCGACTAGAGGAATTGGATGGCACTCCCATTATGAAATAGGTCAGCCATGATAAGTTAAAGATTCTCCAAGCACAAGAATAGTCTATTTCGAGGACGGAGTAGAAGCTAGGTAGGGAAAATGTCGACATTAAAATTTTCCTCCGTAATTTCTAGTTTATTATTGTATGTATTAGGAGAAGGATGTTGTTAAGTATGATTAGTAGTGGTGTCTAATAGAAGATAATGACGCCGTCGATCTGGTGCCACCAATAAAGTAGAGTACGGTATGATCAAAGCACAATAGGAATGTTGTAAAAAGTAAATATTTGTCGTAAGTGGTCCGGTAATGTTAAAATGTCAAAGTTTGGGTAAGTAGAGAAGTAGGGTATACATGATTAGAAATTAGAAATATTATATTTGTAATAAGGACAAAGAGTGATGTCATAAATATTTTGTGTATTTTATTTGTGGAAAAGTCTAAAAAGGTGGAACCCATGTGAGATGATAAGGTTTATCTTATCTTAGAAGATAAGCCTACATGTAAAGGAAAGAGTTTATGCATGGAATGTGATTGGCCGGAAGAGATTTCCTATCCTAGCTTAGATATAGGGTGGACAAGCCTGAATTCCTATAAATAAAGAGGCCACCCCCTCATTTAGCATAGAAGGAAGTGAGAAATATTGTATGAATAAGTGTGTAAAGGAAGCCATCATTTTGAAGGTGTGTTAAAGAAGCCATTAAGAGGTGTAATTGTGAAGTTTCTTCCATAGTTATTATCGGAAGGCAAGTGAAGTCAGTAACACTTAAAGTACCTCATGAGTGAGATTGTAACAATTTCATGTTGATATTATAATTTACACTTATATTTCAGATTTATCATCATTCCTTCTTATCATAGTCTATGGTATTCTTGTGTTATCTTTGTTGTTGTGTTTCCAGATTCCATCCACCAAACTAAAAGCTATTCATTAGTAAATAATCATAGCACGAGGAGTTCTGATAAAGAATTATCATAGTGCCGTATTCGTGATGATGATCGTAGACCTATTACGCTAACTATTTTTTTCCATTTTTGTACTGACCCAATTTGAAACATTCAAATGGACATATCTTTGACCCAATTCCCTAAACTCAACAAATTTGGCACCATTGGAAAGGTCTCGACCTTGTCTACACCATGGAAACCTAAAACTTTAATGTTGGTGAGGTTAGGTGGGTGAAAAATGGGAAAACATCTTCATGCCATTAATACGTGATCTGATTGCTCCAACAACCAAATCAAATAAGATTTTCTTTGTCATTCTTCTTTCTTTGATACACCAAGCATAGACACAAAGAGGTGGACTCAACATAATGTGGGCAGATTTACAGGGGCATTGATGGCCAATATCGAGCTTCAAATTAGTTTTCCCACCTCTCTCCTTCTTCTCTCTATGTAGCATCTATAAAAGAAGGAGATGGGCTCATTGAAAAGGGTGGGACATTTCTATTTTGCACCCTCCCTTCTCCTCTAGTCTGCTAGATGAGTTCGTGGAGTCCTAGCTTCCCCATTCAAGTTGTAATGCTAAGTTTTGCTCTTGGCCACTATAATGTACTATATCGACTTTGGAGCAATAATATATGTCTGTGGATGATTCTTGACCCTCTCATGTGTTTCATAGTTTCCTTTCGATCTCTCATTTAGTTTGGTTACCTATGTATGGTGTTTGTATTGCATTTCTATAGTCGTGTTAAATTACAAAATGAGTGTCTAACATTCCTTTGGTGCATCACCTCGTTAGCTTAGGTTTATTTTTGTATCTTCTCAACTTGTCTCCTTTGTAAGATAGAGTAGGTTATATAATATATCCTCTACAATTTATTTGTGTGCACCTAAACAAAGTAATAGGAAGCGGCCTTAATCCAGGAGAGCTATCTCAACTCATGAGGTCCCATGTTGTACAATCACACCGAGAGTCTAAAACCATCAGTTACAAACATTAGGGGTGTTATGATTTTGCAATAATAGGTCCTATTTCCCCACTGCGTATACGACTAATGTGTGCTATATTATAACTTGTACATAATATATTATAAGGTGGGAAGAAGAAGCACCTACAAATGATTGTACTGAGAAGTTACAACAATAAGATTTCTATACGAAAACATTATCAACAAGTATGGATGTCCATTGAGCTTGACTAGCAATAGGGAACTTATTTTCTTAGTGAGACTATCAGAATTCTTTTGGGTGATTTTATGGTGACTCACCACAAGACAACACCTTACCACCTTCAAGCCAATTATACTATTGAGGATTTCAACAAGATACTTGTGACACACATTGACAATAATTTTTTATGTTGGAAGAAAAGATTGAGATGTGAAAGTATTTATTATACATTAGTCATACAAGAATACTTACAAAATATTGAACAAGGCCACACCCTTTTAATTTGTGTTTTATGTGGATGTTATGTTACCTGTGGAATTCATTTTACCATATCTATGTACTACATGATGAACATGTTGTTGTAGAGTGTATAAAAACATTGATTAAGTTGGATGAGAGGTACATTATTGCTTGATGGATCTAGAAGACGAGAAAATTCCAAGCGAGTAAAGAATGACATGATAGACATATTCAAAAAAGGAAATTTTAGGTTCGAAAGATGGTTCTTACGTATGATTAAAAGTTTACGTGCCACCCTTGGAAGTTGAAATTTCCTTTGGTTAGGACCCTTGTTTGTGACAACAATATTTCAATATGATGCTTAGTAGTTATAGGTGTTGGATGGCACATTATTTCCCGATTACTTCAATGGGAGTAGGTTGAATTTGTTGGTACCCAAATTGATTCTCCCTTAGAAACTGAGAAGCATCACATTTTGGTAGGAAGCTTAGAGACAAGCAGAGCATGTAGTGTGTCATTTTGTAGCTAGGGATGAAATGCAACTTTCTCTTTGTCACTCAAATGTGGAGAAATGGGTAGCACCCTCAAGAGGATTTGATCTATCCTCACCACTTTTTGGTTGTGCCTTTCAACCATGGTTAGAGGACCCTTTTGTAGCCTGATGTTTATGGAGGAGATGGAAATGTCCTTCCTTGTAGAGTTATTGAGAAGACCTTGAAGAAAATATGAACAATAAAACAAAACCTAACTCTCACGAGTTGTCACTCTAGATAATGGAGATATTTTCTAAGCAAGGTTCAGGCTACTAAAGTTAATGAAAACCTGATTGCTTCGCAAATTTTGGTAAGAAATATTATGCATTTGTACAAACACGGGACAAAAAGGGGTATTATGGGTAAGTTTGGTTTTTTCAAATGGATTTTGGTGGGAGGTGAGGAATGATGAACTTGATTCTCGGATCATTAAGAACTTATTAAAAATGGAGAGATTAAAGAACAGAATGCTTCAGGGTAGCTAAGATGTTCCTTTAACTAGAATATGTGCTTTAATGGAGGCCCAGATTAGCACATTTTCACACAAACTTCAAGAATCCAAAATGAAGGCTCAAATTGAAAACTTAACTAAACATTATCAATCTCTGTTTCATCATGCCTAAGATACCCTCAAAGGCTAACAAACAATCTTATAGTCATGCTAGGAGTCACAATGATTTTAAATTTGTTTATTTCACTATCAAATGAAATCTCTTCTAATAAATGAAATTGCAAATGCCACCAAACTATCACAAGGATAAGATCTTGTGTGATTCACACATATTTCAATGTAATATTACAATAGGAACAAGAAAAATAACTTGCAGACATTCAAAAATGAAGCAAACACAAATTTTTCCCAAAAATAAAATAGATTAACTTAAGTTCGATTAAATTTATCAGTAGGGTAAAGTTTCTAGAACAATCTTAGATATTTTCAATGCTTGTACACTAGCAACCACCTTGACATGATCAAATTCAACACAAAAGAGATCAATAGGTTTCTCAGAAAGACGGGCTCTATCAAGTTTTCTCTTATAAAATCAGTCCCGACCTCTAACACTCCAACCATTTGCACAACAAATTCATGCAATTTATAACATTTTACAACAAAGTTTTCCCACCAAAAAAAAACATTCAATGTACCAGTGCTTGTTATGATCTTGATCGTAATTCCCAAAATCAGATTTGTAAAAAGTTGTCGGCGCTCGTGTAAGCATATTTATTCTAATATCTCAACATTCAATTCTTTCAACTAGTAGATCACTCTTCCTCTTATGCGCCAACTACTTCCACCCCTAATCTATCAAATCTGGTCCCTTACGTGCCAAGAAAGGAAAGATTGGAAAATCAGATCGAACCCGATAGCCAAATCACATCTTAATGGTAAAAGATGACTCCAGATCTTCCTCACCAAATTTAGATATCAAATGAACTATCCTTCTCTATTTGGCATGTAGGAGACATCAAAAATCATGAAGAATTACATCTCAAGGAGCTTTGGAGTAAAAATGGTGGAAAAATCAGATAGAGATGCACACATTTGTTGTTAATTTCCCTTTTAGAGTTGGACTTTCCACGTGGGAGATCTAATTTTAAAATGGGCTTGGGGGTTCCTTTTTATCTTTTACAACTTTTTGAAAAAATGTAAAATTTTCTCATTTTTCTCCACCCCTCCACCTTTGAAAAATGGGCACGACATGTGTCCTAATGTGGGTCCCAACAGAAATGTGCTCCCTTTCTACACTTTAAGCCGATTTTTTCAAAAAGGAAAATTTTCTAAATTTCCTCCGAGTGCGGATCTCTGTCATTGACCTTCAAACCAAATTTTGACTTATCCTTTGTTGCTCTCATGGGATATTTTGATGATTTTAACCCTTTTGATGACAAGAGGGAAAAAATCCAAGTTGTCTCCAATGGCTCGCTTCCCCACCCCTTTTGACTTTTCGAACTATTACGCGTTTCAATGGAACATCTTGATATGGTCCCCAAAATGTTAGACCTTGAATGAGCGTAGGTTCACCACTTATCCTAGGCCATCTAAATTTGTTGAAAGTTGAAAGCTTAGCAGAGGGCGCTATGTGTCCAAGGTCGCGACAATATCCTTTGGCCATTGAAAAGTCTAAGCAAAAGGAAAAGAAAGCATAAGCTTCCAAGTGTCCTCTTGGAACTTCTTTAAAATAAACGTAAAGGACCAGTCCCCAAACATGTGTGGTTCCTCCACGTGTCCCAAGATTCTTAAAATTGTTTTAAAAAGTTTAAGTATGGGAAGACCTGATGGAAGCCTCCATGTGTCACCATGACGTAATTTCAAAATAGAGCCCAAGAGTGGAGACCACCGAATGAGCGTAGGCTCACCACATGTCCCTATCCTACCAAACTATATGAGCTGCATAAAAATTTGTCTAAGTCTGAGAAAAGTAGCATTTGAATCCTCCACGTGTCCTTCGACACAACTTCAAGGC
Source organism: Taxus wallichiana var. yunnanensis (assembly GCA_018340775.1). NCBI lineage: Eukaryota > Viridiplantae > Streptophyta > Pinopsida > Cupressales > Taxaceae > Taxus > Taxus wallichiana. Next base: position 431,581,299 of record CM031241.1, on the reverse strand, counting down.
TAAACAAAAAGTGAAATTTCAAATGAGTGTTGTTCCTCCACGTGGAAACATTTAGGGTCGAGGTGAGCCATAGAATTTTTAAGGTGCCCTATTGAGCCACATCCAACCAAAAGGGGCCATCTTTCCACCTTTGATGCGAGAGAAGAAAATTTAATGGGAAAACACACCCATCAAACCGTAAAAATGCGGGAAAACAATTGTTTGAGCCGGAAGCGAGATTTTCTTCAAGGAAAGAGAATTTAGAAATGTTACAAGGCTCATACAAACTCCTCGAGCTACATCCATTCATTTTTCTTTAGGTGTTTTGGACAAAACTGACAGGGACGGTAACTCCAAACTATGGAAAATGGAAAGAATGGGATAGCCTGAGTTTTATACCCAATTTTGAGACTTTTCCAGATGAACTGAGAAACAAATAATCAACTATAGATCCATAAGTGATCCTCGGCCCAGGGAAGGGATTGACTACTTCAAAAAAGTGAGAAGACAGAGTCTTTTCAAGCACAACACGAGGAGATAAAAAGGGATAAATTCCATAAACTGAGATATTTCAATAGAAAATGGGGTGAGACTAATTTGAGCACCAACATCAGCTCCAGATTTGGGATGGGCACTCCATGTGAGTGCCAAAAGAACAAAATAACAAACAAAGTGCCCAAAATATCCATTGGGAAAAGGAGCCACTTACAGAGCACAAAACTAGAACCGTCTCCTAAAAAAATGAATTGAGAAAACAACAAAACCAAGCCATCAAGGACTAGAATGAACAAAAACACAAAATACAAAAAACAAACTAACAAACTATAAACAATACGAGATAATACTCAATTTGATTCTAAGGAATCAATCTAAGAAATACTTCAGATGCATGTCATTAACAGGAAATTCAAGAAATTCTCCATCCAATTCCTTCAAGAAAAAGGTATGTTCACCAATTCTAATATCAATGGAGTAAGGGCCCATCCATAATGCATAAAATTTTCCATGTTTTCCCTTATCTTCATGTCTGCTATCCCATAGCAGCACGAGATCTCAAACATTGAAAGATCTTGGAGTGACCTTCTTATCGAATAACTTATTTAGTTTTTCCCTAAAATTTACATGCCTTTGGTGGGATGCCCTCCTTTCTTCATCAAGTTCAGCAATCTAGTTAATGCGGGAATCGTATGGACTAGCTTCTTGATCTTCCGGTTGTTGAATGAAGCGATATGAGGATAATTGCATATGAAGGGGAAACAGGCTATACCAACTCAAATGGACTCTTTCCATTGGCTCTTTTAATAGTAATTTGGTCATCCCGGACAACAAACTTCTCTTTGTTCACCCCACTTTCTTTTGTTTAGCTCCAAGGTTCTTCTGATAATCTTCAGCAAGTTTTTATTACTGGACTCAGCTTGTCCATTTCCTTGGGGATTGTAATTAGAAGCATATGTCAAATTGATCCCATATTCCTTGCACATTTCCACCAAAGGTTTAGTTATGAAGCTCATGGCATTGTCAGCAACAATTTTAATTGGCACTCCAAACCTACAGATGATATGGTTCAGCATAAAGTCCATGAAAATTTTGTGTGTTGCTCTCTTGGTGGGGATTTCCTCCACCCACTTAGTGAAGTAATCAGTGGCTACAAGAATCCACTTATGGCTAGCACTTGAAGGGTCTAAAATCTCACCAATGAAATCCATTCCCCATTTCTTGAATGGGGCTTGAATTCAACACGAGGTGCAAAGGGAGGGAGCTTGAAGCATTCACCTTCTATAGAAGCACTTTCAACTCTCACATCATCTAACCAAAAGAGTTGTATCCTTGAAGATAGTTGGCCACAAATAACCAGCCCTTAAGATCTTGTGTGTTTTGACTCTTCCAGAAAAATGCCCCCCATAAACTCCTCCATGGAGATCAGCAATTATCTTGGGGGCTTCATCTTCAGTAATGCACCTTAAGAGAACTCCCTCAGGGTTCTTCCAAGCTAACCCATAATCAATAATGACATATTTATGGGAAGCCAACTTAAGAGCTCTTTTTGGTTCTTACTTAAATACTCAAGGCACTATAAATGCCTGAGATAAAAAATCACATCTTTGTACCACTCAGAAGTCATCAACTTTTCAAAGACATCTACATTTCCTTCTTCTACCTCATTCACCTCAATAGTTTGCAATTTGCTCTCACCATAAGCTTAGCCAAGAAACCTCTCACCAACTTCTTGGTTTGGATATCCATGTCATATTCTTACAACTTGCTCACCCATCTACATATTTTTCTTGAGACTTCCATCTCTCGATAAGATGTCTTTCACCATAGTGTGGGGAACATAAGCAACAATTTTATAGCTTAGAATGTAAGGCTTGAATACCTTTATTGATTTTACCAAGGAAAATTATTTCATCTCCATAATAATATATTTCATCTCACCCCCTTGCAATGCCTTACTAAAAAAGAAAATTTCCCTCTCAGCCCCTTCCTCATCCTTCTGCAATAGGACAGATGCAATAGTGTTATCGAAGAAAAAGAAAACAGTTGAAAAGGATTTTTATAATCTAGAGCTGCTAAAAAGAGGGCATGTTTTAAATCCTCCTTGATTCCATTGAAATCTTTAATGGCATCCTCCTCCCATTTAATGACCTGGTCCTTCTTTAGCATGCAAGTGATTGGAATGGTCAATTCAGAAAATTTTGATATGAATCTTCTGATAAAGTTTATCTACCCAAAGAAGGACTAAATTCCTTTCTTGGTTCTTAGAATTGGGACCTTCGATGGCCTATACCCTTCTACGGATAAATAATTACCCCCTCTTGTGACACAATGTGACCAAGAAACATTGCCTTCTGCACCTCGAAATGGCACTTCTTTGGATTGAGTGAAATGCCATATTCTCTACATCTTATCAATATTTTTTCCAAGTGCTGCAAGTGATCACCTCTTTTTGGAAAGCACAGATTACATCATCTTGGTAAACAATAATAAAATTATTAATGTAACCAGATTAAAGCAACATCCATTGTTGTTTGAAAATTTTCTCAACCTTCATCGGACCAAAGGTCATCCTGACATATACATATGTTCCCTAAGGAGTGGTAAAGGTTGTTTTAGATCTTTCGATTCCTTTACAAAAACTTGGTTATAGCCGGAGAAACCATCAGGGGTAGAAAGCAACTGAACCAGTCACTAGTTGCATCATGTTTTCCATATTTGGTAAAGGATAATTATCCTTCATTGATGCTCTGTTGATTTATAAAATCCACACATAGCCCGATATCACCAGTCTTCTTTCTAACTAGTACTAGGTTTGCAACCCAAGAATAATACCTTATGGGTTGAATGATCCCTCCATCTTTCATTTTCTTGATTCTTCTTGCATTTTAAGAGATAGGAGTGTATTGATTGGCCACTTTGTTTCTTCCCCGAATGGCTTTACATTGGATTCCAAGGGAATCTCATGTTGAAAAACGAATCCTCTTTGTATGCTTTTAGTTCAAAATAAGTTGAAGCCATGAAGTCTTGATATTTTTTCCATAATTGGACATAGGATTGTTTTTTCTGTTAGTTTAGATTGCTTCCCAACCGAGATATTTCTTGGTTTCTCCTTTGTGCCAAGATCATGCTCCTCAACAGCCCTTGAGGCTATTATGCATATGTTAATAATGCAATCGACATTATCAAATTTGGATTCAAGAGAAACCAACCCTCTAGGAATGGTATTAGTCTTGAGTTAGATGATACCTTTTCCAAACAAGGTTTCTTTACCCTCTTCTACACACATCATTGGCTCCCAATCAATACATTTCCCGAAGAAAACTCCCCTTTGTTCTACGAAACCTTCTAACACGAGCATCATCATCAAAAATTTTCCAATGCTTAATGTTGTCAGGGAAAAATGTCCTTGTTAACACCTCAACATCATATTCACAATATGGGGACATTGCACAATTGGCAAACCGAGATCCCAATCACGCAAGTTTTTCTACAAAATCATTGAACTTCCTATCATGATACACAATGTTGAATGAATCAAACATCTCAATAAAATCCCAAACCGCATGCTTGTATTATTTCATTCACTTGATTTTTGTGGCATAAATTATTCTAACTTGCTTGACAATTAATTCTAAATCTCCTTTGAAAATGATGCCCTTAACACCATATTTCCAAGCAATTCTCAAACCTAACAATAATGCCTCATATTCAACAATGTTGTTAGTCCACTCAAAGTTGAGTTTAAAGGAAAAGACAAACTCTTCCGACCTAGAGAAACTAGAACAACACCAGCACCATTTCCAAACTTAGAGCAAGCTCCATCAAACAATAAAGTCTAAGGGGAGCCCGACTATTCAAGACACATGCATTCTTCAATTTTGTGCTCTTTTCCATCAGCAAATCCTACAAATTTATCGGCATCAACACTTGTGTACAATACTTCATAAAATGCATTGTTAGGATCCTCAATGAGGTGCAACATCTTCCTTTATCCATACAACCTAACAAGGCTGCCCTCAATTGGGATGGTGGCATAAGACACATCCATTTGAACACTCCCACCAACACTTGCAACCCATTTTCTAGATAACAACATACCCCACTTGGATGGGCAATCAATAATAAAAACATCATGCTTCAAGTTTTTACCAGAGTAAGCTACAAGTTGCACCACCAGACCTTTCACACATCCCACCACTGGTACTTCTCTGGAATCCATGGCAAAGTGCACTTCCCATATGTTGGTGTTACTTTGATATCCAGCTCATTCATGACTTCCGGAGGCATAACATTACATGATGCCTCTAAATCAAACATACAGTTATGTAGCAATCTATCCTTGATGATCAGAGTGGTGAAGAATGGATCCACATTTAGCTGAGACTCCACCAAGGATGTCCAAAAATACACCTCAAGTGGTTCACCTATTGTTGTCGCCAAATCACTGCACCCTCCGAATGGCCAAGATGTGAATAGGACGTTCGGTGTGATTGGGACACATGGGATCACCTCTCAAGCTGTGGGACTTGGGCTCGAGGTGAACCTCCGGAGAAGGCCGGCTTCCTCTTCCTAAACTAAGTGCGGTACTACTCCTAGTGTAACAAAAACGATTATCTAGTCCTATGCTAACATTTTCATGGGGTTTTAGGGAAAGAGTTTTACAGAAATGAAACTATACTAGGGATGGTGATGCACCGAATAAAGGGTGTCTTCAGATTTAGGAAGGGTTAATTTGAAGAGGGTGTGTGCACCACAGGTCAACTTCACCTACTGCAACTTAGAGAGGGTACAGGATACCACAGGCTAAGAGACACGCGTTCCTTTTGTTAAACTTTATCAGACCGAGAAATATACCAGTTTCCCAGTGAAGAAGGATGAACTCAAGAAGGGTGAACAGACACCACAACTCAACTGCATGCAATACTTCACCACTCGATAAGCCTGAGAACTCCAAGAACCTGCAATAGAAACTTAAACTTGCACAGTGTACCTGCAAGTATGAGAAAGGCACAAAGAAGCATAGAAGGATGAAAGGACCGAGATTAGTCACAAAACACACACTTTTATTGCTTCAATAACATGCACAATGCATCATACATTCAGAAGAGGCAATAGTTGCCATTACAGTCTTGAAGAGGAGGCTTGAAAGTTCTCTCAACACACAAGAACAACTTGCAGAAGAGAGAGGACCCTTGAAAAGTATACACTCTTGCCTGAGATATCTAACTGTCCAACTTGTCTGAACTGTTGGAACCCTTTGAAATGAGCTTCCAACTTACATTTATAGAAAAATATGTGAGAAAGAAGAGGAAATGGTCATAATTACATTCCTAAAATGAAGGCCCATGATGTATTTATTGCAGTTAGTTGAACTACCTGAGAAGGTTCCATCATGGGTCATTAATTGCCTGATGACCTAGTCTTCTCAATTAATTAAAAGAATATTTAAATAAAATATTTAAATAATAATAATAAATATTATTATTAAAATATTTAAATAAAAATATTAATTTAATTAATATAATGTTGGGACCCCCCCGTTGACCCGTTTGACTTGAAGAGGAGGGGGTCCATGTGGATAGAGTCTTGCACAAATCTCAACTTGGTGAGCTTGAATCCGCTAACTCGGTGTTGCAATCGATTTTTGACCCTGCACTAACTCTTTCCTTGCTTTGGTAATCGCGCTCTTTTGCATTGAGTCCTCCGAATGGTGGGCTATCAAACTTGATTCTTACCGTTTTGCTCTGTTAACTCGAGGCCATTCTGAATTACCAAGCCACCTATATGCATCGTGAACATGAAGCTTTAAGCTCGAAATTGAAAGCCTCTACAAATACATTAAACTTCGACACCCGTGAGCTTATTCTTTATCTTGACTTGGTACCAACGTTTCCACAATATGAAAAGTTTGACTCTAAATCATACTTAGTGGATTTGACCCATGATACATTGCTTGTACTCACAGAGGTTAAACAATTTAATGAATTTAAATTATTTCACTCCTGCATGTTGCGCCATTTAGAAATGATTTTCAAGCTATGAAAATTGTTAGGGATCACGTTACGTGGCCCTGTCAACACTCAATCGATTGATTTCTCTGTGATAACTCTAGTTTGACAGATAGAGTTATTTCTTCTTGTTTTGGACCACATATTCACATGCATTCCACGTTCAAACTCCATGAAACAACACCACGAGCTCTTCAACTGATTCGACCTGGCTTTGTATCTGCGGGAAATATTAAGATTTGTTCGATCATGTTCACATTTTCACGCCTCTAAGAATGGTTTTACCACAATGCTCACGGTTCTTCCTTATCATATAACACTTGTAGTAAGAATGTTTAGCTTTGCCATAATAAGCGCAATTGTACCCTCCAAACAATGAGAAAATGCCATTACCAATAAAGACCTAATGCTGCCATGATGATGACACAGGCTCATGCCCATAACATGTCGATAGACATCCTTGAGACTGAATTTTGGCCAAAGAGCCCTTCGGTATTTTGGCAGTGCACTCTGCAATCTCGGCTCCAATCAATAATTATGCCACTATTGGGATTATGGCATAGGTAGCCGTGAGCTACACAATATACTCATTTTTCCAGAAACTAAAAAGATCCTTCATGTTACAATTTGCAACACATAACAGAAGCCCTTCAAAAAATACATTGAACAACTGGGGCAGCCAAGAGGACCTTGGAAAAATGTACAGGTAACAACCATATGAATTCTCCCTTAGTCGTGGATCAAAGCTGATAGAAATGAGCTAGATAAAAACAGCTTGAAACTACAGTATAATCGTCCATCAAAACGAGCTTCTCTGAACCTGGTAAAAGAATATTGTTATTGTCTGATTGGACGTACATAATGGAAGGGTATAAATATTGCGTGCATCGCGCCCTCGAGTTTTTTTCAAAGAGACCATTTACACGTAACAAGGATGCAGCATGTAAAATGGCCGACCGGGTATTTTTAGAGCTGAACTTCACATTTAATTTGCTTCTAGGAGAAAGAATGCTGAGCAATATGAATCGTTTCATTCTGCGCCGTTTTAAACCTTCATCTCTTGGTTCGGGCAAATTTTATGAAGCCTTGAACAGCGTGACTCCAATCCATCGTACACGGCAGTGAATATTTGTTTTCTGCAACTGCTTGCCGATCTGAGTTTAGAATAAGGATAAGCCTACGAATTTGAGGGTGCGTTCGATGCTGAACAGATAACAACACAGTTGGACAACCTGTTTGCTGGAAGCGTTCAAAAGGAAGGCTTCTACTGTACTGCAACGTGCCCTTTGCCGTATGATGATTTTGTCTCGCGGCCACCGATCTGGACGAGTTTTGAGCACTGCTTTCCTGTTACTCGATATCATTTGACAAATATCTGCATAATGAGACGAGCGGCCTGTAGCCTCCGCTGAAATCGGTATCACGTCGCGTTGTTTTCTCCATGACCCATTCCAATTCACAACTGTCTTATTAACCTCCTGGCGACCCGCACAAAGACTCGGATCCCGTTTAAACGGCTCGTGCGGAATTTTGATCACGGTTTGCCATCGTCAAATCTCCACTTGGCAGTGCTGCTCCAAATCTCCCCCGCGCGGAGTGAACAGCTTGGAATGCCATCTTAATATTTCCCATTTGGCATACCAGCTCCGAATTCCCGCATAACGGCTTGGCCACACCAATCCACGGGCCCCGGCCTCAGCTTTGCCGCGCAAACTCGGCAATTTGACCCGATTTCTCCACTCCACGGAAGTCTGACCATGGCTTTCCATCCCAAAATTTCCCATTGGCATTGCTTGCATTATTTCCCACGTCCTTGGCAAGATGAAACTCGGGACCCCCTTTACGTGAAAACCTTGTGTTGGCTGTCCACTGCAAATTTTCCACCATGGAAATCGGGATGAAGATATCCTATGTGGGGAAATACTGATTTGGCTTGCCATCATCAAATTTATGACCTTGGCAATATACTGAAATATTTCCCATGTGGGAATCTTACAATGGCTTGCCATCATCAAAGTCCAACCCGACAAAAGGGATGAAATTCTCCCAAGCCAATGCCTTAGCACGGATTTGAACCCCAACTTTTCCTTCTCGACTTACAATCGAACCAAACAAAACTCTGGATGCTCACGACCTTGTCAGGCTCGACTGAGTGAGCCAATGCTACCACGTCTGAGCTCCATCCTCAACTGATCGATTCTTTTCCATTGGCCAAGCTATACACGAATGTTCAGGTGATCGGGGTGGTCAGGTGTTCGTTGCATTTCATGAAATAGTTTGAATGCATGTATAGGATGTCCATGCCTTCTGTAAGCTACAATTACCATATTCCATGAGAAGAGATCTGGATCAGTCATGCAGTTGAAGACTTTACGAGCATCCATCAAACTTTCACACTTGTCATACATGTAGATAAGTTTATTTGGTAATAGCGTGAGTCTTCCAAATGTGTGTCCCCTATTATTGATGTGAGAGTGGATTTGCTTGGCCTCCGCAAGGGCTTTCTTAGTAATGCAAGCCTGTAGTAGATGAAGATATGTTAAAGAATTTACAGATGGATTATGTGTTGTAAGAAGAACGTGTACTGCCTCCTTCAAGCGACCCTCTCCATAGAGTGCTACGAGATTTTAATTGAGATGTATTTGGTTGCTTGGTTGCAAGCATTTTTTTTTGTTCAAACACTACCAGATGACCTCATCGTCATATCTGCATAATCTCATATCATCTTGGTCAAACAAGATAATTTTCCCAAGTGATTGGTCGAGCACTGTCTTAGTGGATTAAACCTGGCCTCATGTTAACTTAGCTTTCCTTGACTCGGCCTTCAGATATTTTTGCATCGATCTCCACCGGGATCCTTGTACAGTTCCTTTCATTCGTCAATTTTCAACGAGCTATATTTTGCATTAACAAGACCATCGTCGAGCTCTTACAACTGAGAGTCTCTACTGAGATGATTTCCGAGATGACTATCAATTTGACACCGGATTCTCTATCAACTCGACCCCGAACTCTTCACTGAGTCGAGATCAACTGGGTGCCTTTCGATGCTAGGTGATCTCTTCATATGCAATTTAGGAATTATTTTTAATTATTGCATTTCGATAATAACCGAAGGTGGGTTCCTGGGACTATTATTTTATTTTGAACGTGATAGGACCCCGTTGTCCAATCTTGCCAGGTGTGCAAAATTGGATAACACCTATTTCCTCCAATGCTGGTGGTGTTTGTAACTCTTCAATGATGAAGGAGTTTCTACAATTTTACATTTCGCCTAGGACAGTCCTCTCCTCTTTCAGCCCCAAATACTCAAAAGCCATTTTCTTGTGCTCAAGAATCCTAAGCAACTCAAAAATTGGAAGAGAAATCTTGGTTTGACTCAAGACTTGGGTAATATCATAAGGTACATACTTTGGCGAGGTAGCATTGGAAGGAATATTTTCACATTCATCTGATGGCACGGGATTTTTGACAACTTGGGAATGTAGAGGAGTATGATTTTTTTGGGATAGTAAGGCCTTTAGCAGATGCATATTTATTAGGAGCCTCTTTAGGAATATTTGAAAGTAATGGAGTTTTTGGCTTAGTATGAGGCCCTACCCTTCGACAACCTTACTACTTGTGTTATACTCCTTCTCTTGGGAAACAACGAGCGTTCATTAACAACCGCCCTGTCCTCCTCGATGGGATTCCTCCATCACACTTCTTTATCATCAAATCTCATAAGTATTCAAGTTCATTATTAGGTATCTCAAAAGTTTGTACAATATCTATTTCTAAAGTATGAGAGGGAGGAAGAAGAGGTACAGGTGGATGCAATTCCAAACACTTTCGAGTAGTCCGAGAACTTATCACTTAAGATAAAGTTACCCCTTGTTGTGAGCTAGTGGAGCAACCCATCATGCAAACATCATCATCATTATCATCATTAGGTTCTTCTTCTTCTTGCTTATCTACCTCACATGGAGCATGGGGCATGAAACATCTATCACACCAATCAATGACATTTGTTTCTTCAATAATAACAACTCTGGAAGCCAAAGGATAAGGCATTATCTTGCTTTCCCGAATTGGGATTGTTTATTTCCAAATCCAATAGGTCCCTTACCTCTGTCATCAGATCTCTGCTCATTTCTATGATAGTTTGCCAATAATTCTGGCCCTGTTGCTTGTGCTAACCTTGTGAACTTATCCCAATTGCATTTTCTTCCTAGGCCAATTTGTATGAGATTCTTTGATAGCCCTCGCCAAAGTTTTCACAACTTCCTCCAAATCAGCAGCCTTACTTGTTTGAGGCTTTTCCGGGTTAACTAGCTTCACACCCTCCCTCTTAGGAGGTTTTCCAATTGCCTTGATGTTGTTCTCAATTTGTAGAGCCATGGTGAAGGCCTGCCTCAAATTGGTAGGGTTTTTATTCCTCAAGTAGTAAGCATATTTTTTAACAAATGCATCTCGAATATTTGATCAAACATGATTCATCACATGGCCTTAAGTTAACGGGAAATCTCCTCAAGTTCTTATTAAACCTTGTGTTTAAATCATATATTAACTCATTAGGGTTATTTTTGATGTTTTTAAACTCGATAGAAGAAACCTAGGATTTTTCTATCACCATATTGCAATCTAAATGAATTATTCATCTCTTTCAAGAATCAATGGAATTATCTTGCAAAGCTTTATACGAGTCCTTTGCATCCTCTTCCAAAGTATGGTTAAAAATTTGATATATACATCTTCATAGTAAATCTCAAAGTCTTCCATCATATTGATAAAAATATTTAAATGTTGATCACCAGTTATAGCATTGTTTCCTTGGAACTTTGATAATCTATTACTTACATCCTAGGGAACTGCATTTAGATAACTAGCCATCCCTACAAAATTTATCGACTAAAGGTATTTACAAAAAATGGAGGTCTTGGTGAGGGATGGGCCATTTTTTTTGAGGAGGTGACCTTGGAGGATAATCAAACCGATAAGGGCGGGGGTCTTTGAAACACATGAGTATAATTTTGAAAATGGATATCCCCAAAAGGCCTTGTTTCTTGGAAAACCCCATCAACATTTGAAAATATAGGTTCAAAATGAGAAGAAAACTTTTCAAATTCAAATGAAGGCCCCTCTCTAGATGGAGAATTCAATTCCACAAAGAGACTACTAGATTCGAAGCACTTGAATGGCAATCTTCAATGATATGCCTATCACTTTCATTAATGGAGATCTCTTTTCTTGATTTGATCTCCAAAAATCTCCGTGCTCTTCTTCATTCTAACATTTTTTTCCTAGCTCTCGGAAATAATGTCCTAGCAAGTGCCTTAGAAAAAAAGATCTTCTTCCTTCTAGCATTGCAAAGATTAGTAACAAATCTCACTTAATAGAGGCTAAGACATCGGTATTTATCAAAAATCAGATCAACATGGATTCATGACAAATGATTTCCACCTTAGTTGTGTAAATACGCTAAAAATATGTTCCGTTAAATGTCTCAACACTAGCATTACTGGAAATGGAAAGACGACTTTTCTTTACCCATATTTATCAATGAAAGTTAGTGCAATAAGTGTAAAAGTTGAAAGAATTACACACAACACTTGTAACTTTGAACACTTCTTACAGGCCCAAACCGAAGATGATGTTTGAAACAATGTATTAGAACTTAGAACATATAAGAAGTGTTTATCAAGTCTGAATATGAACTATAATCACAATGTCCTCGAAATGGTGCCAATTATGTGTTAGTACCCAAATTGATTCTCCCTAAATCGAGCAAGCATCACGAAGTTTGGAAGGAAGCTTAGAGAGAAAGCAGAGCATTTAGTGTGATGTTTTGTAGTCGAGGATGAAATGCAACTTTCTCTTTGTCACTCGGATGTGGAGAAATGGGTAGCACCCTCAAGAGGATTTGATCTATTCTCACTACTTTGTGGTTGTACCTTTCAACTAGGGTGAGAGGACCCTTTTATAGCCCTGTTGTTTATGGAGGAGATGAATATGTCCTTCCTTGTAAATCTATTGATAAGACCTTGAAGAAAATATGATCAATACAATAAAACCTAACTCTCACGAGTGGTCACTCTATATAATGGAGATAATTTCTAAGCAAGGTTCAAGCTACTAAAGACAATGAAAACCTAATTGCTTTCGCATGTTTTTGGTAATAGAGATTACGCATTTGTAAACACATAGGACAAACATGGGTATTATGGGTAAGATTGGTTGTTTTCAAATGGATTTTGGTGGGAGGTGAGACACGATGAACTCAATTCACCGGATATTTGAGAAATTTTACAAAAATGGAGATCTTAAACAAAAGAATGCTTGAGGGTAGCTAAGATGATCCTTTAACGAGAATATGTGCTTCAATGGAGGCCCAGATCAAGTACATTTTCACACAAACTTTAAGAATCCAAAATTAAGGATCGAATTGAAAACTTAACTAAACATTATAAATCTTTGTTTCATCACGCCTAAGATACCCTCAAAGGCTAACAAACAATCTTATAGTCATGAAACAATCTTATAGTCATGCTAAGAGTCACAGTGATTTTAAATTTTTTTATTTCACTATCAAATGAAAGCCCTTCGATAAATGAAATTACAAATTCCACCAATCTATCACAAGGATAAAATCTTGTGTGATTCACACATATTTCAATGTAAGACTACTTGCAACGAGAATAAGAAAAATTACATGCAGACATTCAAAAATGAAGCAAATACAAATTCCAAAAAGAGACTACCTGATTCAGAAGCACCTTAATGGCAATCTTCAATGATAGGCTGATCACTTTCATTAATGGAGATCTCTTTTCTTGACTACTAATCTCCAACAACTCTCCAGGATCTTCTTCCTTCTGACTTTTTTTCCTAGCTCTGGAAATAATGTCCTAGCAGGATCCTTAGCAAATAAAGATCTTCTTCCTTCAAAATTTACAAAGATTAGTAACAAATCTCACTTAACAGAGGCTAAGACACTATTATTTTTCAAAAATCAGATCAATACGGAGTCACCATTAAGGATTTCCACCTTAGTTGTGTAAATGCATTAAAAAAATGATCCGTCAAATGTATTTCAACACTAGTAACTTGAAATGGAAAGACCTAAATTTTATTTACCTAGATTTATCAATGAAAGCTAGTGCAATAGGTGTAAACACTCAAATAATTGCACACATCACTTATAACTTTGAATACTTCTTATAAGCCTGAAAAAAATATGATGTTTGAAAAAATGTATTATCACTTAGAACATATAAGAAGTGTTTATAAGGGTGCGAATATGAACTATAATCAAAAATGTCCTGTGCAATGGTGCCGATTGGGTGTTGGTACCCAAATTGATTCTCCCTCGGGAACTAGCAGCATCATTTGGTTTGGCGGGATGCTTAGAGATAAGTAGATCATGCAGGTGTGTCATTTTTAGTCGGGGGATGAAATGCAGCTTGCTCTTTGTCACTCGGATGTGGAGAAATGGGTAGCACCCTCAACATGATTTGATTTATCCTCACTACTTTGTGGTTGTTCCTTTCAACCAAGGTGAGAGGACCCTTTTATAGCCTACTATTTATGGAGTAGATGGAGATGTCCTTCCTTGTAAATTTATTGAGAAGACCTTGAAGAAAATATGATCAATACAAAAAAACCTAATTCTCACGAGTTTTCACTCTAGATAATGGAGATATTTTCTAAAGGTTCAAGCTACTAAATACAATGAAAACTTGATTGCTTCTACATATTTTAGTAATATAGATTATGGATTTATACACACACAGGACAAATAGGGGTAGTATGGGTAAGATTGGTTGTTTTCAAATGGATTTTGGTGGGAGGTGAGGAAGGATGACCTTGATTCTCCAGATCTTTGAGAACTTATAAAAAAATGGAGATCTTAAGAAAGCAGAATGCTTGAGGGTAGCTAAAATGTTACTTTAACCGAATATGTGCTTCAATGGAGGTCGAGATCAACATGTTTCCACACAAACTTTAAGAATCCAAAATGAAGGATCAAATTGAAACTTTAACTAAACATCATCAATCTCTATTTCATCATGCCTAAGATACCCTCAAAGGTTAACAAACAATATTATATTCATGCTAGGAGTCGAGTGATTTTAAATTTCTTTATTTCACTATCAAATGAAAGCTCTTCTAATAAATGAAATTGCAAATGCCAAAAACTATCACAAGGATAATATCTTCTATGATTCACATAGATTTTAATGTAATATTGTAATGGGAATAATAAAAACTACTTGCAAAAATATAGAAATGAAGCAAACACAAATTTTTCCCAAAATAACGCAGATTAACTCAAGTTTGATTAAATTTATCAATAGGGAAAGTTTCTAGAAAAATATCAGATCTTGTCAATGTCTATAGACTCACAACCACCTTAACATGATCAAATTCAACATAAAAAGCAGATAAATAGGTTTCTCAGACAGGTTTCTCAAAAAGACCTAATCTCTATCAAGCTTTTCTCTTAGAAAATTAGTCCCGACCTCTGACACTCCAACCATTTGCATGAAAATTTTATGTAATTTACAAAAATTTTACAACAGATTTTTCCCCAAAAAAAAAAACATTCAATGTACCAGTGTTTGTTATGATCTCGATCCTAATTCCCGAGAAATGCAGATCTACAAAAAGTTGTGAGGCGCTCGGGGAGGCGATTTCTTCTAATAGCTCAACATTCAATTCTTTCACTTGGTAGATCACTCTTCCTCTTATGCACCAACTACTTCCACCCCTAATCTATCAAATCTAGTCTCTTGCATGCTAAGAAAAGAAATATTGGAAAATCGGATCGAACCCGATAGCCAAATCACATCTTAATGAGTAAAATATGTCTCGGATCTTCCTCACCAAATTCGGATATCAAATTAACTCTCCTTCTCTATTTGGCATGTAGGAGACATCAATAAATCATGAAGACTCACATCTCGGGGAGCTTTGGAGTAAAAATGGTGGAAAAATCAGATACGGATGCACAGTGTTGTTGATTTCCCTTTTGAATTGGATCGTCCACATGGGAGATCCAATTTTAAAATGGGCCCGGGGTTCCTTTTTAGCTTTTAATTTTTTTGAAAAAATGTGACTTTTTCACATTTTTCTTGCCCTCCACCTTTGAAAAATCGGCTGACTCATGTCCTAATGTGGGTCCCAACGGAAACACTCTCCTTTCTACCCTTTAAACTCTTTTTTTCAAAAAGGAAATTTTTCTAAATTTCCTTCGGAATTCCATACCTCTGCTCATTGACCTTCAAACAAAATTTTGACTTATCCTTTGTTGGGCTTGCGGGGCATTTTGATGATTTTAACCCTTTTGATGACAAGAGGTAAAAATTCTCGAGTTGCCCCGATGGCCCGCTTCCCCGCCCCTTTTGAATTTTTAAACTTCCATGCGTCTCAATGGCGCATCTTGAGATGGTCCCCAAAAGTTGAGACACTAAATGAGTGTAGGTTCACCATGTGTCCTAGCCTGATAGAATTTGTTGAAAGTTGAAAGGTCAACAGAGGGCACCATGTGTCTAGGGTCCGCGATAGTCTCCTTTGGCCATTGAAAATTCCAAGCAAAAGGAAAATAAAGCGGAAGCTTCCAAGTGTCCTCCTGACACTTCTTTAAAATAAACCTCAAGGACTAGTCCCCAAACATGTGTGGTTCCTCCATGTGTCCAAGGATTCTCAAAATTATTTTAGAAAGTTTAAGTATGGGAAGACCCGTGATGAAGCCTCCATGTGTCACCATGGTGCAATTTCAAAATAGATCCCAAGAGCGGACACCTTGATTGAACGCGGGCTCACCATGTGTCCCTATCCCGCTAAACTATACTAGTTGCATAAAAATTTGTCTAATTGCGGGAAAAGTAGTTGAATCCTCCACATGTCCTCATGGCACAACTTTAAGGCCAAAAAAAAAAATGA
Organism: Taxus wallichiana var. yunnanensis; assembly: GCA_018340775.1. Taxonomy (NCBI): domain Eukaryota; kingdom Viridiplantae; phylum Streptophyta; class Pinopsida; order Cupressales; family Taxaceae; genus Taxus; species Taxus wallichiana. The sequence continues at coordinate 431,564,890 of CM031241.1, read as the reverse complement.
ACTTTCAAATGAGTGTCGTTCCTCCACGTGGAAAAATTTTGGGTCGACGAGAGCCATAGAATTTTTTAAAGTGCCCCATTGACTCCGCATCCAACCAAAAGGGATGACATTTCCATTGATGTAGAGAATAAAATTTGATGGGAAAAAACACCCATCAAATTGTAAAAATGCAGAAAACAATTGTTTGAGCCCGAAGATGATATTTTCTTCAAGGACAAAAATTTGGAAATGTTACAAGGCTCAAAAAAACTCCTCTGAGCTACATCCATTCATTTTTCTTTAGGTATTTGGGAAAAAAATGACAGGGAGAGAAACTCTTGATTGTGGAAAATGGAATGAATGGAACAACCCGAGTTTTATACCCAATTTACATACTTTTTCAGATGAACAAAGAAATTAAGAATCAACTATAGATCCATAAGTGATCCTCGGCCCAGAATGGATTGACTACTGATAACAAAATGAGAAGAAATATTCTTTTCAAGCACAACATAGGGAGATAAAAAGTGACAGAGGTAGTAAATTGAGATATTTCAATGGAAAATGGGGTGAGACTAATTTGATCACCAACATCGGCTTCGTCTCGGGGATGGGCACTCCCCTGTGAGTGCCACAAGAACCAAATGATGGACCAAGTTCCAAAAACATCCATTAGGCAAAGGATTCAGAAAAACCATTACCGTCTCCCAAAAAAATGAACCAAGGAAAGAACAAAAAGCAAGCCACTAGGGACCATAACGAATAAAAACACAAAAGATAGAAAATAAACCAACAAACTATACACTGTACAAATAATGCTCACTTTGATTCTGAAGAATCAATCTAGGAAATGCTTCAAATGCTTGTCATTAATAGGTAATTCGAGTAATTTCCCATCCAAGTCATTCAAGAAAAATTTATGTTCACCAATTCTAATATCAATGGAGTAAGGACCCATCCATAATGCGTAAAATTTTCCATGCTTTCCCGTATCTTCATGCCTATTATCCCATAGCAGCATGAGATCTCCAACATTGAAATATCTTGGAGTGACCTTCTTATCAAATAAATTCTTCAAGATTTCCCTTAACTTTACATGCCTTCGTGGGACTACCCCCTTTCTTCATCAAGTTCAAAAATTTGGTTAATGTGGGAATCATATGGACTAACTTCTTGATCTTCCAGTTGTTGAATGAACTTATATCTTTAGCAAGTTTTTATTACTCGACTCAGCTTTTCCATTTCCTTGGGGATTGTAATTAGAAGCATATGTCAGATTGATCCCATATTCCTTTCACATTTCTGCCAAAGGTTTAGTTATGAAGCTCATGGCATTTTCAGCAACAATTTTAATTGGCACTCCAAACCTACGAGATGATATGGTTCAAAGCATAAAGTCCATGAAAATTTTGTGTGTTGCTCTCTTGGTGCGGATTTCCTCCACCCACTTAGTGAAGTAATCGGTGGCTACAAGAATCCACTTATGGCTAGCACTTGAAGGTCTAAAATCTCACCAATGAAATCCATTCCCCATTTCTTGAATGGGGCTTGAATTGATCACAGGTGCAAAGGGAGGGATCTTGAAGCATTCAAACCTTCTATAGAAGCACTTTCAACTCTCACATCATCTAACCAAAAGAGTTGTATCCTTGAAGATAGTTGGCCACAAATAACCAGCCCTTACGATCTTGTGTGTTTGACTCTTCCAAAAAAATGCCCCCATAAAATCCTCCATGGAGATCAGCAATTATCTTGGGGCTTCATCTTGATAATGCACCTTAAGAGAACTCCCTCGGGGTTCTTCCAAGCTAACCCATAATCAATAATGACATATTTATGGGAAGCCAACTTAAGAGCTCTTTTTGGTTCTTACTTAAATACTCAATGCACTATAAATGCCGAGATAAAAATCACATCTTTGTACCACTCGAAGACATCAACTTTTCAAAGACATCTACCTTTCCTTCTTCTACCTCATTCACCTCAATAGTTTGCAATTTGCTCTCAGCCATAAGCTTAGCCAAGCCCAAACCTCTCACCAAATTCTTGGTTTGGATATCCATGTCATATTCTTACAACTTGCTCACCCATCTACATATTTTGCTTGAGACTTTCATCTCGATAAGATGTCTTTCAACATAGTGTGGGGAACATGAGAAAATTTAGAGCTCATAATGTAAGGCCTAAATACCTTTGTTACACTACTACGGAAAATTATTTCTTCTCCATAATAGTGTATTTCATCTCATCCCCTGTAATGCCTTCTGAAAATGGAAATCGGCCTCTCGGCCCCTTCATCATCCTTCTAAAATAGGACAGATGTAATAGTATTATCGAAGTAAAAGAAAATGGTTGAAAATGCTTCTTATAATCTAGAGATGATAAAAAAGGGCATGTTTTGAAAACTCAAATGACATCCTCCTCCCATTTGAATATCTGGTCCTTCTTTAGCATGTAAGTGATTGGAATGGTCAATTCAACAAAGTTTGATATGAATCTTCGATAAAGTTTATCTTCAAGAAGGACTTAATTCCTTTCTCAGTTCTTGGAATCGGGACCTTACTAATGGCCTCTACCCTTCTACGGATCAATCATTACCCCTCTTCGACACAATGTTACAAAGCAACTTTTCCTTTTGCACCCGAAATGGCACTTCTTTAGATTGAGTGAAATGCCATATTCTCTACATCTTATCAGCATTTTTTTCCAAGTGTTACAAATGATCACCTCTCTTTCTAGAAAACACAGTTACATTATCTTGGTAAATGATAATAAAATTATTAATGTAACCGAGAAAAAGAAACATCCATTTCTCTTTGAAAATTTGCTCCAACATTCATCGGACAAAGGGCATCTGACATATACTTAAGTACCCCAAGGAGTGGTAAAGGTTGTTTTAATTCTTTCTAATTCCTTTACAACAACTTGGCTATATGTGAAGAGAAACCATCCATGGTAGAAAGCAACTCGAGAACTAGTCACTAGATGCAACATGTTTTCCATATTTGGTAAAGGATAATTATCCTTCATTAATGCTCTGTTTAGATTTCAGAAATCCACACGCACCCTGATATCACCATTCTTCTTTCTAACGGTACTAGGTTTGCAACCCAAGAAGAATACCTTGTGGGTTAAATGATCCCTCCATGCCTCGGTTTCTTGATTCTTCTTACATATTAAGAGATGGGAGTGGATTGATTGGCCTCTATTTTTTTCTAAATGGATTTGCATTGGATTCCGAGGAATCTCATGTTGAAATGAATCCTCTCTATATGCTTTTAGTTCAAAATAATTCCAAGCCTTGCAGTCTTGATAATTTTTCCATAATTGGACATAGGATTGTTTTTCCTCTTTTTGAGATTGCTTCCCAACCAGATCTTTCTTGGTTTCTCCTTTTTTCCAAGATCATGCTCCTCAACATCCCTTGAGGCTGTTATGCAATCAGCATTATCAAAGTTGGATTCAAGAGCAACCAACCCTCTAGAAATGGTATTAATCTTCAGTTGGATGATGTATTTTCCAAACAATGTTTTTAAACCTCGTTGCACACACCATTGCCTCCCAATCAATACATTGGCCATCAAACTCCCCTTTTCTATAGAAACCTTTTGACCGAGCATCATCATCAAAAAATTTCCAATGCTTAATGTTGTTAGGGATAGATGGCCTTGTTAACACCTCAACATCATATTCACAATATGGGGACATTACACAATTGTCAAACCAAGATCCCAATACCGTAAGTTTATCGCTAAATCATTGAAGTTTCTATCATGATGCACAATGTTGAATGAGTCAAACATCTCAATAGCATCCCAAACTACATGCTTGTATTGTTTCATTCGCTAATTTTTTTGGCCTAACATTTTCTTACTTGCTTGACAATTAATTTTGAATCTCCTTGTACAATGATGTCCTTAACACCGTATTTCCAAGCAATTCTCAAACTTAACAATTGTGCCTCATATTCAGCAATGTTGTTAGTGCACTCAATGTTGAGTTTGAAGGAAAAGACAAACTCTTCTTGGCTTAGAGAAACAGAACAACACTAGCACCATTTCCAAACATGGAGCAAGATCCATCAAATAATAAAGGCCAAGGGAGCCTTCCTATTCAAGACACTTGCATTCTTCAATTTTGTGCTCTTTTCCATCAATAAATCCTACAAAGTTATCGGAATCAACACTTTTGTACAATACTTCATAAGATTCATTGTTAGGATCCTCAATGAGGTGCAACATCTTCCTTTCTCAATATAACCTAACAAGGCTTCCCTCAATTGGGATGGTGGCATAGGACATATCCATTTGAACACTCCCACCAACACTTGCAGCCCATTTTCTAGATAACAACATACCCCACTTGGCTGGTCAATCAACAATAACGACATCAAGCTTCAAGTTTTGACAGGTAAGTTTGGAAGTTCCACCACCATACCTTTCACACATCCCACCACTTTGGTACTTCTCTAGAATCCATGGTATTTCACTTCTCATATGTTGTTGTTACTTTGATATCTAGATCATTCATGACTTCCGAGGCATAACATTGCATGATTCCCTGAATCAAATAAAAAGTTGTGTAGCAATCTATCCTTGATGATCGAGTAGCAAAGAATGGATCCACATTTAGTTGAGACTCTACCAAGGATGTCCCCAAATACACCTCGGGTGGTTCACCTATTTCCTCCAAGTCTGGTGGTGTTTCTAACTCTTTAATGACTTGAGGAGTTTCCAAAATGTTTACATTTATGCCTAGGGTAGTCCTCTCCTCTTTCAGCCCCAAATACTTAAAATCACTTTTCTTGTGCTCGGGAATCCTAAGCAACTCAACAATTGGAACAAAAACTCAATTTGACTCAATAATTGGGCAATATCATAAGGGACATACTTTGGCAAGGCAACGTTGGAAGGAAGATTGACACATTCATTAGATGGCACAAGATTTTTGAAAGCTTGGGCATGCGAAGGAGTATGAATTTTTTTGGGACAACAAGGCCTTTAGCAGATGCATATTTCTTCAGAGCCTCTTTAGGAATATTTGAAAGTAATTGAGTTTTGGCTTGGCACGAGGACCTTACCCTTTGAAAACCTTACTCCTTGTGTTATACTCCATCTCTTGGGAAATAACAACGTTCATCAATAACTACTGTCGTCCTCATATGGGATTCCTCCATCATACTTATTTATCATCAAATCTCTTAAGTATTCAAAGTCAATATTAGGTATCTCAAAAGATTGTATAATATCTTTTCTAAAGTATGAGAGGGAGGAAGAAGAGGTACCCGGTGGATGCAATCCCAAAAATTGCAGCATTCTAAGAACTTAACACTTCAGTTGAAGTTGCCCCTTGTTTTGATATCATGGAGCAACCCATCATCATGCAAACATCATCATCATTATCATCATCACCTTAGTCTTATTCTTGTTGATCTACCTCACATAGAGCATGGGGTAAGAAACATCTGTCACACCAATCAATGACATTTGTTTCTTCGACAACAACAACTTTGATAGCCAAAGGATCAGGCACCATCCTACTTTCCCGGCTTGCGACTATTTATTTCCAAATCCAATAGGTCCCTTACCTCTTTCATGAGATCTCTACTCATTCCTACGATGGTTTGCAAATCTGTCATGTCCCCATTGCTTGTGCTAACCTTGTGAACTTTACCCAATTCCCTTTTCTACCTGGCTAATTTGTATGAGATTTCTTTGACAACACTTTGCCAAAGTTTTCACAACTTCCTCCAAATCGGTAGCCTTTCTTGCTTGAGGTTTTTAGGGTTAATTAGCTTCACACCCTTCCTCTTAAAAGGTTTTCTAATTGCCTTGATGTTGTTCTCAATTTTTAGAGCCATGGTGAAGGCCTCGCCTCAAATTGGTAGGGTTTTTATCCCTCAAGTAGTAAGCATGTTTTTTATCAAATGCATCCGAATATTTGATCAAACATGATTCATCACATGCCTTAAGTTAACAGTAATTTCCTCAAGGTCTTGGTAAACCTTGTGTTGAAATCATGTCTTGACTCATTAGGGTTCTTCTTGATGTTTTCAAACTCGATAGAAGCAACCTAGGGTTTTTCTATCACCATGTTGCAATCTAAATGCATTATTCATCTCCATCCAATAATCAATGGAATTATCTAGTAAAGCTTTATATCAGTCCCTTGCATACTCTTCCAAAGTATGGATAAACAATTTGATATATAAATCTTCATATTTTATATCAAAGTCTTCCATCATATTGATAAAAAGATTTAAATGTTGATAACCAGATTATAGCATTATTTCCTTGGAACTTTGGTAATCTATTTCTTACATCCTGGGCAACTTCATTTAGATAAACAGTCATCCTGCGCAAAATTTATGGGACCAAAGGTATTTTTAAAAATGGGGGTCTTGGTGGGGGGATGGGCCATGTTTTTTTGAGGTGACCTTGGAGGAGAATCAAACTGATAAGGGGTAGGGGGTATTTAAAACACATGCCTCTAATTTTCAAAATTGATATCCCTTAAAGGCCTTGTTTCTTGAAAACCCCATCAACTTTTGAAAAGATAGGTGCAGAATGAGAAGAAAACTTTTCAAATTAAAATGAAGCCCCCTCTCTAGATGGAGAATTCAATTCCACAAAGAGACTACCGATTGAAGCACACGAATGGAAATCTTCAATGATATTCCGATCACTTTCATCAATTGAGATCTCTGAAATTTCGGGTGGGTGAGTGATGGATTCGAAGGCAATATTTCAGAAGCTCTGGCTGTTGGATGCCTCTCAAAGATCTGTGATGTTGCCGCTAAGGAACCGTTGAAAGTGAAATATGCGCTCATTGGGGACAGTTTGGTCTAGAGCCTGGGCAGAAGTTGTTAAGACTCCTCCAGACAAAAATGTGAGACCTCAGGCTGCATGTGATTTCAAAAGTACAAAAGATGCTGAAGGGGTGACCCACTTACAGGTACCTGATGGCTGTCTACAAAGAGCTCTGGAGAAAACCAATCTGGCACTTGTCGGCAAATTTTTGGGATCAAGACCCAATGTGGACACCATTAGGAAATGGGCCATTCGTAGATGGAAACCAAAAGGGGATTTGATTATCACCACTATGGAAAAAGGTTTTTTCCTGGCTAGATTTAACCTTCAATCTGATGTTGACTCGGTCTTATTGGGTGGTCCCTGGTGCCTTGGTAACATGGGCCTTTTTTAAAAAAATGGTACCCAGGTTTTAATCCATTTGTTGAAAATATTCATGCCATACCCATCTGGTGTAGACTCCCAGGACTTCCTCTGCATCTTTGGGATGATGAAATTCTCCTTCACATTGCCAAATCGATTGGTTCACCCATTGGCCTGGATGGACCCACGAGAAATCGTTCTAGATTGGCATTTTGCTCGATTCTGTGTCTCCATAGAAATGGATCAGGAGCTCCCCGATAACATTGTGCTGTAATCCAAACTGGGAGAATGGAAACAACAAATTGATTACGAAGCTTTCCAGTTACGCTGTAGCAAATGCCACAGATTAGGGCATTTTTCCAGCAAATGTCCTGAACAATCAGTTCAAAAACTGGAAGTTTCCTCAGATATTCTTGAAGATCAAAGACAGAATCAGAGAGATAAGGTGGATAAAGAGCAGTTATCTGAACCTTCTTATGGAAACAGTATTGGAGAGACATTCCAAGCTTAAAGAAAGAAAAAAAGGATTTAAGACAAAGAGACCACCAGTTTACAGAAAACTTTGGAAGCCTAAGAAGCTGATTGAGTCCCAACAAGAAGTAGATATGGATCCGAATAAGGAAGAAAGTAAAAGGGAGATATCAGTGGATCCAGCTTTGAACTCGATGTCTCCAAATCCAGTAAAGCTGAACATGGAGGTCGATGAAGAAAATGAAAAGGTTAACATTTCACTCTCTTGCATGGAAGAAGAGGAAGACAAAACAAGTGCTCATCAAGAGCTGATAAAGAGCAGATCTGTGGAGAAGCTAAAAATGAAACAAGAAAATGACAAAGAGGATCTAGAATCCATTGCATGTGATCTCAACCAAGAGAAAGAGGACACAGATGTGGAGGAACTGACTCCTATAAGGGATAAGCAGACTGATATTATTACAGGAAAGGAGGATGGAGAAATTACCCCCTCTAACAAGGAAAATGACTGTGATAATGAGGGATTCATCTTAGTGAAAAGAAAGAAAAGAGGCTCAAAAAGCCTGGAAGAAAAACAACTTGGAAGCTGGGAAGCCTCCACCTCAAGAATCACAAGGGCCACTGCTAGAAGAACTACAAATTTTGGAGTAACCTTTAGAAAAGGCAGGCCATCTAAGAGAGAAACAAGAGAAAAAGAGACTGAAAAAGAAATTGCAGATGGGACACAGAGAACTCTGGGCCATCCGGCAAATGCATCTCCAAAACTTTTTTAATGAAGGTAATTTCTTGGAATGTAAGAGGCCTTAATGGAGGGCCTAAGCAAAGAATGCTTAAGGAAATTAAAAGAGCAAACAAACCCAACATTCTTCTTATTCAGGAAACTAAAATGAAAACTAAAGCAATTGAAGACTTCAAAAGACATTTTTGGCAGAACGCTGCCTTTGCTGCTGTTGACTCTCAAGGGGCTTCTGGAGGCTTAGCGATCTTTTGGGATACGAAGATGATTGACGGTAAGATTCTTATCTCCACCCAGAATCATTTAGCTATTATCTTTAAAAGCCTTGAAAATAATCATAGCTGGATTTTGTCTAATATTTATGCGCCCAATACTACTACTGGCAAAAGAAGTCTATGGAAAGATCTAATCTTGTTCAGAAGCAAGGTTGAAAGCATGAACTGGTTGATTATGGGAGACTTTAATACTCCTTTGAATCCTGGAGAAAAGTTTGGGGGAAGTTCTGAATTCTCCATTGGCATGGAAGAATTTGCTGACTTCATCTCGACTCTTAATCTTATGGACATAGAGCTTCATGGCAATCAATTTACATGGTCCAACAGAAGATTAGGAGAAAACTTAATTCAGGTTAAGCTGGATAGAGCTCTTATCTCTTCAAATTGGATCCTAGACCAGAATTTCCATCTTTCTTCTCTCCCTAGAATGGGATCTGATCACAATCCAATAGTCCTCAATTTCTTCAATTGGTCAAAACCTTTCCATGGTAATTTCAAATTTGAGAAAATGTGGTTCGAACATGAAGACATTATGGACAGAATTAAAGAGTGGTGGGTTTGGGAAGGCACAGGGACAGCCCAATTCAGACTTCTTCAGAAGCTAAAGAATGTTAAACAGAAAGTTAGAATATGGAATAAAGAGGTTTTTGGGAACATTTTTGAAAAAAAGAAAGAACTTAAGCAACAACTTGAAGAACTTGAGCTAAATGTCTCCATGAAAGGTATGTCCCTTGAGGATCATCAGCGTGAAAAAATACTCCTATCTGATCTCCATAATATAAACAGTCATGAAGAAACCTTTTGGAGAATGAAGTCTAGAGCCCTTTGGCTTAAGGATGGTGACAGAAATACAAAATTCTTTCATTTAACAGCCATCAAGCATAGAGCTTGTAACAGAATTTCTGAGGTTACTAAAGGAAATGGAAACATTACTAAGGATCCTGAGGTTATCAAAGTTGAGGCACTTAATTTTTACAAGAACCTCCTCACTGAGAACACCTCCTATAATGAACAAGCGGCCTCTTTCCTCTTAGACTCCATTCCTGAAAATCTTATGCCTGCTGAGAGATTTAAAAGTCTCTCAAAAACAGTCACCATCGAGGAATTAAAAAAGGTTGTCTTTGCTTTGGAAGGGGATAAGGCTCCAGGTCCAGATGGCTTTTCGGCTAATTTCTACCAAAGATGTTGGGAAATTTTCTCTGAAGATCTCTTGAAAGCTGTCAATGAATTTTACAGAACGGGAAATCTGATTAAAGAGCTTAATAATACTCACATTGTGCTTGCCCCAAAAAAGTTGGATGCAAAAGACTTCAAAGATTTCAGGCCTATCAGTTTGGTGAATGTCATTTATAGGATTTTCACAAAGATTCTCACCACTCGAATGCAACCTATTCTCAAGGAGATCATTTCACAGCAGCAGAGCAGATTCATTCAAGGAAGAATTATCCAAGATGGGATTATCATGGTGCATGAAACTATACATTCTATGGATAAAAGTAAAAAGGCGGGGATGGCCATCAAACTTGACATGCATAAAGCTTTTGACAGGGTCTCCTGGAGATTCATGGATGAGGTCCTATCCAAATTTGGTTTTCAAGGCAAATTCAGAAAAATCATCCACTCTTGCATCTCTACCTCTAGATTCTCTGTGGTTGTTAACGGGGAACCTGTGGGTTTTTTTGCCAGTAATAGAGGTATACGACAAGGTGACCCAATCTCCCCTCTTTTATTCATTATTATGGCTGACAGTTTAAGCAGATCTATATCCAAAGCTATTGACATTGGCATGTTAAAAGGCTTTCCTCCAACTACTGGAAATCAGCCCTCCTCTCATCAGCAGTTTGCTGATGACACTTTGCTGCTTCTAATGGCTTCTATTATTGAAGCAAAGGCCATTAAAACTATCCTTAGATTTTATGAGGAAGCCTCAGGATAGAAAGTTAATTTTGACAAAAGCTCTATTTACTTCTTCAATACTCCTGAGGAGAGGCAAAGAAAGATTGCTAATATTCTTGGATGTACCATTAATTCCCTACCAGCTACTTATTTAGGGTTACCTTTAAGTACTAGCAAGATTTCTGTGGAAGTATGGAATGATCTTATTAAGAGATTTCAAAGAAAGTTGGCAGGATGGAAAGGAGCCATTCTTTCAAGTGCAGGTAAATGCCTTTTGGTTAAAAGCACGCTCCAAAACTTGCCTATTTACATATTATCTATGTTCAACATGCCTGCAGCTGTGATGAACAGTATTGAGAAGATTCAAAAACACTTTATGTGGCACGGTACTGAGGAAAGATTCAGATATCATCTTGTGGCTTGGGAACAAGTTTGTAAACCTAAGAGACTGGGGGGGTTAGACATCAAAGATATCAAGCATATGAGTACTGCCCTTACTGCAAAATTAGGATGGAGATTGATAAAAGAGAACAGACCTTGGACAGAGCTGATTAAGATCAAATATCTTTCAAATCAGAACAAAATTTCCTTCATTTATGATCAGTCCCTTCCGAATGGTTCCATTTTCTGGAACAACCTTCTTCGCAGCAGACACATTCTCTTTCAGGGATGCAGCTGGAAGCTTGGAGATGGGCAAAGCATAAACTTCTGGACCGATAAGTGGACTGATTCTAACTGGATTTCTGCTTATGATCATATGAAGGACAACTTAATTGCAAAATATGGTCACAAAATCCAGGGATACATTGAGAGGGATGGAAACAAAAGAAAATGGAAGCAGCTAAAAGTGGAGAATGATAGTATCCAGGCTGATATTATATCTCTCCAGAATCAACTTGCCCTAATCCATCTAAGTAATCAAAATCTTAAAGATGAGCTCATCTGGAAGGATTCTTTTGATGGGGATTACACTGTTAAATCAGGATATAATTTTGTCTTTGCATCCATGGAAAGTGAAATCAAGTGGCACAAGTTATGGATGCCGGAGCTAACCCCTAGAGTGAACTTCTTTTGGTGGCTAGTTATTAATGGCAAGATCCTAACTAATGATAACCTCATCAAGAAGGGATTCATCATGCCAAATAGATGTTGCATGTGTCAGCAAGAGGCTGAAGATATAAAACACTTATTCCTCCATTGTGAGATTGCTTCCAAAATTTGGCAGCTTGTTTTTGCAAAATTCAATCTGAAATGGATTTTTCCCCTTACCTGCCTTCAGACTTGGGAGCAATGGAGCTCTCCATTTAAACATTGCATGGTGAAAAGACTATGGCAACTTGTTCTGCCACACACTATGTGGAGAATTTGGAAGGCTCGTAATGATAGTATTTTCAGAAGCAATAGACAAGCTTGTAACAAAGTTTATAAGGAAATAATCATTGTTGTGCAAGATAATATTGCTAGATTTAATCCCCCTAAAAATAGACTCTACCCAGGAGAATGAAGAATGCATCCTAACTGATTGGAATATAGCCACTATCAGTAGAAATAAAAATGGTACTGACAGAAACAAAGTCCGATGGATTAAACCCCCCAATGATTGGCACAAATTAAATTTTGATGGGGCCTCAAAAGGCAATCCGGGTGATTCTGGTGGTGGGGGAATCATCAGGGATCAAAGAGGCTGCTATGTTGCTACTTTTTCTGGGAGAATGGGAAGACAGACTAACCATTATTCCGAAGCCATGGCGGCTCTTTGGGGTATTAGACTTGCCAGAGATTGCAATATTCAAAATATCATAATTGAAGGTGATTCTCTAAATATTATAAATCTTCTGAATAAAAAACAACAGCCCAGCTGGTCTATCAGGGATTATATTGAAGAAGCTATAGAAATATGCAAAAGCTTTGTTAATGTCCACATCACCCATACTTATCGGGAAGGAAACAGGGTTGCCGACAGCTTGGCTAACTTAGGAGTGAATAATTCCTTTCAAACTTGGATTGGCAGGGACGTTCTGCCCGCACATGTCAATAAAGCCATCATCATTGATCTTCATGGCTGTGAAAATTATGAATAACGGTTGTTTTATGGATGCTAATGAGTGGATCCCCAAGTACATGATGATGACATCACAAAAGATTTGGATGATTGCTGCGATGTGTGCGGATTGGATTGCCATCATTTCTTGGCATGGGAGGAAAGCGGGGGAGAAGGGCAATAATAACAAATGCTACATTATTATTAAGCCGGCTTTCACGGGAGGAACAGATTCAAAAACCAAAAGCACCGCTTGGCCTGTCCCGCACATTGCAAGTTTTTTTACCGTTAAAAATAGGAATAGTAATAGAGTAAACATGGGGGGTCCGCCATGCAAGACCGAGCCGACCCACAACCCTGAGTGGAAAGAGAACACGGAGCTTTGGGAGTACCTGCAAATCGGGGGCCTGTCGAATTTCATTGAGAGGATTCAAGGCTTCGATCAAGACGTCTCCATCAAATTTGCCAAGGGTTGGAAGAACAGAATTGTCAAGTACAGTAACATGAAAATGGAAATTACAGAAGAGCTCATAGCTCAGGTCACTGGTCTCAGCTTGGAAGGTGCAAAATTTTTCAACAAGAAAGTCGACAGGGAGGTTGAAACCAAGAAATTTCTGGAAGAGGGAGAGAACCTTGAGTTTGTAACTACTGGCCTCAAGGTGGAGTCGATCCCTGCACCTTTTGATGAACTTGCCAAAATGGTGGTAAGGTATGTTACCTTAGAAGGAAGATATGTGACTATCCCACACAAACATCTGATTTTTCTGAATCATTTTCGTAGAAATAACATTATTAGTTTTCCTCATTATCTGATCAACTCCCTGGAGAAGTCTATAAGGGAGGTGCAAAATCACTCTAGGGCTGTCCCCCTGCACCAGGGCCTTATACTCCTCATTCACCGCCACTTTTCCAGTTGCCCTCCCATGAACCCCATCCCACCTCCCTCCTCCACACCCCCACCTACCCATACTGCTCCCACTCCACCCCTGCCAAAAAGAAAGCATGATGATGTGGGCTCCAGCAAGAAAAGCAAGAGCCTAAAAACTAGAATCCCTACCTCCCAACGTGTCCTTAGGAGCCACAAGGACTTAGAACTTGCTGAAAGCCTCCTGCATATCAGCATGCCTGTGGAGAAGCCCAAGGAGGAGGATTTGCTGGAGAAGGTTGACAGATTGGAGAAGGAGATTCAAGAGCTCAAAGGGGCTCTTAAGAACATGGAGAAAGCCAAAGGTAAAAGGATCTGCACGGTGAGGAGGAAGAGGGGGTCATTGATGAAGTCTTCAAGAAGAAGCTGCGAGTCCCTTGATGGCAGATTGGGAATGCCAAAAGCCGTAATGACTATGTATTTTTCTACCCCCTAAAAGCATCTATAACTTCATTGAACAACACGTCCACAGTGTTTGCAGCTTAAGTGGAATCAATGAAGATATATGGGGCCCTAAAGAAAATAGGGACATTGCAATCTCCCAAGCAGACATGAAGGACCCCTCTCAGGCCACAGCCATTGCCTTTTTCATGTCACTGCAGGCCATCAAGGCCAAGATTGACAGAGCCCTCAAGTAACGGGCTGATGTGCTGCTGTTTTTTGGCTGTGATCTGGCTGTCATCGGGTGGTTCTAGAGCTGTTTTTTGATGGAGCTCTGTATTCTGTTTCTCTTTTGGTTTCTTTTTGAACTTGTCTCCTTTGCTCTGGATCTCTGTACGTTTAGATCCACTCTTCACCTTTATTGTAATATCTGGCTGCTGAGCCTTTCTTAGTTGACTGTTTTGCCCTTCTCTGGGCTGCTTTTCTCATGTTTATTATCTGGCTTTTGAGCCCTTTTGTACACAGGGTATAGTCCCTTCAAAACTATTTTCCCTTAATAAAAAAACCTATTGTTTATGGAGGAGATGGATATGTCCTTCCTTGTAAATTTATTGAGAAGAACTTGAAGAAAATATGATCAATACAATAAAACCTAACTCTCACGAGTTGTCACTCTATATAATGGAGATATTTTCTAAGCAAGGTTCAAAGCTACTAAAGACAATGAAAACCTAATTGCTTTCGCATGTTTTGGTAATAGAGATTACGCATTTGTAAACACATAGGACAAATAGGGCTATTATGGGTAAGATTGGTTGTTTTCAAATGGATTTTGGTGGGAGGTGAGACAAGATGAACTTGATTCACGGATATTTGAGAAATTTTACAAAAATGGAGATCTTAAACAAAAAAATGCTTCAGGGTAGCTAAGATGATCCTTTAACCATAATATGTGCTTCAATGGAGGCCTAAATCAATACGTTTTCACACAAACTTAAAGAATCTAAAATGAAGGCTCGAATTGAAAACTTAACTAAACATTATCAATCTATGTTTCATCACGCCTAAGATACACTCAAAGGCTAACAAACAATCTTATAGTCATGAAACAATCTTATAGTCATGCTAGGAGTCATAGTGATTTTAAATTTTTTATTTCACTATCAAATGAAAGATCTTTCGATAAATGAAATTGCAAATTCAACCAATCTATCACAAGGATAATATCTTGTGTAATTCACCTGATTTCAATGTAAGATTGCAATGGGAACAAGAAAAACTACTTGCAGACATTCAGAAATGAAGCAAACACAAATTTTGCCCAAAAATAATGTAGATAAACTCAATTTTCATTAAATTTATCAGCAAGGAAAGTTTCTAGAACAATCTCGAGAGCTTGTCGGTGGCTGTACACTCACAACCACCTTGACATGATCAAATTCAACATAAAAGAGATAAACAAGTTTCTCATACGGTTTCTCAGAAATATCAGATCTATCAAGCTTTTCTCTTAGAAAATCAGTCCCGACCTCTAACACTCCAACCATTTACACAAAAAAATCATACAATTTATTACATTTTTACCACAGATTTTTCCCCCAAAAACAAAAACATTCACCGTACGGTGCTTGTTATGATCTCGATCGTGATTCCTAGAATCGATCTATAAAAGTTGTCAAGTGTGCAGGAGGTAGATTTCTTCAAATATCTCAGCATTCAATTCTTTCATCTAGTAGATCACTCTTCCTCTTATGTGCCAACTACTTCCACCCCTAATCTGTCAAATCTAGTCCCTTGCGTGCAAGAAAGGAAATATTGGAAAATCATATCGAACACGATAGCTAAATCACATCTTAATGGTAAAAGACGTCTCCAAATCTTCCTCACCAAATTTAGATATCAAATTAACTCTCCTTCTCTATTTGGCATGTAGGAGACATCAAGAAATCATGAAGACTCACATCTCCAGGAGCTTTGGAGTAAAAATGGTAGAAAAATTAGATACAAATGCACAAGCCTACCATTGATTTTCCTTTTGAGTTTGGACCGTCCACGTGAAAGATCCAATTTTAAAATGGGCCTGGGGGTTCCTTTTTACCTTTTACAAATTTTTGAAAAAATGTAAAATTTTCTCATTTTCTCTGCCCCTCCACCTTTGAAAAATGGGCCTGACATGTGTCCTAATGTGGGTCCCAATGGAAACGTGCTCCTTTCTATAGTTTAACCCCTTTTTTCAAAAGGAAAATTTTCAAATTTTCCTTTGGAATTTTACACCTCGATCATTGACCTTCAAACCAAATTTTGACTTATCCTTTGTTGGTCTCACAGGATATTTTGATGATTTTAACCCTTTTGATGACAAGAGGAAAAAAATCCAAGTTGCCCCCGATGGCCCGCTTCCCTGCCCTTTTGACTTTTCAAATTGCCATGCGTCTCAATGGCGCATCTTGAGATGGTCCCAAAATTTGAGACCCTAAATGAGCACACAGTTCACCACATGTCCTAGCTCGATAGAATTTGTTAAAAGTTGAAAGCTCAGCGAGAGGACACCACGAGTCCAAGTCTCGGCGATCTCCTTTGGCTGTTGAAAAGTCCAAGAAAAAGGAAAAGTTAGCGAAGCTTCCAAGTTTCCTCCTAGTACTTCTTTAAAATAAACCTCAAAGGTGGTCCCTAAACATACACAATTACTCCATGTTTCCTAGGCTTCTCAAAATTGTTTGAAAAAGTTTAAGTATGGGAAAACCTGGTGGAAGCTTCCACGTGTCTCCATGGCACAATTTCAAAATAGAGCCCAAGAGTGGAGACCACGAATGAGTACGCGCTCACCACATGTCCCTGTCTCCATGCCAAACTATACTATGACATAAAAATTTGTCTAAGTCTAGGAAAAGTAGTTGAATCCTCCACATGTCCTCCTTGCATAACTTCAAGGCCAAAAAAATTAAACTTTCAAATGAGCGTCGTTCCTCCACATGGAAAAATTTTGGGTTGAGGTGAGCTATAGAATTTTTGATTGCCCCGCTAACTCCGCATCCAACCAAAAGGGGCCACGTTTCCATTGATGTAGAGAAGAAAATTTGATGGGGAAAACACACCCGTCAAACCGTAAAAATGTAGGAAAAAAATTTTCTTGAGCCTGGAGATGAAATTTTCTTCAAGAACAAAGAATTTGGAAATGTTAAAGGGATCAAAAAAACTCCTCCGAGCTACATCCTTACATTTTCATTTAGGTATTTTGGACAAAAATGATAGGGACAACAACTCCTGATCTGTGGAAAATGGAAAGAATGGGACAACCCAAGTTTTATACGCAATTTACTGAGACTTTTTCAGATGAACAAAGAAATGAAGAATCAACTATAGATCCATAAGTGATCCTTGGCCCTGGGAAGGGATTGACAACGGCAACAAAATGAGAAGATAAAGTCTATTTAAGAACAACATGGAGAGATAAAAGTGACAAAGGACGAAATCGAGATATTTCAATGGCAAATAAGGTGAGACTAATTTGAGCACCAACGAGAATCCATACTATAAATAATTCTTCTTGGTGTTTGTAATAACACATTAATTCTAGTTAGATTCCTCTTGGTATGTGTTTACTTTCATCGTTGCTATGATTTTTCAATTTAGTTTAGTTTTTTGTGTAATAAGCATGCTTGTGCACGGTGAGTGATTACTCTCTAAGTCAATTGATGCGTAGAGGACCGCACATAATTTTAGTCCTGGGGTAGAGCAGATATATGATAAATCAAAAAATTGGAAAATATTGAACTTCCTCTAGAAGATGGGTATGCATAAGATAAATATGGTGCAGGTGTTTGAAGTAAAGGTGGGGATTAAGAAAACAAAATTATTCAGATAGAAGACCATGTGTAGATGGATGGACACATAGTGTAACGCGATGTAGACAGAAACATGGTAAACTATTTGGTATGAGGAAAATTGGATGGGTATTTTGGCACATGGAGGTGCGTGAAAGGACGTATTTTGTCGTGAAGTAGTGGGTGAGCAAGAAGGTTATGACTAGGCACAAAAATTAAGTGAAAATTACAAAAAACGGAAAAGGTGTAATTAATGTTGAGTATGGTGGTAGATGGAGAGCAATAAATACAGGGAAATTTGGAAATTTTATATGAGGGTTACGGTATCATTTTACCTTACATTATGAATTATTTGGTGAGTTGAAGAGAAATTTGAATAGCATGTTATGTGTGAAATTTCTTGAAAAAGTTATTACGAGATATTGAACTAGAGAGATTTGTTCATGGCATTAGTTAGAGATCCATTAGAGAGGGTGTTTGAGTGAAGGGAATGCATGTGGGGAAGAAAATATATGAGTTAGGGTTCGAGGAGAAGGGCACATGAGTTTTAAGTTGTAGAGCTTGAATCTAGTGCAAGAAAACATTTTTATTATCCTAATGGCACCAAAATGAGCACTGGAGCAACCACAAGGGGAAAGAAGCAAAAATAAGTGGAAGTAGAGATGGAGGATACCCTGAAATTATATTTTCAAAAATGCAATACCCAGAAGGTTTCATAATGGGATTGGATTGGGAGTCACATATCAGACAAAGAAAAGTAAGTGACTACAATCATTGTACTAAGGATAACAAGGATGATTTCTACAAACATTTGGTAGTAAAAACAAATTTATGGATAGAGAATGACATGGAAATTTATAACAATGCAGATGAAAGTTCTTGGTAAATGTTGGGGTCATACGGCTGTATGAACTTCCATATTTTGGAAAAATAAATAAATTTTATTAATGATTTATGTCTTGATTGCACGAGGAATTTTTCTATTTTACCAGGAGATGAATATGACTTATTGTGCCCATGATTGGTAGGTTGATAGGGTTGAGAATATTAGGCTCTCAGATTAGCAGTGACCTTACTAATGATGAGGGCATAAAACAAAACTCTGTGTAGATTTGTCTTATACGAAAGGGGGTTACACGATGGATATTATTAAGATATAAAATTACCCTATGATTCGGACGACCCACGCACCTCCTCATCAAATTGAATAACTAGGAGCGTTGGATCTAGGTAAATAAAATATGGCTCCATATTTTTAAAACTTTGATTAAGAGAGTGTTATACAACATGTCTTCTTTCATTTTTGAGACTATTATTGAAGAAGTACACCATGGAGACAAGATAAGTTTTGGTGTTATTTTATTGTCTATTTTGTTTGTGGAAATTGTGGTGCCCAATGGGAAAAAGGAGAATATTTGGAAATATCCGAGGAAAAATGTCCCTGCGAGACAAACTTACAAAATACGAGATGTGATGGATCCATGAATGGACCTTAGAAGTACGAGTTGAAGCTCTGCTACAAGTTCCTCCGCAAAGCATTTTAATATGAATGGAGAATACCGAAAGGCCTTCCTTTGGTATTAGAGAACTAGGCCCAGTTATTTGTATATCAAAAAAAATTCATAGGAGATTGGGAATGAAGGATGGAAAGTGGAGCACTTGATGCAAGCTCCCATATGCCTTCACTGTGTGTTATTGCCAGGCCTTGGTGCATAGGGTTTAAAACATACATAGACTCAGTTTAGATGCAGAAAAGGTGGACTATTATTATCATATGCTCTGGAAGACATACATATATCTGATTATGTCTACTTATATAGAAAAATTGATCTCAGATGATATAAATATCAATTTAATGAGCATTGTGGTTGGTAAACTTGGTGTAGCTAGAGTATGCATCTACCTTAAACCCAAATAAGAAAAAGGTAAGTACATTGAGAATGAGTTTAGGCTCCTGAACTTCCAAAAGGAAATCATATGGTGGGAACATTGTAGGATGAGGATCCCAATCCTCCCCACATAGATGAAGAAGAGGAGGAAGAACTAAAGGAACACAATGACAACCTTGATTATGGCACAAGGAGGCACCAAAATGTGGGGGAGAAGAATCACGCGAGGTAACACCTCTGCGAGAGAATAATAAGGTAGATAAGTTAGAGTGGAAATGGGAAAAATTGAGATAGAGAAAGGAGAGGGTGCTAAGGATTAGTAATTCAGGAAGGTGTTGAGAAGGAAAAGGCCACAAGGCATAGGCATGGGGCCCTTATAGTTTCTAAGAGATCACCCGAAACTCTCCGGTGAAGAAGAAAAACCGAGAGAAGAAGAGGTGTAAGTATATTCCCACTAAGGATAGTGAGGGGGAAAATTCAGATGACAATGTGCATATCATTAAGGAGACTCGTGTTATTACTATGTACATAGAGGTGCCATGAGAAAAAGAAATGCAACATTATACGAGAGGCATTTGAAGAGTGCTAAGTGGTGAGTGGTGGTATAGGTGTAGGGAAAGAAAAAGATAAGTGTGAACCATATTGTGAGCCTACTCGTGCACATGCATGGGAAGGAATGACAATTTATGCCAAAGTGCACATTCCAAAGGGTCGCCATTCTGAGAGGAATAAGGATGGAGAGATGTATAAGACTCCTACTACTAGATATATTGATGAGCCTACAAATATCATTCACACCAGGTTCTAAAACACTTTGGATCCGAGGAGCTTTATGGATGAAAGCTAATGGACCCTAAAATAGCCAACTTGTGAACAATAAATCATTTTTCTTGGAGTATAAAGATGCATATCAATGAGCCTGAGTTCAATGTGAAGGAGGATCCATGCATTAAGAGGAAAATGAAGAAAAGGCTCAATGTGCACACTCGATTATTAGGCAAATAGAGTTGGTGACAAATAAGAAATTAATTCCTTGAATAAGTTTATAGCTGAAGTATCGTGCAACAATATAGATAAATCAGCCGCATTTAAGAGTGTTGATGGAGGAGAATAAGATCCTAAAAGAACAAGTGGAATAAATAACTAAGGGGTGGAAGAAAGTTAATGAAAACAAGAAGGATATTCTAGATTTTATGATAGAGTTTGGGAAGGATATTATCTATGCGTATCCAGATATTGATGAACATACCAAACAAACTTATCGAGTCATCCTTGAAATTCTTACTTGATTGTTCACACTTGTTGATTAAGAAGCAATTAGGGGAGTGAAAAGTGGCAAAGGAAGATGACGTAGCTAAGAAGGAAAGGAATAATGCAACAATAGCGTGCCAAATAGTTAGGTATGAATCTCTACTCCAAACATTGAAGGATGAGATGAAGAAGGTAGAATTGGTGCTGAATTTATGTGCAGACCCAAATCTAATCATTAAGACAAGGAATTTGGTTGAGGAGAATGAAGTCCTTGCTACAAGTAATAATTAAACTTTGGGATGCAAGGAGATGCGACGTTATTGGAAGAGAAGTGCGATGCGCTCATAGCAGCCCAAGATCCTCACAAGGAGAAGATAAAAGAACTTGGAAAATTGATAGTGAGATGAATGGATGTAATGGATGGAATGGTTTCCAATTTGGTGAATGTTCTTAGGGTGCTATAGAATGAGGGTGAAAATATGACCTTGGATGAGATGGATGGAGTGCTTGGAGACATTCCTGAAAAGGAAAGAAGGAGATCAATGACTAGAATGAGATAAAAGCAGATATAAATAATGAGTGCCTTGAAATTTTGTTTCCTGCAGAGGAATAGTGCCTAGGATGTAGAAATATTCTTTCATGTACAATCATTCTTTACTTATTTATTCTTTATTATTTAAAGAGATAAGATATGAGTATCCATTTCAAGGACAATAGTGATATTAGTGTGGGGTAATTTTGACTAGAAAAATTATTTCCCAAGTATTAGAGGTGTATGAAGATAGGGTGTGCAATAAGGGGGTGCGTAGGTATGCATGGAAGTTCAACAAATAAAGGGACCATTCGGAAAAGAAAGAGTTTAGATACTTAGTCATTTTGCATGTATGCGGGATAAAGATAGCATGGAGTTCATAGCATGCATTAGATAAGAACCAAAATACTTGTGGATGAAGTAATGGCTATTTTGAGAAAATGGAAGATCAAGCACTAGGCAAAGTCAAAGCTAATAATAGGATTGGATCTAGAGTTAATTATAGGTAATCTATTGTTAGGTGACATGCTTCTTGATTACCTTTATAAGTGGTGCATGGCTATTTTGATAATGTATCCTATTTTGAGAGTGCATATGTAGTGAAGGGAAATTCCCAATGTTATATATGTATTGATTTTCATGGTTTTGGGTGGTGGGATAGAGACAGAGAAATAGAGTTATGTTGTTGATATGCTTTCATGCATGACTTTCTATTGATACTCTTGATGTATTCAGCTACTATGTTTTATGATGACTTAATATGATGGATCACTATGGGTGGATATTGGTTATTGATGTCTCTAGGCTCGGCTATTATATGATGAATTTTGTATTAATCTTTATGTGATCTATATGTTCTTTATTATGTGTGTTTCAAACTTAAGTTCATGGATCTAATTGTTAGAATGGAATATACATTTTGGATCTAGAATATGAATATGCATGTTAATACCATGGTAAGGTAGTAATAAAGAGGTACCTAGTACCATTGCACACTTGGTGAGAACTCGAGATCTATCTCGAGTGATGTGCCGGTGCATCTAGGGTTGTTGAGTGAGAAAATAAGACTCCATAGCAAGGAAGTCATTAACGATGTTTTTTATGTTACTGGTTTAAAGCATAATGTTACGGGTATTAGATAGTTAGTATAGAAAGGATACATGGCTTATATGGAATATTATGAGTGCACGATTGTAGATAAAACCCCTAGCACTCAGTTGTTTACAAAAGTGAAGATGAGCAGGAATAGTATGCTTCCCTTAAGATTACAACAAGGAAAAAAAGAGAAAATCAAATTTGTTGTAGAAAAATAAATAGATCAGTTTACTTCCAAGTCCTACGCTAAGACAAATAATTCATGCACTAAGTCCTACACTTAATTAAATAAGGTCTACGATAATGCAAACAAGTCATGTGCTCAAAATTATGCTCATACAATTGAGTCCTAAACTCAAGAAAAGCGATTCTGCACTAGTGTAAACGAGTCTTGCGCTAAGGTAAATGAGTTACGCATTGAGTCTGTGCCAATGAAATGAGTAATATGAAAATGCAAGTGAATCCTATGATTATTCCTACGCTAATACAATTGAGTCATGCACTCATGGAATCTAATCAGCCTTTCAATCAGTTGTGAAATATGAATCATGGCTTTGGAATCTCAGGTTTGGACATTTAAACTTTGGAGGTTTGAATTTATTACACAAGAAGAATATGGTAAAAGGTTTTCCATTGATTTAGAAACCAGAAAGATTATATGAAGGGTGTATTTTGGGAAGCAACATAGAGAGTCTTTCCCAGTTGGAAAATTAGCAAGAGCAAGAACACCTCTTGAAATAGTACACTCAGATCTAAATGGACCAATGAAAACAACTTATATTGGATTTTGTTCATATTTTATGACATTTATTGATGATTATATAAGGAAGACTTGGGTTTACTTTTTGAGGCATAAATTTTATGCTTTGGAGTCTTTCAGTAGTTTAAGGCTCTTGTGGAGAAGCAAAGTGGTTACTACATCAAGGTATTAAGAACTGATAGAGGTGGTGAGTATATTTCTAATGCTTTTATGAATTTTTGTAGACAACATGGTATTCACAAATAGTTTATAGCTTGCTACACACCTCAACAAAATGGTGTGGCTGAAAGGAAAAATAGAACCATCATGGAAATGGAAAGGAGTATGTTGAAGTCAAAGAATTTACCAAATGAATATTGGACTAAAGCAGTAGCAACATTTTTTTATATTTCAAATATATGTCCAACTAAAAGTGTAAGGAATATGATTCTTCAAGAGGCTTGGAGCAGTAGAAAGCATAGTGTTTTAAACTACGATGTTGGCTCACATGGAATATGCTCATGTTCTGAAGAGATAAGAAGGAAGTTGGATAATAGAGGTGAGAAGTGTATCTTTGTTGGGTATTCAGAAGATACAAAGGCTTACAAGTTGTTTAATCCAAGTACTAGAAAAGTTATAATCAACAGAGATGTTCAATTTGTTGAGAATGAAGCATGGGATGGAAGTGTAGAAAAAATAATAAGTGTAGAAACAACTGATTCACATGATGATATGGTTGATGAAGTGTTAGAATAACAAGGTATTCCTCAAACAATACCTTCTTCCACTCCCAAACATGCACCACAAGTTGTAGCACAAGCTACACCATCTACAACAAGGAAATCTTCAAGAAATTAGAATTTTACACCTAGGAAGTAGAGTTCACCAAGAACACCAACCATGATGCCTTTAGAAATCATTCCACCAAACTTTTTGATAACAATAGTTCATTGGATCCTACATTGGCAAGTTTATTGCAGCGAAAAACAATGAGTTTAAGAGATATTTATGAATATGATTTTAATGTTGATATAACAAATTATTTCTTTGTTTTTTCTTTATTTTCAGAAGTTTTTGATCGATTATTTTGATGAAGCATGGGTAGAAGCCTTGGATGAAGAGATTGAATATTTGGATAAAACTAACACTTGGGAGTTGGTGGATAGTCCTTAAGGAAAGGACATCATAAGTGTAAAAATGATATACAAAACTAAACATAGAATGAATGGTAAAGTGCTCAAACATAAGGAAATATTGGTTGTTAGAGGTTTCACTCAGCAACCTAGTATTTATTACAATGAAACATTTTCTCTTGTACCACATTTGGATACTGATGTACGAATCATTTTGGACATTTCAACTCAAAACAAGTTGCCTATTTTTAAAATCCATGTAAAATCATCATTTTTAAATGGTTATCTTGAAGAAGAGATTTATGTACAATAGCTAGAAGGATATGAAATTTTAGGTCATGAAGAAAAGGTATCTACAAGCGAAAAAGGAACTCTACAGACTCAAGAAAGCTCCTAGAGCATGGTACAACCATATTGATTCTTATTTAATTAAAAATGGATTTAGTAGGTGTAGCAACGAGCCTAATTTATATATCAAAATGTATGAGAAAGGTAAAATGTTGATTGTGTGTCTTTATGTAGATGATTTAATTTTCACAGGAGACCTTTCCATAAATTATTTTAAGGAAACCATGATGAAAGAGTTTGAAATGAATGACCTTGGTCTCATGTGATTAAATAAAATAGAATATTATAGTGTAATATAATGCTATAGGATCAGTTAAATAATTGAATAAATGAAGCAATAAAATATTGAAATAGTACCCAAGCAATCTAAGCAACAAAATATGAAACCTAATATGTAAAGAGGGTTAAGAAGGCCTTAGATGATTTGATGATGTTGCAGAATGTGTCGAAGTGGAGATCGGATGAACAAGAGGAGGAAACCTTCACTGGGGGCACGGAAAGGTGCGTATCTAAATTTTTGGCTAAACTAGGGCACTGAAGAGGGATATGGGTTCCCATGGGTGCCCTAGTCTGAGATTTGGATGCCTTGGTCTGCGAAATGATCGGGATACCTCTACGATGTGCCATTGAGTGTTACCCTATGTTCACTTCTTATTGTGTGAATGTCGTTATATGATTTTTAATGGCGTTGTAGATCTGTAATGAAGAATTACCTAAAAACCCCGGTAAAAGCATCAAAACCCTAAAAAAGAAAGATGCATATAAAGGGTTCAAATTGTCCTCAGCTGCCAAATGGATGGAATTATCACTGAGTGTTGCACTACATCTCAAACCCAATGTAGTTATAGGTGTGTGTGTGTGTGTGTGTGTGTGTGTGTGTGTGTGTGTGTGTGTGTGTGTGTGTGTGTGTGTGTGTGTGTGTGTGTGTGTGTGTGTGTGTGTGTGTGTGTGTTTGTGTGTGTGTGTGTGAAGATTATTCCCTAGGTGCTCTTGTGCCGGTCCCACTTTTGAAGTAAGCGAGTAAGTAACTAGATGTAGAATGTAACAAATGTGTGCATGAAAACAATAGCCTCCCCACCTATGAAGTGTGATGCAAATGAAATAGCTTTATGTGCCTTTTGATGGAGCTATATGGATGAAAATGTAGGAATAGAATCCTTTGATGGATGCAACCTTAGGTGGTGATAGTAAGAACTTAGTGAATTGTCCCGCATTATGGTCACATAAATTTATATTTATATGGTTCTCTTGCTTTAATTTTATAATTAACTACAAAAATTATGACCATGAAAAACATAAGAAGCTCAAATGGCTAGAAGATGCCCAAAAAAGTGAGAGTAAAATATAAAGAGGAATATGGCACCTGAGAAGGAACCGGGGCACCTAGGGCGCCCTAGTCATAAATAGGAAAAACACATTATGAGAGTATATATTGGAAAAGTATAGGTACAATATAGAAAGTAACAACATAATACAATGTAAAATGGATAAAGACATGAGTTAATTATTACTCTTTTTACTTGAGAACCACATGAATAGTTAAATTTTGATGGGGTGTCAAAAGGGAATCAGGTCTTCTTGGGGAGGGGAATTTTAAGAAATAGTGAAGGAGATTGGTTGTTTGCTTATGCTGGTCCGTTAGGTCAGAAAACAAACAATATGGTGGAAGCTAGAGCTCTTCTTTGGGGTTTTTTTGGCTAAAGAAAAAGGTTTCAAGGACATCCAAATTGAAGGTGACTCTCTCATCATTATTAATGCCCTTAATAATCAAGGTTCCATTAATTGGCCCATAAGAAATATCCTCAATGATGTTAAGGAAACTTTAAAATATTTTGTAAGGGTTTCTTATAATCATACTTTGCGTCAAGGGAACAAGTGTGCGGATAAGATGGCTAATTACGGAGCCATTAGTAATGATTACAAGATCTAGTGTAAAGAAGATGAATTACCCATGGACATTAATGAAACCATTATTAGAGATAGAGGGCACTAAGTTTGATGATGTTGGCATGAGTGAGCTCTGGGGTTGTGACAACTTACTTAATAAATTGTATTCCTCAGTTTCTATTAGTGTGAAAGGGGGTCTGATTTTGAGAAGTGTTAGCAAATAAGGGAATTTTGGTTTTGTGAAGATGGGTGGTGATAGAATTAGAGTTGAACCTGCTAGCCAAAACATTGAATCTTTTAATCAGCATTTGTGGAACAAGCTTAAGATTGGGGGTTTCAGTAATTTCATCGCCAAATTACATGGTCATGACCCCTCCCTATCAAAGGATTTTGGAAAATCTTGGAAAGAGGGAAAGTTTGAGGTCAAAGGTATGGAAATTGAGGTTTCTGAGTCCACCATTTCCTTGCAACAAATATGAAAATGGATGGGCTTAAAAATTTTAAGGACAGAACCTGTAGAGAACATGAAATTGAGTTTTTCTTCGTGGGTAAGGAAAGGTGCTCTTTCTTTACTGATGGTATTGTCCAGGTCATATATATCTGGGAATATGGAGAGATGTTTTCCTTCAAATCATGAAGTATATAACTCTGGAAGGAAAATACCAAAAAATCTATACCCACCATATGACCCTTCTGAATATGTTCCGCCATAAGGTCATGGTGAGCATCCCTTTCTTTCTATTTATGTCTTTGAAAAATTCTTTGATGGATTTCCAACAGGAGAAGGTAGAGATGCCTTTGCATGAAGGGCTCATCCTTCTATTGTTTGAAAATGGGAAACCTATTTTGAATTCTTCTTTGAAAGATAAGGCGGAAGAGGATGATCTCACTCTTGCGGAATGCCTTACTAAGATGAAGGCTAGGAAATGCAAAAATGTGGGGGAGGATTCTGGTAAAGAGAAGAGTGAGGAAGGTCATGGGGAAGTGAGCACCTCGAGAAAGAGGAATTGGGATGGTAATTTTAAGGGTTTCGAGGATTTGAGTAGAAAGGTTCAGTACTTAGAGGGTGTGCTTCAGGTGATGGAGGAAACCAATGTTGGTCAAAGGGAAACTATGTTGGATGTCATTAATGCTTCTAAGTAAATTGTCTCTACTTAGGTGAAGTCCAAACAGAAGGTTCTAGAGCTAGAGTACCACGTCAAAAATCTGAGTCATTAGTTGGAAGGGATGGAGGAAGGAACTAAAAGGAGGAATTTTAATTTGTGCATCAGTAGTTTTAAGGATGAGCTGGAGGAAGATATAAATGTCAAGGGCACTAAGGGTGCCGAGATCAAAGGCAATCATGTTGGTAGTAGTGAAGGATCTCCTAAAAATTAGTGGGTTTTTGGATTGTTGGCAGACTTTTGGTGAACTTTTGTAGTTTTGAAGTTTTAGAGTTGGTTTTATTTTTCTTTGTTTTACTCTCTTTGGTTTAAATTCTGATCTTCATTGTAAGAGTTAAGCATGTTTAACTCCTTTCATGGAATTTTTGTTTCTTTCATGCTCGTTGGTTTTGTTCCTCCTTTTGTAAGGCCCCTGGGAGCTGATCCATGTTTTTACCTTATCTAATAAAAAATATGAATAGTAGTATGAGACCGGGACTAGATAATGACTCAAAGTGTGTGATTTTGTGTCTACATTTTCCCCAATTTATGTAGGTGAGAATAATGTTCGAGTAATATAAAATAGATAGATATGTGTACCTTATATCCATGTAGAGTGATGTAGAATGTGTGCTAAAGGACTAGACAAAGCATGGAGTGATAAAAAACATGGAGTGTGGAGACTAAACATGCAAAAGTGAAAAAAGTGATGAGAGTGGACCTAGGGTGGAAACACATGTGTAGAAACCAATGTGTGCGATGTACCTTCATGGTTAGTATCATTTGTGTGGTGTACCCACTATGTGTGTGTTGTTGGTTGTTTGTTTTCCATATGGATGATCCTACAAATGAGAAGATGATCAAGTAGTCAAATACACATGGATATGTGTAATGTGTAAAAATTCATGTATATTTGTAAAAACAAGTACAAAAAATGAAGAAGGAACATGTACTGGTAAGAGATGAGAAAAAGGGTGTAGAAAGGATCTTGTAAATGTCGATGAAGTGTGAGGCTTTGGGTGATCTCACGTTATTAGTCCAAGAAGTGTAGGGATGAAATTTTGATGTATCCTCCATCCTATAACTTGCTTCTCAAGAGTGAAGATATCTCTATATCATCTGGTTTTTGGGTAATCGCGTCACTAGTTGAAGTAGTGTAAAGATGAAGGTATGTTTTATCCTCTAACTTGTAACTACTCCTTCAAATGTTAAGGACAATCTAGCCTCTAAAATCCTTTGTGTATGGATTTTTATAGATTGGTTTGAAGTCACTCATTGTATAACCCAATATGGCATGGACAAAAGCCGAACTATACCGATCGGGTGTGTATAAACCCAAATGATGCCCCCAAAGAGGACCAATCTTGAGCATATTGAGAATCTTGAGGAGCCCAAAAGAGGACCAATGTTGATAATGTGTCATGAAAGGGGAAGGGAATGTGCTTGGTAGAAACCAAGGAACACACAAAAAAGTGGTTAGGAAATAAGTGTTAGTACAAACAAGCATGCATGTATGAGACAATGTAGAAGCTACCATGCAAGTAATCACACATGGAGAAAATATAGGTTACACAAAGTGGGTTGAAAAAAGGACACCACTCAAGGTGTTGCAAAACACTCAAGGTCGTAGTGTCCACAAACAAACAAATGTGCACACAAGACAAAGGAAAATCCTATGAAACATGAACAAATAATAGCGTACAATGTAAAAATATGTATGATAGAAAATATCCTGCATGAAAAATGTTCCACATGAAACACCCGTTAGCATGTTAGAAAGATAAACTATATGTCAAAGCGTGTATAAACCAAGAAAATAGTGTGCTTTGAAGAAAAATGAAGTAATAACGCTTTGTAGTATATGAAAGTGGATGCCCTCAAGAGCCATTATGGGATTAGTAGTAAAGCATCCATGCTACATGTAGTATCCCTGTATAGTATGTGATCTTAACTAGAAAGTAATTGAATCCACATGTGTGTAATATAATTCTAATGACATATAAGATATCTATCTAGCATGTGTAATAAAGCATACATGTAAAATAAAGTACAAGAAAGAGTAAATGTAACCATAAAATGTAGTATGTTGTGGATGGATGGAATGGAATGGAATGTAGAGTGAATTATATAAATGGTGTTCCCTCAAAGTGAATGGAATTATATGCGGTGAGGTTTTTTTATTATGTCACCTCGAAATAAAGAATGACCCATAAATGAGAGTACGTTATTAGGAAATGGTTGTACTATATGTTGTGTGCAACATCTTTGTGATGAGTATGTAGTGATGATATGTGACATAGATGACCTATGCATGACATTTTATTCTAAGCGTATATCACAACAAGATGAATAGAAAGGAGTGGTGATTTATCCTAAAGCGTATACCACTAAATGATGCAAGTGAAATTGATGATGTATCCTATCATGAGATGATGCTAGATTATGTTACCCTCAGCTGAAAGCATATATCGCTTAATCTAATAATGTCACATGAGAAAATATTGAATGATGAATGTGTAATGGTGATGAGGTCCATTTTTTATGTATACCCTCAATAGCCCAATATGGACTGTGAGACTAGAGTGCATCATTGGGTAGTGAGTACAACATGTATGAGTAGATGTGTAGGATGTGTAGTGAGTAGTGTGTAGTGTTTCCTGTGTAGTGTGTGAGTTTCATGTGTATAGGATGTCCTCAATAGTCATGTGTGAACCGAAGAATAATATTTTGTCATCTGGTAATGATGATGGATGTGTATCGATATGTATGTGTTATTGTGTAAATAATATGAGCATATGATGTGTGTTAATGCTAAGGAGGGTATATATGCAATTCCCCAAGTGTACTATGATGATGGATATCTATCCAAAGATGTAAATGGATCAATTTAAGGAGTGGTTTCCTTAAAAAAGTGATCAAACTCTCGGTGATAAAAGTGTGTTACTATAAAATGGTTTATGATCATTATAAGCTTCATGATGGTCCCGAGTCATCAATATATATTTTTCTAGAGTAGATGACAGAATTACCAGTTTAAGTATAGGAGGTGGTTGTTAAGAATGACCTAGTGATGTCGTAGATAACTTTAATTAAGGAGGAGTGAGATAAACCTTAAGATAGGGTTGTTGAGTTTGACTTGATAGCACTATCGATGACTTAGGAAAAGGAGGTGATGTAAGACAAACCATGAGAGGTGATCATCTAATTTGAGTGAGTTGAATAGGCGGTGTTTTCTGGTTGAAGAAGGCACATGCGAAGTGGTATCATGATGCTCGTTAGACGTATCCAGTGTTAGGATAAAATATTAATTATGCATTATATGATTTATTATTTAAATTATTTTATTAATTGAATAATCATATTATATGGTTATATTATAAACCATAAAATAATTGTAAGTCGTTATGTGGTTTTAAACCATACTTGTCTTTTTGTTTCACGAGGATAATTGTTACATTTATTATAACAATGTATATGCTTCCAGATGTATTATTGGAAGCGGTTGTAAGTATGGTTTTACCCTGTATAACATATTTGTTTATGCACATTGCTGTCCAATATGTATAAATATTAGCACTCCATTGTAATGTTTAATCAATTTCACATTAATAAAATATACTGAGCTCCGTCCTTGTTTGTGAAATTAAATTTGGTACGAGTGAGAATCTGGACCTGTGAAGGAGTGGAAAGAGAATGCAGCAGAGATAGAGAAGATTGGAGAAGAGTATGCAGCAATAGAGAGCATGTGCAGCCTCCTGCAACCTCCCAGCCTCATCTCTGCCTTCCCACATCCCGATTCGTTCAGTGTTTGGAACGCAAATTTTTTTGCCTTTGGTGCACTCAGCTGAGGAAAAATTTCTTTGCGAGTATAGAAATTTAAACAAAGAAAAATATTCCCCAATAGGGGTTTTGTCTCTAAATTAAAAAAACAATTAGTCTCTGCTAGTTGTAGCAGGCTGCTATATTTGGAGGTCTATGCATTTGTTCTTCCAAGAAGAGCTAGCCTACCCATTGCTGCTCTGTCCCACCGAGCCGGAGAACAAAGTGATTTTCAATGACCGGAGTTATAACATACACTTGTACAAGCTTTGAAAAGCTTACACCGATGAGGCCAGGCACCTATCATTGGAGTGTCTTTTGTTGTTTACAAGATCTTAACTCTGGAAGTTTTTGGATCGAATACAATTAGAAGCGGCTCAACTTGCACATGCTGCGTCCTCACGGCCTACACAAACCACGGCCTACACAAACCATGGCCTACCCAAACCAACACAAGAAAGCAAGCAGCCATTTCTCCATCTCGATCGAGACGCTTTGCCACCAACGAGCCACCTGCACAAAGCAATAAGCGTGCAACTCAGAAGAAACTACAAAAAATGGTGATAGAGGATTCAAAAAGCCATCGGCTAATTTGTCTGTCTCCTGTGAGACCTACACACAAGAAACAAAACTGGATCAAATCAATAAAAATGGTGGAAACATGTGTCAAAAGCGCCTAAAGCAAGAAAAATACGGTGAAAATAAAAGTAACCAGCACAACAAATAGGAAACAAGCGGTGGAGAAAACAGAACAAGGAGAGAAAGGCATTTTAGATCCGTATTTTGAGCAATCGAACCCTAATCCACAGCACATGCCACATGGACTTCCTCTCCCCTCGAGAAAATTCACCATTTTCAAAGGTTAGCTCCTTCTCTATTTTCATTAAATAGTATTTCCTTCATATCATATCACAAGCGCTCATGTGAGCCAAGTTGGATAGTGAAAGCGCCTTGGGAATGAGAGGTGTGGGGTTCGAATCCTGCCCCAACACACAAAAATCCATTTTTGAAATTTAGCGGCAGATTTGGCGAATTTACCAAATTTAGTGGAAAATTTTGAATTTAGTTATAACTAACTAAATTTAGCGGAGGAATCCCTAATTTAGGGTAAAAAAAAATTCTCCCATTTGGTCTGGTTTTCATTTCGGACATTTTTTGCAAAAGGAGACCCATCTAAAAATTGCATTTTCAGTTACTTTTTGCAATTTTTAGCATTTTGGGTCGTATTGGGCTCAAGAGGCCACCAGGACCCGCGAAACAAAAATTTTTGCCTGCCATTCAAATTTTCCAATTTTTTTAATGTAAATTATATATTGTTGTATATTGTACTAATTTGCAGGTTGCCATAGTCAACTGCAAACTTTGTAACTACTCAAAAACTGGCAGAATTGTAATCAAAAACAATAAAAAAATTGGTTCTGTAACACTCATGAGATCCTAGATCTCATTCGCGGCGTGGTCGGTATATACAGTGCCTCAGGAAGCGCTTAAGAGTAAATCCGCTGCGACTACTACTGCACTTAATGCCTAATATAGCTGCAACAATGTCGTCTGCGCATCGTCCTTTTAAATCAATGGGGAGTAATAAGGTCACAGTACACACACTATGAACTATATCATCCAAATCGTGAACGATTGCACGACATAAATCCAAGCGAGAAATTATCCAAGTATATAGCAAAGTTACGCACGCGTATGAGGATATTACTTTGAGCGGTGTCAATAATCGCTTGGACCCCATCGAGTCTATGTCTTGGTACCACGTATTAAATTTTTCACGTACGTTAACGCCTCTTTCACGCATCTTGTCGGGTATATAGAAAGGGCGAGCTTCTTCCATGTCGATGGGTATATCGGAAGGGTGCGTATATAGAAAGGTTCGTTATATCGGACTAATGGAATATAGATTGGGAGACCTAATACCGGAGTGATAAGAGCAAAACCCTGTCAATGATCTCTGCAAAATGGGCACCAATGCCCCCAATTTTTTTCTTCCGGATTCACAACTACTCAGAGGAAACAACTATGTTGCATGGAAGACAAAAATAAAGACACTGACTTGATTTTGAAGAAATCGCTGTTGTTGTAGATCGGGTACTCTAACTAGATCAACAAAGCGATACAACACAACAACGATAGTTTGATAGAGCAGATCAAAAAGCAAAAAGCATCATCTTATTTGGAGTGTCGACGATGATATGTGCAAGCCCACATTCGAGATGCCACAATAGCAAAAGAAGCATGGGATAAGTTGAGCACAATATATGAGGCCAAGAACAAGAATGTCATACTAAACTTACGAGTCGATTACATACATTGAAGTTCAAGCGAGAATGCGAAAATTGAATCTTTCTTAAAAAGAGTTGCAGAGTTGAGGGCTTCACTTCTAGCCCTAGGAGAAGAGGTCAAAGATGAATCTCTCGTTCTCATTATTCTAAGAGCTCTCCTTCTTCTTACCACATTTTTGTCACAACTCTAAACTTGTCGATACGACAATTAGTTTTGACAAGTGGTAAACCTCTTGCAACAAGAGGAAGCAATGCACAATAAGGATGATGAAGAGGAGTAGGCATTGTCTTCACATCAAAAATGGAAAGGAAAAGGTAAAGGAAAACCTAAATCCTATCGAAGTCCCAACATCGAAATCGATTATCATGGGGACAATCAACAAAAGAAGCAATGTCTAATTTGTAAAAGAGGACATGACTTAAAAGATTTTGGTATAACACTTATAACAATCGGATAATAATTATTATATGATTTATTATTTAAATTATTTTATTAATTGAATAATCATATTATATGGTTATATTATAAACCATAAAATAATTGTAAGTTGTTATATGGTTTTAAAACATACTCATCTTTTTGTTTCACAGGATAATTGTTACATTTATTATAACAATGTATATGCTTCGGATGTATTATCGAAGGCGATTGTAAGTATGGTTTTACATGCAACATATTTGTTTTTTTGCACATTGTTATCCAATATGTATAAATATTACAGCACTCCATTGTAATGTTTAATCAATTTCACATTAATAAAATATACGAGGCTTTTGTCCTGTTTGTGAAATTACATCAAGAACAGACTTAGGATCCCATTTGGGTACAATTTTTGTAGGTGGGCACACGAAATAGTATTGTGCGGTGAATGAGATAAATCTACGATGATCAAGATGTTTGATTCATCATTGTAAAGCATAGCAATCATTTTCATTATGTCCATTGATGTGATGATAATTACAATATGGACGACCTTCATATGTTCTAGCCAAAAATGAGGATAGTAATGAGTAGGTGGTAAAGTGATCAATTTATGACTAAGGAGATAAATAAGAATGTCACGTTGCTTGATATTGTGATCAAAGGTAAGATGATTTAGTAATGGTATGACTCGAGGATCACTGATATAAGCACACATAACAATCATAGAATGAAGATGAGATGGAGAGGGAGAACAAACATGAGCACGAGAAGGGTCCTTAAGATGTTGGATATAAGATTTGAGAGATGTAATATTGGATTCGATAGCTTGAAATTTACATTGAAATAAAGAATGAAAATCTTGAATCGACTCAAACATGGGTTGATTTGATGAAGGATCGTGAAGACTAGGGTCATAAAATAAACGATAAAAATAACACTCAATTGATGTGGCGGTATATTGCTAGGGAGATATATTGTGTTTAGGATTTTTTAAGAATAGTTTGACAATTAAGATGCATCTTAAGAAAATAAGAAAAAGAAAATTGAGAGATTTTGGGAGCCATGATAGAAGATAAATGGGATCCTAAGCATGAAAAAATCAAGTTCACAAAATGATTAACTAAAATAGAATATTCTAGTGTAATCTAATGTTATAGGAGCAGTAAAATTAATGTAGTAATAAAATATTGAAATAGTACCCAAGAAATATGAGCAACAAAATGTGAAACCATAATATGTAAAGAGAGTTAAGAAGGCCTTTATTGATTCATTGATATCGTAGGATTGTGTCGTGATGGGGACCAGATGGATATGAGGAGGAAACCTTCACACAAGATCCTAGAAAAGTGTAGATCTGGCTATCCGACTAGACTAGGACACTTGGAGAGAGATAGGGGCACCTGTGGGTGTCATGGTCTAAGATCTAGGTGCCCTATTCTGCGGAAATGACCAAGAAACCTTATTTGAGTTGTCATTGATTGATCTCTTGTGTTCACTTCCTATCACATGAATTTCATTGTATTGTCATCAATGTTGTTATATACCTGCAATGAAGAATCACTGTAAAACCCCAAGCAAAGCATCAAAATCCTAAAAATAAATATGCATATGAAGGGGTTGGACTATCCTCAGCTTCCAAATGGATGGACTTATCACTGAGCGTTGCACTACATCTCAAACCCAATGTAGTTCTAGGTGTGTGTGTGAATATTGTGCCCTAGGTGCTCTTGTGTCAGTCACACTTTGTGAAGTAGTGAACAAGTAACTAGATGTAGAATGTAATAAATGTGTGCATGGAAACAATAGACTCCCCTCCTATGAAGTGTGATGCAGATGAACTAGCCTTGTGTTTCTTTTGATGGAGCCAAATGGATGTAAATGTAGCTGATAGAATTATTTGATGGATGCAACCTTAGGTGGTGATAGTAAGTTCTTAGTGTTTGGTCCCTCATTATGCTCACATAACTTTATATTTATATGGTTCTCTTGTTGTGATTTTGTAATTAACTTGAAAATTTGACCACCAAAAATATAAGAAGCCTAAATGGCTAGAAAGTGCCCAAAAAGTGAGAGGAAAATGTAAAGAGGATCGGGCGCTAGAGGGGACCAGGGCACTTGGGGTGCCCTAGTCAAAAATAGGAAAAATGGAGTATGAGAGTAAAGATTGGGAAAGTATGGGTGTAAGGTCGAAATTAGCAACAATATACAATGCAAAATGGCCAAATAGATGGGTTAATTATTACTCTTTTCACATGAGAACCATATGAATAGTAGTATGAGACCATGACTAGATAATGACTCAATGTGTGTGATTTTGTGTCTACATCATGAAATACTTCTTGGGAATATAAGTTAAGAAATCATTTGAAGGTATTTTTATTTCTCAATCAAATTATGCAAGTGATGTATTGAAAATATTTAATATGCTGAGTTGTAAGCCAACACCTACACTAGTTGTTACAGGGTTGAAGTTGAGCAAGGAAGATAGTGGTTCAATTGTTGATCCTAGATTGTTTAAAAGACTAGTTGGTAGTCTCATGTACTTGATGGCCACAAGGCCTAATATTATGTATGGTGTGAGCCTTATTTTGAGGTTCATGGAGTCTCCAAAAGACTCTCATAAGTATTTGGAAAAGAATATTGAGGTATGTTTGTGGAACAAAGAACTATGGAATTTTGTATTCAGTTGTGGATGAGTTTAAGCTCATTAGATACACAGACAATGATTGTGCTAGTAGCGTTGATGATAGGAAAATTACCTTTGGTTATGATTTTCATTTTGGAATAGGGGTAGTATCATGGGATTCAAAGAAACAACCCATTGTAACTCTTTCTTCAATAGAAGTGGAGTATGTGGTAGTGATGAGTGCGGCATGTCAAGCCATATGGATGAGGAGAATGCTAGCTGAGTTGATGCACAAATAAGAAGAAGCAATAAAATATTTATTGTGATAATAACTCAACCATTGCATTGTCTAAAAATTATGTTTTTCATAAAATGAGAAAGCACATAGACACTAGATATCATTTTATAAGAGACTTGGTCAATAACAAGGAAATATGTCTAGAATTTTATAGATCACAAGATCAATTCTTGATTTTTACTAAGACATTGGAAAAGATTCTTTTGAATCTAATAATTTGTTTGGGTGTTTATGATGAAGATGAAGTGAATAATGGAAGCTCTAGAAAAGGTAGAAACATCTATGGAGATGGTACAAACAATTCTGAGAAGGATGACAATGAGTTGAGATTAAGGGGAGTGTTGGAGATATAATC
The DNA here is from genome assembly GCA_018340775.1 of Taxus wallichiana var. yunnanensis. NCBI lineage: Eukaryota > Viridiplantae > Streptophyta > Pinopsida > Cupressales > Taxaceae > Taxus > Taxus wallichiana. Next base: position 431,527,364 of record CM031241.1, on the reverse strand, counting down.
TCAACCCCGCATTTAAATTTTACACATGATAGTTGGAAGCACTTAAGAAGCAGCCTAGAATCCACCACAAATAACCCAAGTGTGTTGACACATCACTCAAAGCCTAAGCTGAGTGCTCACACAAAGTGTGCAAAGGTACTAGGCCCCTATTTAAAGTTGTTTGTGCAACATAATAACGTGTTGAATATAAAGCATATTAAGAACCATAATAAGCACAAAAATTCCACAAAGCATAACCATTCAATAGTGCATAACAAGATTTAGATCTTAAAGAATCATGAATTGAACAATAACTATGAGAAGATTGATCATACAAGAACCAATTACGGTCATGTTAAAACTTTATGCACCTAATATACTTGATTATATTAAACATTGTAAAACATAGAAGATTATTAAATCAGATAACATTACAATAATTTTATGCACACATCAAATCTAGTAGCATAAATCTACAATAACTCATACATAGTTTCTTAGTGGCTCTCCCTAACCACATAGACTAATACATATTTATAGGGGTGGGAATTTCCCTTCACCACTTACGCACTTCCCTAAATAGGTCGCATGCTGAAAATAACCACGTGCATTTAAATTAATATGCACACATGTAAGTGTGCTAATAATAGATCTCCTATAATTTACTGGCAGTAGTAATCCTATTATTATCTTGAACTTATGCATGGAGCTTAGTAGATTCTCATCCCCAAAATATCATTTTTGTGTCATGCAAGTCTCCATCATGTTGTGTGCTTCACACACTATCTCCAAAAATATCCTATAACCATGAAAATGGCTAAGTCCCAAATCATATTTTCCTAAAGTGTGTTTCCTTTCCTATCCTTCTGCACCTTCAAATGTGTCTTCTTCCTATGAGAAAATATTTTGTGTGCCCTCTCCTTAGTGTCATACATTTTCTACTCATTATTACCCCACACTAATGTACATCATCATCCCAACAATGGGTTTTCTCTGATTGTCTCAAACAATTAAGAATAAGAATGGAAAGAATGTAAAGAATAATTATACAAAGAATAGAATTCTATTTTGCATCACCCTCAACTTCAACTGGGAGGATCAACTCTTGATATTTTGTTTTCATCTCAGCCTCCAATGTTTTCCAGTCATCTAGTGTGGCTCTTGTCTTCTTTAGAACGTTTGTGGCAATGGATTCCAACTCGTCTTGGGTTATCTCTTCCTTTTCATTCTATAGTACTAGGACAACATTAGCCATAGTAGACATCCTTCCCTCCAGAAGATCCACCTTTTGCGCTATGAGCTTCCCAATCTCATCTATCCTCTCCTTATGTGGGTTTTGTGTTGTTGCAAGGGCTTCACGCTTTTTTTTCTAATGCCAATCTTTCTACGCACCCTAAAGTATCATCCTTCATTGTCTTAAAAACTTCATTATCCTCTATCATAGTCATGTTCCTGATCATCACTTATGGTGTTGCACATATGTTCGAAGCTTGATTTACTTTCTTCAACTCATCTTGTAAAGTTTGGAGTAATGCCTTGTAAGATGGAATATTCTTAACCACGGAGGCCCTTGCTCTCTCTACTTCTTGTTCAAGATCCTTTGGCATTGGCATTCGAAATGATCCATCTTCAAGCACCAAATCAACTAATGTGCACACATAATGCATAGTTGAAGGAAACTTCTTAGGTAACTTAGACTTCAAATGTGGTCTTGCTTTTAGGACATAGTCACCAATTTCTTCTGCCATGCTAATGAAGGCCTCATTATTTTCTTCTCTAGATCTTTATCTCCTTTTATATGTGTTATTTTCGTAGTTTTTCCTTGCTATCTTCAAGTAGCACTCTAATAGTGGTAGCCTTATTGATATTCCTGTGTGCCACCTAGATACCTTAACCAAGGCATTGCTCACCTATTCATCAAACATGAGATTGGTCTTTATAGTCATGTGCCTACTCGAGGTTCCTTATTCACTCTTCTTGACACATGTGACTCCTCACATACATCAAAATGTGCTCATCCATGTGATTAGCATGGACCATTACAGCTATTTCCTTGCATGCATAGTGGCCATGTCTGGATCCATCGGTTGCACCCATATAACTCATTTAGGTCCACTATGCTTTGAAAATAGGTGCGGATGAAACATACTGGACAATGTATTCTCCACTATTTCTCTTTTTCTTGGACCCTTAGGAACTTTAGTGCTAAGTTTTTACTTGGCCCATGTCTTGAGTAGTATCCTACACATGAGGTTTCTTATGATTCTTGTAATTCCTTCACCCCTTCCTCTTCTATGATTACGGATGACTTATCTCACAATGCACATCAAGGAACTCCTCGGCTCATACAAGAATACTATAGACTATGATACGAAGGAATGATGACAAATCTGAAATATAAGTGTAAATTATAATATCAACATGAAATTGTTACAATCTCACCCATGAGGTACTTCAAGTGTTTTGACTTCACTTGCCTTCCAACAATAACTATGGGAGAAACTTCACAATGGATTCTTTAACACACCTTCTAAATGATGGCTTCCTTTACACACTTACTCATACAATATTTCTCACTACTTCTTCTATGCTAAATGAGGGGGGTGGCCTCTTTATTTATAGGAATTTAGGCTTATCCACCCTATCTCTAAGATAGGATAGGAAATATCTTCCGCCAATCATATTCCATGCCTAAACTCTTGCCTTTACATGTAGGCTTATCTTCTAAGATAAGATAAACCTTATCATCTCACATGGGTTCCACCTTTTAGACTTTTCACAAATAAAATACACAAAATATTTATGACATCACTCTTTGTCCTTATTACAAATATAATATTTCTAATTCCTAATCATGTAGACCCTACTTCTCTACTTACCCCAACTTTGACATTTTAACATTACCAGACCACTTATGACAAATATTTACTTTTTACCACAACATTCCTATTGTACTTTGACTATTACCATACTCTACTTTATTGGGGCACGCATCGATGGCGTTCGTTATCTTCTATCAGACGCCACTACTAATCATACTTAACAACATCCTATTCCTAATACATACATAATAAAATAGAAATTACGGAGGAAAATTTTAATGTCGACATTTTCCCCTTCCTAGCTTCTACTCCGTCCTCGGAGTAGACTATTTTGGTGCTTGGAAAATATTTAACTTGTTGTGGTTGACCCATTTTGTAATGGGAGTGCCATCCAATTCCTCCAGTTGATATGTACCATTTTCATGCACAACTGCTATTTTGTAGGGCCCCATCCATTTGGGAAGAAATTTTCTCTGCCTTCTTTTTTTTATCTGGAATCATATACTAGAACCAAGTCATTCACATGAAATGGAGACCAACGGATCTTTTGATCAAAGTATTCCTTCTGCTTCATTTTCTTCTTATAGCTTGTATCTTTCGCTATTTCCTCATTTCCTCTAAGAAATGAAGATGCACCAACCTTTCTTTTATCGAATCACTTTCATCCATCCTTTCATTTTTCATAACTCTCACAGTGTGGGAATATCAAACTCAATAGAAGAACTGGATCAATGCCATAAGCCAACTGAAATGGGGAGTATCTGTTGCTGACTTTGATGTTGCCCTATATGCCCACAATGCTGCATGAATCCTTTTATCCCACTTATGTACCTGCAAGGTTGCATCTTTTGCTAGAATTTGACACAACACAAAATTTGTTCGTTCCACTTGTCCATTTGTGCTTGGCTTGTATGTTGTTGCCTTCCTATGCTTAATAGAAAACTTGTTGACTAGGGCTTCTACCACCTCATTAATGAAGTGGCTTCCTTGATCTGTTACAATTTCTAATGGGCAACCAAATCTAGTGACAATGCGTTCATATATGAACCTTGCCACTTCATCCATGGAATTTGTTTTCAATGGCCTAGCTTCAACCCACTTGGTTAAATAATCTATGGCAACTACAATATACTTATTTTGGCATGGGGTAGTTGGAAGTGGACCTACAATATCTATTCCCCACTTTTCAAAGGGACCAAGTGGAAGAATAGGGCATAATGGAGCTGATGAAGTCTTACGGTTACCATGTGTTTGAAAATATCACATGTCTTACAATAATTATAACAATCTCTAAAAAGAGTGGGCCAGTGATAACCTGCATCCAAGATCCTTCTTGTTGTAAGTTTTCTAGAGAAGTGTCCTCCACATGTACCATTGTGGAATTCTTCTATCAGCTCCTTCCCTTGATCACGTCCAACTACCCTCTTATATTGTCCATCAAGTCCTATTCGAAATAATACTCCATGTAGAATAGAATATGGATGATTGGCTTGAGTAATCTTCCTCTTAGTCTTTGCATTGGCACCATCAGGAAACTTGAATTCATTTAGATAATTCCAAATATCTATGTATTCACTAGGGATTGTGTCAAGGGATAACAATGTTGCATCTGGGAAATCATCATCATCACAAGATGAACCTAAACCATCATAGGCTCGAGAGAGTGCATCTGCATTGACATGCTTCTTTCCTGGCCTATCTATAATATCAAATTCAAATTCTTGTAGAAAAATTATCCATCTTGCTATCCTCCCTGATGGGTTAGGCTTATTTACAATATATTTTAGAGCCTGATGATCTGTTACAACTATAAATTTCTGCCCTAGCAAGTAATTTCTAAACTTTTTACAACAAAAATGATAGCTAGAGCCTCTTTTTCAGTTATGTATAATTTACCTCAAAGATTGCTCATTTGTCTACTCCCAAAGTAAACTGGATGATCATTCCCATTTTCATCCTTTTGGCTCAGAGTACTTCCTAGTGCTGCATCTGAGGCATCAAGTATACACAATGAATGGCTTGCTCCAATCTGGATTCTTTAAAATAGGTGAAGACACCAAGGCTTCCTTCAGTTGTTCAAAAGCTTCATGTGCCTTATTTCCTGGTTCATAAGTAACATCCTTCTTCAAGAACTGGGTTAGTGGTTGTGCAATCTTTGAGAAATTCTTGATGAACCTTCTATAGTAACCCACATGGCCTAAAAATGATCTCAACTTACTTCTATTCATAGGAAATGGTAACTCTTTGATTTTTGAAACTTTATCAAGATCAGTACCAATACCATCTCTGGATACAACATGCCCTAACAAAACACCTTTAGAACATCCAAAGACACACTTTGTAGGGTTTAGTGAGGCTTGTGCTTCATCTAACCTTTGAAATGTTGTCTCCATCTAGTGCAGTGGTCCATCTTGCTCCCATAGATGTAAAAATCATCTAGAAAATACTCTGATGAAGTTCCCAATGTAGGGTTCAAACACCCTATTCATCAAGCATTGGAACGTTGCTGGAGCATTACACAACCCAAAAGGCATAACTCTATAAGAAAACATTCCCCAAGGAGTGGTGAACATGGTCTTCAGCTGATCTTTCTCTGCTATACGAACTTGGTTGTATCCGCTATATCCATCAAGAAACTATAAGCACTCTGGCCGCCTACTACTTCATCCAAGATCTGATCTGAGAATGGAAGAGGGTAATGATCCTTCTTTGTTGCCTTGTTGAGCTTCCTATAATCAACACAAATGCGTAGCTTCCCATTTTTTATTGAGATCACAATGGGAGAAACCCATTCGAATTCTCCACACAAATATGAATCCTGCATCAAGCAACTTATCTATTTCTTCTTTTACATTCTTGGAAAAATTAGGATTCATTCTATATGGCATTTTCTTTATGGGCTTAACACCATCTACCAACTCAATAGAATGTTCTACCCAACTTACTTGATGGAGTTCCTTGTAATCAAAAGTGAATAGGTGTATGTACCTTTGAAAGAGCTAGAGGTAGGATTCCTTCTCACTCTCCATCACAACATCACCAATCTTTATTTGTTGGAGACGATCATCAATTTCTTCTTCAGATAATTTTATGGGTTCATGAGTCGGTGTGACTGGAAGGATATCCATGACCGAAACATCAACCTCACTTTCTTCATCTTCTGTGTCCACTTCACTGGTACTAGAGTAATCAGAGGATGTCCAATCATCAGTTTCATCACTTGAATCCACAAGTTCTGCCTTATGATGCCGAGGGATCATGTTTATCTTCACCCTCTCTCTACCACGTCCAAGTGTCATGAAGCCTTCATTCCAATAGTTTCTTGCATGAACTCTCCTTAGCCATGGCCTTCCCAACAACATTGGGTATGCAACAATACCATTTTTCATCACCTGAAAGTCTACCACACATACAACACCCATAATGATATTGCCACATTTGAAACAACACCTTTTGGTTTAGTTTTTCCCTTATTTAATGACCTTAACATAAGTGTTGAGGGGTGATCAATTTTTAAACCCAACATATTCATTACAGACTCGGTCATTACATTAACTACAGCACCTCCATCAACTAAGACATCATGAATTGAAATACCATTACATAATACCTCAACTTGTGGAGCGTAGGGATCCACCTCTGCCTCCAAAAAAAGGACCTCAACCTCCTTCCTTTATCGAGCATTGAGTCCACTTCACAGCTCCCGCCTCTTCTCAGAAGACATAGCCAAAGTTGACCATATGTAATATTTGCAAGCCTTTTGGATAGATCTTCTAAGATGGAGTATGGTCCTTGTCCCTGTGAAATCAGAAAATCCTACACACCCAACTTTCTTCTCCTATGTTTCTTACTAGTTTCTCCTTTCATCTTCTTAGGATCATTTCCATCTTGGTTATCTTTTTCTTTCTTTATTTTTGTTACAAACACATCTACTTCATTATTTATGCTCTTATCTACTACATCAAAAGAATTCACAGGTGCTTTTCCTTTATCATTATCTCTTGTACTAGATGTAGAAGCTCTATCTAGACAATTATACTTATAATGACCCTTTTATGACAACCATAACATACAACTTCAGAAATATTTCTTTTTGGACCTCTATCTCCTCCCTGAGAACTAAATTCTTTTCCTTGAAGAAGATTAATAGTTAACTAGCCCATCTTCCTGAGCAGATCTTCATACTTAGTAGATGTACTAGGAGAAATATTTGTGCTCACCGAGAGTGGTTGTGGATTCTAGACCAAAGGTGTTGGTGTAGGCTCTACTTTAGCAACAATTTCTTTGGGCTCCTCTTCCATGCTTTCTTCTTGCCTTCTTGTAATCTCCTTTGCTTGTTCAATGGTAGCTGGGTGGTCATACTTCACTCGTTGTTTGATCTTTGGCTTCATCCCAAGAATGAAGTGCTTATAGAGGAGATTATCCATGCCATTCATCAACCCATCCGCTAATCCTTCCTTCCGATCTGGGCATCGAGCTTCCTCCTTAGCTCTAGAACACGAGCATGATAATCCCTTATCTTCTCCTTCTCTCCTTGGGATAGCTTTGTGATATCGATCATGAGATCTGCATATTTCTGTTGTTCACCAAATTCTTCAAGAAAACTTTTAGTTAATAAATCCCATGAGTTTTTCACATTATCACCTAGTGTTTCAAACCACCTAAGGGCTGAACCATCCAAAAAGGTAGGAAAAAATTCAGTCCATTGTTCCCTTCTTATGAGGCCATTACAAATGCAAGATCGTTTAAACTCTTGAATGAAAGAGGAAGCATCTTCATTAGATTGGGCTGAAAAATAGGAATCTTCCCCATTTTTAAAAGTAACCACAGTGAAATACCAACCCACAAGTACAATCAACAAGACTTATGTGCACAAATAATTGGAATCACTATAATAGAAAGTGACTTTACACCTTTCTACAAGTAAAATAGGAATGACCACATGGTAAACTATGGTAAAACTTGACTTACTGTGGTAAAAACTGACTTTACTGTGGTAAACACTATTCACGGTAAAAAGTGAAGTTACTATGGTAAATACTATTCATGGTAAAAAGTAAAGTTACTGTGGTAAATACTATTCATGGTAAAAAGTGACTTTACCATGGTAACTACTATGCACAAAAAAACAAGGTTACCCTCCAAATGATTTCTGACTAAGTGGGAATATCTCTCCAGAAAATCCACCAACGAGGAATGGTCCCAGCAATGGAACCAAAATGTCATCACCAATCGCACTATGATAATTCTTCACCAAGAACTCCTCGTGCTATGATTATTTACTAATGCACAACCTTTAGTTTGGTGGATGTAATCTGGAAACACAACAACAAACATAACACAAGAATACCATAGACTATGATACGAAGGAATGATGAAAATCTGAAATATAAGTGTAAATTATAATATCAACATGAAATTGTTACAATCTCACCCATGAGGTACTTCAAGTGTTACTAACTTCACTTGCCTTCCAACAATAACTATGGGAGAAACTTCACAATGGATTCTTTAACACACCTTCTAAATGATGGCTTCCTTTACACACTTACTCATACAATATTTCTCACTACTTCCTCTATATGCTAAATGAGGGGGGTGGCCTCTTTATTTATAGGAATTCAAGCTTATCCACCCTATCTCTAAGATAGGATAGGAAATCTCTTCTAGCCAATCATATTCCATGCCTAAACTCTTGCCTTTACATGTAGGCTTATCTTCTAAGATAAGATAAACCTTATCATCTCACATGGGTTCCACCTTTTTAGACTTTTCCACAAATAAAATACACAAAATATTTATGACATCACTCTTTGTCCTTATTACAAATATAATATTTCTAATTCCTAATCATGTAGACCCTACTTCTCTACTTACCCCAACTTTGACATTTTAACATTACCGAACCACTTACGACAAATATTTACTTTTTACCACAACATTCCTATTGTACTTTTTTGTAACTTTATTACCGTATTTAGACCGTTAATTATTGGTGGCTACTATCATGACCTTATTCCTAATACATACATTATCTTCTATCGACGCCACTACTAATCATACTTAAAACATCCTATTCCTAATACATACATTAATCCTATTTCTTAGGGGAGAGTCATGGGATATTCTTTAGTGTGGATTTCCCTACACCTTGGGTCCTTATTCTTCGAATACCCTCACGAAATGGCGCTCTTCATGGACTACTTCACGCTTCCAGTCCTCATCTCCTTCTTGTGCTTAAGGTGGAGTATCACGTGCTCTGTCTCCACTCTATGTGGTCTACCTCTGACTCTATGATCTAAGCCTCCCTATATTTTGTTCTTCTTCCTCCTCAGTCTACCTCTATAGTTGTTACGGGTTTTGGGATTTAGATCTAGCACATTTTCCACGTATGTTTTCCCTTAGGTGGCCTTGGGAGGATGAACTCATTCTCCAAATACTTTTTAATCTCTATCTTAGGCTTAAGCTAAAGATATACAAACATGGCTCCATTGTCCCAAATATCCAAGCTTATTGGCTTCATACTTATTTGTGTAAAATGAGCCTCTCAATGTAGGCGGCCCCGGCCTATATACACATATGTCTTCTTGAGGGTTGTGGTAGTCATAATCTACCTTGTCTGCGTTAAAGTTCAGATGGCGTGCATCAAAATATTGAATTGAGGCCTAGAATTAGCATATTGTAAAGGCATAGGGAAGTTTACACCATGGGATCCATGTCTCATCCTCATGGAAACCGCGCGTGATGCAAAAATGTTTACACCATGGGATCCATGTCCCTTGCCCATCTACTAAAGGTATCTCCTTGGGAATGTGCCACTCCTCAAATGTCATGTGAAGTTAGTCATACCACATTTCTTCCCTCTGCTTAAACAACCCACTCATTGATCCTTCACATAAATATTTTTCAAACCTCTCCACGAGGGACTTATTTTCTAAGGGGTACTCCCATATTTTATTCTTTGGCCCATCGAGAATTCAATTTATAAAAACACAATAGAAAGTAGGATAGCACTAAAATTTATCTTTTCTCCTGTGTGTGCCTCCTCAACAATGCTGTCTGTAATATAGCCTACTAAGTTGTATACTACTCCCTGTGACATTTTCTTTACAATATGAAGTCACATGGTGTTTACCTACAACCATCTCTCTTGGTCATTAAAATTGGTGAGAAGATGTGTTATACCTCCACTATAGAAACATCTTTATTTTATCAATTTCCATTCCACACGGACCCTTGGTATACCCTAACTCCTTTCTTGTTTCTATGATTGCTTCTTTATTGATCAAATCACTAAAAAGGTCTACCCCTATGCTCTTCAATCTGTTAGTATTGAAACTAGGGTTGATTTGATCCTAACCCTTCATCGCATGAAATAAAATAAGTCCTCATGGACTTTCTCATAATCCATTGGTATAAGGGTTCATATTTGCCAAAATATGGGAGCTCATACAACCGATAAACTCCTACATGCTTTAGTAATTTTCTCCCTCAAAGTCATCATACATACACCGGCATATCCTCCACCATGCACTTATTGGTCTTCTTATTTAGCAAAAGTGTCAACTCTCCCTTGTTGTCAAAGGTACGGTGATTGTAATAACTTATTTTGCATTTGCAAATGTGGGTATCCCACTTTGTTTGATTATTACTCCTTTGGAGTATTGCATCTCTCGAAAAATTGCTCTTGGGAGCAATTTCAACTTCAACTTCTACCTTATTCTTTCCTTTCATGCCTAGTGTAGGTGCTTTCTTTGGTGCCATAATAAAATACCACCTTTTTGTTTTCGTAATGAGTAAATCAAACCCTATCTGAATTTCGCATGCCCTAGCTTGAAATTGTGTGCCCTAGCTCCTTCTAATGCTTATGCTTTACTTCACTTCAAACCCTTCACCAATGGGGACGTAAGCTTCTTATATGCAATAATCAACTCTTCACATCTAGTTTCACAACACTCCACACCTCAACATGATTCACTTGGCTTGGTCACACTTAGCTCACTCAAATATTTTGATCAAAAAAGGTAAAATGAACCCGCATCATGTCCTTATATCGATTTTAAAAATTTAGTGCATTTATTACTCCTTACCTACCAAAATCCTCTCATTAATTAACCATTTTCTAAATCTCCGCATAGTACATCTTCATGCCTAACTATAATCTTCTAGTAAGTCTTCCTACCTTCTAGCTACACACTTCTCTTCAACACACTTCCATGCACCCGAGTACCTCACCACTTCCCCTTCCACTAGTAGTCTCCATGGTTGTGCTTATCTTGTGTTTATATTTTCCCTCATTTATCTTCATATATGGTCATCTTTTAGAGAAATATTCTTTTTAGAAACCTTTCCATTACTTATGTATTAGTTTTTTTCTCATGTGTACCCAATTTGAATAACCACCACACATTAATGGTATGTGTAGTCCTCTATGTATAAAAATAGTTTAGATGGTAATTAGCTTATAATGCACAAACACGTTTATTACACAAAAAACCAAACTAAATTGAAAATAATAATTACGACGAAGAAGGAAATACATTAAGGAAATATATAAATGAAAACCTATTCTAAATGGCAACACTGCCTTATTACAAACACCAAGAAGACTTATTTATAGTAGGGCTTCAACCTACTCCCGTTGAAGTAACCGGGTAACCGTATTCCATCAAGCGTCTCTAACTGGAAAGCATTTGTTTCAATTATATGAGTGATAACATATGGTCCCAACCAATGCACTTTAAGCTTGCTGGATGGTGCAAAAATTAGAATCATAAAGAAGCACCATCTGTCCCATCTCAATATTTTTTTCCCTGATGTTCCTGTCATGCCATGCCTTCTACCTAGCCTTTTCCTACTTTTAACTCCAACATGTTATGGTGCATGCCTCTCATCCAACTATATCAATTTATCAATTATTTCTTCTAATGCTTTCTCATCGCTAGACCTCTAGTGCGCACAATACACAAAGAAGGTAACATGAATTCCATAGGAAGAAATATTCGCACCAAACACCAACTAAAAGGGTGTGGCCTTGTTCAACCTCTTGTATGTTGTTCTATACCCAAAGCATGAAATAAACTTTATCATCCTAATATTTCCTTCCAACATCACAATTTTTTTCAATGTCTGGCTAAAAATCTTGTTGAAGGCCTTAGCAATCCCATTTTCCTGAGGATGATAGGTTATGTTCTTATGATGCATAATCATAAATTCATCCAATAGTATCTGATTGTCTTATTCAAAAAATGTGTGCCCCTATCACTTGTCAATCTTAGCAGGCATACATACCTTGTAAGAACATTTTCCCATAAGAACCTAGTTATTGTAGTTTTTGTACAATCCTTGGTACGTGCTGATTTTCCGCCCACCTTGTAAGATAATTTGTAAGTGATGATGTAATGCGATCTAGTTCTATGCATGGCTAGAAAAATAGGACCCACAAAGTCTATATCCCATTTCTCAAATGGCTCTACACTAGGAATATGTCTTAAAGTCATTTCATCTCTTTTACATAGGTTTACCAAGGCACGATGCAGTGATCACATGCCTTATAATATGCTTTACAATCTTTATAAAGGGTCTCCCACCATAATCTAAGTAGAATCTTGCATGCAGTGGCATCACCTGCATAGTTTCCACCTGCAATACCACCATGACCTCTTCCATGATATCCATGCATTCATGCTCTAGTACACATCGGCACAATACTTCATCTCGTCCTAACTTGTATAGGTCACCACTGATCAACACAAAAGGTGTCACGTGAATTACAAGTTGTTTGTTCTCTAAGGATTTTCATTCCTTGGTGCCATACCGTATACGTAAAAAGACAACAATATCCTCCAATTCCAAAGGCATGCATTCTAACTTGTACAACTGTTCATTTGGCATTATATCTTCAAATTTCTGCACATCATCCCCCGAATAAATTATTGATAAATGGTCTATACCAAAATTTTACCTGGTTTTACCACAACTATGAAATCAAATTCTGGGAATAAGAGCACCCATCGACATATGCACCCATGTAAAATGGGATTGTTTACCAAGTATTTCAATGCCATGTGATCGTGTAAAATAAAAATGGTGTTGCTAGTAGGTATTTTTTGAATTTATTCAGTGCATAGATCATGGACAAGGCTTCGCACTCAGTAGTTGTATAATTATTCTCTGTAGGAGTCAACTTTATACTAGATAAAATGATAGTATGATCTCCAGGATAATTCCTTCAAATGGGATGAGCTAACATTACATGATAATGGTTAGTCCATGAGGAAAATGTAGAATAGGCATGTAGTAAGTCTCTCCTTCAATGCCTCAAATTCACACTTGATGTGGTTCTCCCCAATAGAATGTCCCTTTCCCTTTAGTAACTCTTCCAAGGGTGCGGAAATCTTAGCATATCCTTTGATAAATTTTCTATAATACCCAATGTGACCCAAGAATCTGCGCACCTCACTCTAATTGGTAGGATCTTCTAGGCCTACAATAACTAGCAACCTTAGTTGGATCCACTAACAAACCTTCCTTGTAGATGATGTGCCCTAACAAAGTGCCAAAGGTGTAGAAAACACACACTTCTTTATGTTTAAAGAGATTTTTAATTATCTACATTTTAAACATTAAGTGTAAATTTTCACAATGATCCTTAACAAGTCCATACACCATCCAATCATCCAAGTAAACTTGTAAGAATTTGTGAATAAAATCCTAGAATGCTTGAACAACTATGCGCGAAAATACAACACGTTTTTCAAACCAAAGGGCATCATAGTATATGCAAAAATTCCCCATTCAGTGGTGAAAGTCATTTTCTCTTTAATCCTCTTATGCAATCTTGGCTAATGATAATACCTAGAGAATCCATCTGTAAAAGAATAGATTTTGTGCCCTGCAACACCTTCTAATATCTCCTCTATGAAAGGTGTAGGAAAGGGATCAATCACACATGCAACATTCAGTTCTCTGTAATCCACAAAAATCCTAATCCGACCATCTTTATTTATACTGATGACCATGGGGCTAACCCACTCTGATTCTTCTAGGGGCTTGATGATGCCATATTTCAACATCTTTTCAATTTCTTCCTTAACTTTTATGCATAGGTTAGGGTTCATTCTATAAGGTCTTTTCCTAACCATAGGCATGCACCTTCCTTAATCTTAATCTTCATCTCTCCTAATGATTCATACACTCATTTTAATTCATGGTAGCCACTAGGAAATAAGTCATGAAAATCACGTAGTAACTCAATGATTTTACCACTTTAGAGTCGGACCAATAATCCCCAATTATTACATCCTTAGGTTCAACATCCATACCAATATTCAATTTTTTTGTCTTCATGGGTTTAGGATAGGTATTTGCATTTTTATCCATACTATCTAACACCTCGTGTACTACATTAAATATATCCATATCTTCTACTTCCTCATCATCCACTATGTAGACCATCTTTCCTTTTTCTTTCTCAAAGCAAGCATGCTTAAGTAGAATGAAATCTATCTCTTCTTCTTTATCAAAGCATGCTCATGAGTCTTCCTCACCAAATAAATCTTGAATGATTTCTTCCACCTTTGTAATGTCTCCAATAGTTAAGTGCTTTATAACCCTTAATGCCTATTCCATTGGAGGTTTAATAGAATAAGTAGTCAAAATTCTAGACCATTCTATAATCAAATCCTTCCAATTTCTAGTCTCTCTATGTAGCACTACATATACATACTAAGTGCATGCACAAACTTGTAAACTAGAATAATGTTTTTTCACCCATAGCAAAGGCGGTAAAGCTTCCTACCCCTTTGTCCAAATCCTCTCACACTGCTGATCATGGTACTGAAATAGGTTGATTACCATGATATGTGCAGATTTGAGTAGGTGCATTGCTCTTGGAAATCTGAGTTGTTAGAGAAATGCTGGATTCATTCCATTCTACAAGATTATCCTTGTGAATCACTGACCAGTGGGCTGCTATCTTGCATATGGTATATGCTAACATATTTATTCTTTCAAATTTTTATGTCCATTATTCCTCCATGGCACGCGGGAATACCATAGGGTATCCTTCTCTATGCACTTGAGGTACTGATGTTGTTACCTATCCTCCTAATACATTGAGGTTTTTTCTTTCCGTGAAAATGTCTCCTTACTTCAAGCCCAACCATATCATAAGTTCATGAGCCTAATTATCACAAGTAATACTTGTGGTATCATAATAGACTATGCATCTTCCCACTAGAGGATTCCTTCCTTAGATGAATCGAGTACTTCTGGGTCCCGAATGACGCATACATAAATCTTGTTCAAACATTCCTCACTCAAAGGCTTAACATAACGCGTAGATTTCCCATATGTTAAAGGAATAATAAATCTTTCCTCCTTGTTCTCAAAACTTATATATCCTTTGTTGAACCGTAGATCAACATTATTTGTGTAGCACCAAGGGCACCCAAGCAGAGCTAGGAAACTATCTACTTCTACAAGTGTTAAAACCTCAAAGTCCCCAGTGAACTTGCCCCTTGTATAGTAATGGATGCATCTTTTAAAACTCCAATGGGAGTGGCCTTAGTTTGATTAGCCATAAATAATACATTAGAAGATGGCTATAATGGAGGTCTCCCCATCTGTACCCATGCATCTAAAGTAAGAACATTTACCTCTGCACCTATGTCAATCAATATATTACTCAAGATCCATCCATCCACAACAATCATTTAGAGTGATCTCCTTATCATAATCTAAGCTATGAGGGGGAAGATTTGCATGCAGGATCTGACATCCATTCTCAATATTCACACGTGGAGTGTTTCCCTTTAGCCAACTCCCTAGTAATGGAATGATATTCTCCTGGTGCAACATTTTGCATACCTCCTTCAAGTCATCAATATTTGATTGGACCATCTCTACTGCCTTCTTCTGTTCCATCTTCTATGATTGCTCCTTTAAACATTGTATTTCCCCTTAAAGATTTCTGAGTACCTCCATGGTCTCTTGATAAACCTCTTCTGGTGCACAAGATCCAGATACATTACATGTAAAATATCATCCTTAGTGATGGTAGGCTTCTGTTGTAACATGTCTTTGGTAAAGCACAGGTTAACACGTGTAGTAATCTTCACAAGTAATACCTCAGGATCTAGTGCCAACTTTGGCATCCACTGATTTTCCACGGTGCATTGTATTCTAACCATCCCTATGCCCTTATTTTCATGTTTATGCTACTTGCTAAGATACTCATATAGATCCTGGGAATTCCTTATAGCTATGATTCTTCCCAAGAAAAACAAGTAATATTCTCGAGGACATTCATGCTTGTGTAGTGTTCGGGAGATCTGCATGTAAAGCATGTTCCCTGAGGAAATCGCCTCATCCACCACCATGGCCTCGACCCTGAATCCACCATGGTATCCTTGACCTCGTGATTTCCTCCTTCATAGCACCCTCATTCCGATCATAACACACTTGATTGTGATCCCAATCTTGGTTCTCACCTTTACCCTTAGAGTTATTTGATACTCTTGTTTATCACACACCAATATCTATAGCATCATGGATCTGACCAATCAACTGTAGTCTTTTGTATCGTGAGTCATGGACCAAAAATTTTACAATAACAAGATACATTCTTCCTTATCGCGTGTTGTAATAATGGGTAGCAGCTAGCATCATGGTTCAGATGACATATCTCATAGTCTAGCAATAATGAATGCACTAACTTGTGGGGACAACTATCCTTGGTGTGCCCTTCCACTTCACAGTTTGTACACCAAATCCCAGTGCATCTCATGTGTTGAATTTTCTGATAGTTTCTCCAACTAATTTTTCATAGCTATAATCTATGCTTCAAGGAATGGGCTAACTCCAAAGTGTCTATACTTCCTAACTACCTCAATGCGCAAAATGTTTCAAGTGCTTCACGCGGATTAGTGTATGTCTTATGTGACAACACCTTCTAAAAGGTGTGATTAGTCCTCCAAAAAACCATTGTGCATGTTGGCTTGCATGAATATCATAAGAAATCTTAGACAAAAGTGTTTTGAAATGGGTATCATACTCCCAGACACTCTCATAGTGCCCTGCTTAATATCCTTGAGTGCACTTATACTCTTCTTCTCAAATTAAGGGATATAGAACTCTTTAAGGAAATAATATTTAATGTTACATGATATACACAAGTTTGATCAGGTTCAAACTTCCTATACCAACTATGTGCGCATCCCTACAATGTATTTGTACAAATTGACTTTCCTTGCACTCAGAAGCCATGATCCCTTTTTCATGCCATAGTATCTCACACATGTGCACGTGTTTAGAAACATCTTCTATGCCCCTATACTCTATAAGATGGAGAGACATCTCCATGTAAATATTTTGGGGTTGGTGCGGACCCTACCCACCTAATCCAGAACCTCCTATGTTACCTCTGCCTCTAAAACCACCAGATCCACCAGAACTAGAGCCACCTATACCCCTTGATCCTCCACTTGTAGTTGGAAGTAGACTAGAATATGTACTTCCCTATGTCCAAATAGTAGTACTGAAATGAAATCCTATAGTTTACGTGGTGGTACTACTCCCAAAAGTGAGTCCAAAATTATGTGTGCTCAAATTATGGTTTATGATGCGCATAAAAAGGTAACTCCAAACAACAATGAAGACATTTTCCCTACTATGGATGTACTTTTTATGTGACTTACTCTGCTTCCCTACTACCAAAATTAGCTTGCTGACTATTGGATGTATTAGATACTGGAAAACCATGCACAAGGGCTAGGTTACTAGGTAGATTCGGATGTGTGCACCCAAGTCATCTCTCTTGGCATGCTCCTTATTAGGCCAAGGAGGGTTCCCTATCATGCTTACCCAAATGGGGAGTTCCAGATGCTCTGGCTCCACACTTTCTACGTGAGCTCAAAATCCTTCACGATCCATCTCTCTCATTAATGTCATCCGCTCGTAATATCTCACTTCTTATTCGCTCTCCCTTTCGATCACCTCATGTAATTAATCCACCTTTATTCTCTCTTCCTTTCTACCTCTAGGTCCACCATCTTTCACCAAACCTACTCTTGCCCCCATGCATGGTGGGGTTTTAGCTAGCCATTGGTTTTTCTTCTAAGTTCAGGGTTACCATCAAGATCTTGATCACCAGTGGAATGCCTTGCAAGTAGGTTCCTTAGGGATAATGATAAAATATGAACTCATCTACCTCCAGGAAAGAATATGTTGAAATTGAGTACTCCAGAATATATTTGTTCAAAACACCATGAAACCAAGTATCCACAACACGTGTCCAAATAAGATTAGAATCATAGAGGGCCTGAAATTATTCCTACATCCAGACAAGTGTGTGATACCTCCAATTCTGTTTAGACTCATAAACAACCATTTACTTGTGCATCATTTCACCAAGAAGATAAAAAGAAGCTCTCATACAAATAGTCATACAAATTCTGTTCCACCCACATGCGTGCATCAAACTCATATCCAGTGTTGAACCTTCATGCATACTCTTCTTCTAGATATTTTATCCACTCCTCAACACTTGATAGACTCAATCAAGTACATCTACATCGTAAACCATCCTAAAAAGAACTAAAAAAGAGGTCTCTAGTAATGGAACCAATGATGCAACATAGAATCCTCATGAACAATCAAGGTGTCGACACATCACTCATCCTGATTTGAGCACTCACCCAAAGTGCGCAAAGGTACTAGGCCCCTCTTTAGAGTTGCTTGTGTAGGATGTTAATATGTTAAAGATAGAGCATATTCAGAACCATAATAAACACAAAAATTCCACAAAGCATAACCATTCAATAGTACATAACCAGATCTAGATCTTAAATAATCATGAATTGAACAATAACTATGACAAGATTGATCATAAAAGAACCAATTACAGTCATGTTAACACTTTATCCACCCAATATACTCCATTATATTAAACATTGTAAAACATAGAAGCTTCTTACATCATATAACATTACCATAAGTTTATGCGTACATCAGATTCGGTACCATAACTCTACAATAACTCATACATAGTGTCTCAGTGTCTCTCCCTAACTACACAGACTAATACATACTTATAGGGGTGGGGACTTTCCCTCCACTACTTACGCACTTCCTTAAATAGGTTGCATGATGAAAATAGCCATGCACATTTACAATAATATGCACGCATGCCAATGTGCTAATAATAGATCTCCTATAGTTAACTGAAAGTAGTAATCCTATTATTATCCCAAACTTATGCATGGCACTTAGTAGACGCTCATCCCCAAAATAGCATTTGTGTGTCATGCAAGTATCCATCCTATTGTGTGCTCCGCATACTATCTCCAAAAATATCCCGTAACCATGACAATGACTAAGTCCCAAATCAACTTGTCTGGTGCGTATTTCCTTTCTTGTCCTTTTGCGCCTTACGTTAGGAAATAAGGGGCAAAATATGTGAAACAATTCCTCACATAATCAAAATAGTAGAAACTAATATGCATAAATTATTACAAATCTCAAATAAAATTCTAGAATAAAATAACACAACACAAAGAAACAGTATTTAACGTGGTTCACCCAATTTGGGCTACGTCGACCAAGAATCACTTGCTCTGATTTTATTACAAGCCACCGCTTTCTCAATAAAATACCCAAATCTATTTGGAGCTATGCTCAACAAACTCTATAAATTCACACCCAAATTCAAAAACATCTGCAATGTTACAATATGCCTACCATATGCATAAAACCATAGAAGTAGAAAATTGCTTAAGAAGTTTTACAAAACCTTGGTTATCAAAACCATGGGCCAAAACTGTCCCATAAACCTATGGGTCAAAAATCCCGCCCATATGAGAAAAGCACGTTTCCTAGTATATCGGGAACATTTTAAGGCCAAATGTTTTTCTTCTCTGGGGCTGCGCCCCTGAACACTGGTGAGAAAATTGTGGAAAGTGTATAGTAATCTTAGTGTACAGTCTTCAACACTTTCTCACATGAAAATAGGCTCCACAACCTAACAATCTCCCACTTGGAGACTAGTTTTCCTCTGAGAAAGCTTCTCAACCCTTCACTAGTTTCTATGAAGGCCAACCAAAGTTGAACACAGGTTCAGTTTTTCCCTTGTGACCACCTTGGTCATCATGTCTGCAAGATTTTGATTGGTATGAATCTTCTCCGGCTTTAACTTCTCTTCCTCCAAAGTTGTCTTGATGAAATGGTACCTTAAGCGTATATGCTTTGTCCTAGAGTGGAAAGCGAGTTCGAGCTAGGTGTATAGCACTTTGAATATCACTATGTAGCTTTCTTTCCTCCTTCTTATGTCCCAACTCCTTAAGTAATTGTTGTAACCAAATCATTTCTTTTCTTGCCTCTATGGCAACAACATACTCAACCTCTATAGTTGACAAAGCCACCAACTTACGTAGTCATGAAATCCGACTCACTTTGTTATCCCACCTACAATGTAAACATAACCTATCATGTTCCTTCTATTGTCTACATCTCCAACCATATCGAATCTACATAACCACACAAAGTGGTGTCTCGATCCTTGTAGCACAAAAGCTGTCCCCATGGTCCTCTCAAATACCGAAGGATTCAATTTGTTGTCTGTTAGTGATCTCTACGGATCACTCATAAATCTACTCACATCTCCCCTTTGCGCATGGGCAATATCGGGCTGGTGCACACCATGACATACATCAAACTACCAATCACTAATGGGTAAGGTACCTTGGACATCTGGTTTTCTCTCTGCTCTGTCTTGGAACACTTTGCTCCTTTGATAACTTGAAATAGCCTACCAAAGGAGTCCCAACCGGTTTAACATCCTACATATTAAACCTCTCCAAGACCTTCTTAATGTACTATTCTGATATAAATTTAGCTTTTGTTCCTTCCTATCCCAAGATATCCTCAAACCAAGGATTTGTTTGGCTGCCCCCAAATCCTTCATAGCAAAGGATTCACTTTACCTGCTTCTTGAGTACTTTTATTTCTGCGCATGGTGTTACTGCAACCAACATGTCATCCACATACGAGACAAAGGATAATATAACTGCCATCCTCAAATTTATTTGTAAACACACAATGGTCGAATGACATCTAATCTAACCTTGCTCCATCATGAAGCTATCAAATTTAACCCCAGAGAGACAACTATGGAAAGTGTACATTACTCTTAGTGTACAGTCTTCAACACTTTCTCACATGAAAATAGGCTCCAAAACCTAACACCTTCAAATACACCTTCCTCCTGCATGTGAATCTTTAGTGTGCCCTCTCCTTAGTTTCATACTCTTTCGCTTAATGACTTCTAACAAGTGCATATTTTTTTAAAAGGGAAAATGTTTCCATTAAATGGAATGATTAGATTTGATCTCGACATTCTTTCTCATTCTCAAAAATTGATTAATGTTTCTGTAAGGAATGAGTGATGTGTACTGTAGGTATTTATTTCTGAATTGAATGTATTATTTTTGCATGTACGTGTGTGTGTTGAATTTTTGTATAGAGGAGTTAAGAGAGAAAAGAGTATGTAAGGGAATAAGAAGAAAACAGAACGGTGAAGCTCTATTGAATATTTTCCATAAATCTAATATAGATGCAACTGATTTTTATTTCTTATTTTTGTTGTGCATTTTATATGGTGTTTCCTACATTGATGTGCATTTATTTTATCAGTTTTATTGTTATTGAATACATTTTGAGTTTTTGTTATCTTCCATTACCTCTTCCCTTGCTTCCTATATTTTAAGAATCTGCTTCACTATTGGATGAATTTGATTATTGTAGACACAAAACTATGCACATTAAACATTATTTAGCTTTGATCTTATAATACTATTTAGAAATTTCATAAGATACTAATTAATAAAATACTATTTAGACACAGTGAATAAAATACTATTTAGACACGTGAATAAAATACTAATTAATCACATCTTTTGGCCATCTTTATGTTATATTTTATTTTGTACCTCTCGTGTCTTTTCCAGCACTTACCCGTTCATTTCACCATTTCCCCATCATTTTGGCCCAAAATCAGGGTGCCCCAACTTGTACTAGGGTGCCCTCGGGCACCCTGGGATCCACTCTAGGCACCCCAATCTATGCACATCCTTTCCCACTTCTTTTTGGGGCCTTTCTAGCCATTTTTCATCCTTATCCTTTTCTTAGTTGGCCTTGTCAAGATTAATTACGAAATTAAGCTTGAGATCCCTATAAATATAAAGTTATAAGACCATAATGAGGGTCATAGCATCACATACTACTATCACTCCATCTAGAGTTACATCCATTGCATCACTTGCATCCACATAGTGTCATGCATCAAGGCTAGGAGATCTACATCACACACACTACATAGGGGGAGGGATTCTATTCTATTCCATGCACACATGCTATTTACATTTTCTATAGTTACTATTGCTCGCTAATTCACAAAGTTTGACTGGCACAAGAGCACTTATGGCATGAAATGCACACACTCACTAGACCTACATCCAGGTCTGAAATGTAGTGCAATGCTTAGTGATAAGACCAATAGTTTGGTGGATGTGGTCATTCGATGCATTCATTTTCATATTTTATTTTTCCTAAGGTTTGATACTTCCTCTCTTATTGTAGGTCATTAAAAAAATCATCTCGGCGTATCTAGTGCAATGCAGACAAGCGAGTTTTAGGTCAAATTGTGACCATACAAAATCGGATCTGGAGCTTTTATAGTGATGAAGGCACCTAATCTACGCGACTAGGGTAGCCTAATACCTTTTAGGTGCCCCAATTTGTTCGGATCTACTAGATCTGGTCTTCAAAAGGTCCCCGAGTGATCATCGCACTTCTATATTTTATTTTTATACTTGCGACAACTTACGATAGTCACCCTTTATTAGTTTAGTCATTCTCTTACTCTTCTCTTGAATATTAGGGTTTGTTTCCATTCGATCTAGTTGTCTGATCACTTTACATTATTTTAGCATACTTATTTATAGCATTTTAGTCCTCCTAATTAGATTAACTAGGATTTTCTATTTCCATAGCATCCTAGCATTTAAACTCATTTTAGTTAATCATTTTTGTGAACTTGACCGTATCGTTTTCCCTCTTCCTCTCTCTCGCTTAGTGAGAGTTTTCACCTCTTTCTCCATGGATCGATCGCATGAGGAGTTCAGTGAAGCTCACCTTAAAGATATCAATGATCACTTTGCCAAACACCCACATGATTTAGATTTACTTTTGCATGTGACTCGTGAAAAGGATACTAACTTGGATAAACTCAATTCTTTTATCGTTATTCCCACTTTCGTTACCACTCAACCCCTTACTTCTACACTCCCACCTATCTCCACTATTCAGTTATAGTTCCCACTCCTACTAATCATTTCACACCTCCTTTGGTCTCGCATCAATGGAAAACCTCTTATGTCCATAATCAAGATTTAACCTCTTTATTTCATGATCTCCAGGCTCAAATTCACGAGTTACGATAGGCCATTGTATCTCTTTCTTTAGATTCTACCACCTTGTTGCATACTCCATTCGCACCTATCATTTCCACCTACCCCCCCCTCCTAAATTTTTCACCCTTAAATTTCCCTCTTTCAATGGACATGGTGACCCGCATAAGCACCTCCATGTCTTCCATGTTTCTTATCTCAATTTTACTAACAAGCACTTCCTCTTGGCTAAACTCTTTCCTTGTAGTCTTCATGACTATGCCATGCATTCAAGTTATACATTTACTGTTTCATTCCATATCTTCTTTCACCCATTTAGTCAATGCCTTTCTCGTACATGTTTCCATCAACATAAGTTCTAAGATGACCTACGCCCAGCTAGCACAAATCAAGGAAAGAGCTAATGAGAAATTTTCCAACTATGTCTTACGATATAAGAATAAACTTGCTAAAATGACTAATAACTTTGTGATTCGAAGCTGCAAGATTTTTTTATACAAATTCTCTTACCACCTCTCTAAGAAAGTGTCCTTTTTGAATTCTTTTCTTCTTTTGATCAACTTTTTCATACTCTTAAACTTCGTGAATCTAAGCTCCTATCCATTGGAAAACTTAAGTATCAAGAACAACCTTCCTCCTCTACTTATTTTCCAAACAAGACACCATTTAAACCCTCTACATCTAAGCCAACTAACAATAAGATCACTATTAACACTATTACCCCTTCCAAGGAAATTCCATCCCAACCACCTAGGTGTACATTCACCAACCTTCCTATGGCACCACATCTTATTTTAAAACAACTCCTTGACAGTAATCTCATTACCCTTCCTCCACCACTCGAATTAGATCCATCACGACCTAAAGGATGTCATTACAATGAACATTTCTGTTATAACTATCATTGGTGTGTGGACCACTCTACCAATAGATATCTAAAGCTTTTCATGATTATCAAATATCTCCTTGACAATGAAAAGCTCGAGTTTTCATAATCTACTAGCCCTCCTCCCTCTAAGGATAAGGGTAAAATTAAATTTTTAACGTTGATCCCCACCAACATGACAAAAATACCACTGATTCTTCTCGCTAATCATACATATCATGCCACACCACCTCCAGATGTGGATGCACTCAACTTCTTAGTTGCTAACACCGATATGACCCCACACGTTATCTATTTTATCATCTTGACTACCTTGCTATGTTCGTATCCAACCATTTACATATACAAGAATATATTGGCTCAACCTCTATCAACAATACCAAGGTCGATCCCTCTTCCCCGTTATTTCATGTTCCTTTTCCTTCTTAGGATCTATCGGTTACCCTCTGTCACGAATCAAATACTCATTCAACATACCCTATGGTTTTGTAAACCTACATATCACTTATTCATCCTCTCACTCTTCTCATCACTTGTTTTATTCCACATGGCTCGTCATCTCCTTAGGTACAACACCTCCTTAATATCCATCACCCGCACACTTTTGTGCCATAACATTCATCTTATTTAAACCCATCACATGCATATTGGCTTCATTACCTAGCATAAAAATTTTCTACCATACCACCATTGCTCGAGCATCGTCGTCCCCTCTCATCATCCTATGCACCTTTGGTCGATGGACCTTTGTCATTCATTTTCATCATTTGATTTCTCTTTCATAACCGCTTTGGGGTAATTTCCTTTACCCGATCCTCCTTCATATTAGCATAGTTGCACCTATACTTTTAAATTCATCTTCACATATACAAATACTCTTTACAAATTTTAGCTTCCCAGTTACCCGATGCCACACTCTTATGCTTTATTTCACACTAGACTATTGAGGGGTTACCTTTACACTGAAACCCACACATCACACCTAGGCATTACACATTACATCTTACCGGACATTATGAGTTATACATTGTCCATTCTACTCTTATTCTACATTTTACATTATACTAGTGATTTTACACAGCACATTTAGATCACATATTTACATGTTTAGTCTCATCACATCCTGCACATTCATCCATTACATACATTCTACATATTACATTAGGTTTCCTTTATGTATGGGCCTAGATCTACATTTTATTGTTGCATATTCTATTTCTACCTACACCTATCATCACAATTTCTACACTCTACCACATAGTTACACATCTTATTCACCATTTGGTCACCTACACTATGTTGTTCTACACGTTGCACTTACCACCCTATGATGAAATCTAGTTCCTCGGTCCACACTCATTGTTGAGCTTTTACTAATCAAATGGACCTTGATTTCATCATGTAACATCTTTCTCATCTAATATTTCCCGCATTCGTGACATACACCTTAGGTTAAATTGTCACCCATTCTATCATCTTATAGTGTTATACAATTTTGGCTAAATCACCACCACAATATTATCATTATGTAGTGGCATATAGCTTAGGGTTCATCACCACTCCCTTCTTATTCATCTCATAGTGATATATGCTTAGGGATAAATCATCACTATTCCATTCAAAAAGTCATGGTATACGCTTAGGCTATAGGGTCCACGCACATCTTTCCATATGTCTCATTCCCATACACTCATTCTATAGTGATATACACTTACGGATAAATCATCACTCTTTTATTTCAATAATTCATGATATATGCTTGCTATAGGGTTGATGCACATCTATTCACATGTCACATTTCATCACCATTCCATACACATACTCATCATAGAGAACTAGATAAAACTAACACTACTCAAACATTTCTGTTGACGCACTCTTATTTATAGTTCATTATTTACTACTAAGGGGGAAAAATAAAATGAACCTCTCATTGCATACACTTCCATTCACTCGGGTGGAACATTTCCCCATCATTCCATCTTTTATTCCATTCCATCCATCCACAAAATATTGCATTTTCTTGAGGGAATTTATGCTTGCGTACTATTGTTTTGAATTTTCACTTTATTACACATGTTAGCTTGTTTTCTTATATGTCATTCTTATACACACATGCACATTCACATATTTTTTTCTAGTGTGATCGTAGATACATGTTTACACGCGACAAATATGCTCACCTTCTACCCTTCCTATATAGGTTGTTGGGGACATCTACATTCATCTCATATAAGTACTATTGTTTCATTTTATACTTAATATCTTGAATACTTGATCATACAAGATTTGACATATTGGTTATCACTCTAACATGCTAACGGGTGTTCAATGTGCAACGCTTGTTTTGTAGGATTACATGTTTCCATGATGACTTATTTGTTTCTACTTTTCGCTTTGTTTACTATTATATGTGGGCTTTTCCCTTTGCTTGTGTACACACTTAACTATTTTTTGTGGCCATGATGTCCTTGAGTGTCTTGCGACATCTTGAGTGATGTCCCATGTTTGTAACCTACTTTGTGTAATCTACTTATTTTAATACGTGTTTACACTACTTTTTATGGTAATTTCTACATTATCTTTGTACTTTTACACTTGTCTTATTACATGCATGTGTTTTCAGACTAACACTTGTATTGGATAGTCATACCCTTTTGTGCACGCCTTGATATATACAAATCATTTCCCTTTCCCCTACGGGGTAGAATTCTACTGGTCAGATTGTTGTTAGTCCTCTTTTAGGGCCACATTCTCCTTTCCGTGATGTCACATGCACCCCCAAAGAGGGGGCATCATTGAGGGATTTCTACTAACACAATGTATTTACGTCGGTTCACACACATTGAGTGAGTTCAGACCAGTCTATGAACTCCATACATATCGGCCTTAATAGGACATGGTGTCATTTGGAAATTATGCAAAGCGATTATAGATGTCGGGGTTACAATGGGTGGGCTTCTCTACACTTCTACATCTAGTGGCATCGGATCACCAAAAAACGAGGACAATACAGAGATATCTTCACACATTTCACCAAAAGTGGTTAAAGTTGGAGGATACGGTGCATCTCCTCCTATACTTCTTCAATCGGGTCGCATGAGATTGCCCAAAAACTTGCGATAGTACAAGATATCCTTCTACACCCTTCTTTTGACATGGATCAAGTGCACATGTTCTATTTACATTGTTTTCCAGCATATTTTACATTTTCATACTTTACACATTTCTATATACATGTGTATTTTATACAACATATTTACATACATACATATTTGACTACTTGATCATTTTCTCCTTGCAAGTCTGCCATATGAGAAACAAGTAGTCAAATTGGGGAAATAACAAAAACAACAATGATAATGATAATAACACGCCACTATAGGTAATTTCCTTTACTAACAATACAGGTACACTACACACAAAGAATGACTACACACGCATTCCACCCTAGGTTCACTCACATCACGGTTTTGTGCATTTTTCATCTTTAGAATCCATGCTCCTCCACATTTTTTTTTTTTCATTCAATGCTTTGGAGTCTAGTCCATTAGATGTCTTGTTGTACACTCTACATGGATATGAGGAACGCATATCTATCTAATTTATGTTACCAAGATTTTTTCTTGCCAACATAAAGTGGGGACAAATTATAGACACAAAATTATACACATTAGATATTATTTGGCCCGGTCTTATACTATTATTTAGAAGGTTCTCAAGTGAATAAAGTACTAATTAATCATACCTTTTGGCCATCTTTAGTTTATATTTTATTTTGTAGCTCTCGTGTCTTTCCCAACACTTACCCATCCATTTCACAACTTCCTCATCATTTTATCCCAAAATTAGTGTGCCCTAACTTTTGTCTTTGGGGTGCCTGGGTGCCCCGATCCCTCTGGGTGCCCCGATCTATGCACATTATTTCCCACTTCTTTTTGGGGCCTTTCTAGCTGTTTTTATCCTTATCCTTTTCATAGTCAGCCTTATGCTGAATTAATTACCAAATTAAGCTTGAGATCCATATAAATATAAAGTTATAAGACCATAATGAGGTCCTACCATCACATACTATATCACTCTATCTAGATTTTCATCCATTGCATTACTTACATCCACATAGTTCCATGCATCAAGGCTATGAGTTTTGCATCACACACAACTGCATATGGGGAGAGATTCTATTTTATTCCATGCACATATACTATTTACATTTTCTATGGTTACTATTTCTCACTACTTCACAAAGTGTGGTGACATAAGAGCACCTAGGACACAACATGCACACACTCACT
The DNA here is from genome assembly GCA_018340775.1 of Taxus wallichiana var. yunnanensis. Taxonomy (NCBI): domain Eukaryota; kingdom Viridiplantae; phylum Streptophyta; class Pinopsida; order Cupressales; family Taxaceae; genus Taxus; species Taxus wallichiana. Next base: position 431,498,917 of record CM031241.1, on the reverse strand, counting down.
AGAACTACATCTAGATCTGAAATGTAGTACAACTCTTAGTAGTACATTTTTATACCCTCCCTCTCATTCTATCCACATTATTTTGCAAAACATTGTCATCCAAAAAGATAATTAATCCTCATAACTAAAATTTTCTAGTACTACCCTAATAAATATATTTGTTAGTTCATTTAAATAAATTAAGAGTCTTTGTTCAAAGAAAAAACTATGTTGTGTAATCTTACCATATGTGGAGTAAGTAGAGCTATCACCTCTTTAGTATCCTAGTCGACTACCAAGTCTTATGAAGTTAGATATAGAAATTGTCTTCATCATCAAATAAATTCCTTGTGGGACCCAGATGACACAAATGGACCTAGTGAAATAGTCATACTATGACTTAAAATCTTGTTAATGATCTCTTTAGTTCCTCACAACTAAATGTGTTACTTTGGCTTGTGACAATATAGTGCCTTGATATTTTACGGAGGGTTTATAGGGTAAATATGTTTTCACACCTTAATCTAATCTATAATAGGGCATAGAGCCCTAAGTGCAAATTGGAATTAAACTAAACCTCAGTTGATTAGGAGGTTAACTTGTGGGTAGAAAATGGTAAGTAACTCCTTGCAAATGAAATTGATTTAAAATATGTTGACTTTAGAGAACCCAGGAAACTGGAATCTTGGTCCCATAATCCCTTGTTATGTCCTTTTTGACATTAAGAATAAAAGAAATTTCACATGTGGAATCATGAAATGCAGAAACATGGGATCTTACCTTAAACACAAATCACTTGTGGTTCATGTGTAGTTTATAATTATTCCAATCATGTACTTCTTCTAGATGTTAGACAAATACTTCTATAACTCCTTTTGTTATAAAACAATGCTAATAATGAGACCATAGTGTAATGTAAGAGTAAAGCATATAAGAGTAAAACAAGATTTGAGGTTAGGAATAATGTCACTCTTGGATTCCTTATAACTCAATTAAACATTTTAATGTGTTACAAAGAATATGAATTTCCCTTGGTGAGATCAAACTTAGAGAAAACAAAATATATATATAAATCTAAATACAATTTCGTGATGTGGAAATGTTAAACAGATTCAACAAGTTATTGAACTATATTAACTATGGTAGGGAAATAGAGATACCATGATTGAAGAACGTTTATGGGAAAAATGTATCTTGAATCTAAACCCCCTCTTAAATCCTAATATTACTTTCTTGACATCACATAAGATTCTCTTATGTAGTTGAAGGGTAAAAATTAAACATTGAATAAATGGTTGAGAAGTATAACCTAAACATAAGAATGAGAGAATTAAGAAATTTTTATGTAATTTGAAATATGCCAAATAATTATGTAAGTTATGGAGATTTTTTTAAGAGGTAAAGATCCAACATAGATGGTTCAATTGTAAGTTGAATGTGAAATGAGTTAAAGAATATGTAGGTGGAAAAAGGATAAAATTATCCTTGCAAAATAATGTTCTTGGAATGTTAATCGTAACAAAGATGTAATCATGGTAATAATGTGTTATGGGTTTTCCAATCCTTGAGTCCTTTTCTTGTGGTTGGGTCATTACTAGCATTTGTTCATTGTGGAAAGTGTGGCATCGACATGTATATGGTGTTTTCATGTGTCTATGTGAGTCAATGACTTATGTAAGTTTCTTATGCATTGTTGAGTTTCTCTACTTGGATCCCTTGTGGTGTTGTGTAGTGAGAAATGTAAGTCAAAAAAATATCATCCTAGTATTTTTACTGTTGTATTTGTGTGTGTAATTTGTGGGTGTTACATTTGGTATTGGAGTGGAGGTTCATGCTCTCGAACCTCTAGGAAAGATTGGATTTGTGGTAGTTTTACATGGTGGTGGTGGAGATTGGAAGAGTAATGTGATATAAATGTGATGTGAACAATGTTGTAATTGTGATATTATGAACACACATGTTGTGCATGTCACTTAGTGTGTAATTGTTTTCATGTTGATGTGATGGAGATGAGATTATTCTTCCTCCTTTTCATGGATTCAATGAGGAATTCGTGTGTGATGTACTTGCCTTGTTGTGTGTGAAAGGAATGTTATTGTTGATTACAAAGTGTTAGAGCATTTTGGAATTTTGTGATATGTAGGTGTGCTGATATGTTGTATGACAAGATTGGTGTATAGTGAATTGGATTGTATCGTGATGTCATCACCGTATTGTGATGAATTGTGTGCATCACCGTGTTGTATTGCAATTGACTATATGTTGTAATGTTAGACATTGTGTTCCTCATATGTATAATTCATGTAATATGTGACGCTTCAAGTCATGATTTAGGGGTATTTGGTGAGCGTATGATCCCTATTGTACAATGATTTCACTTTGGGTGAATATTGTGATAATGGAATTTATCATAACTTTTGAAAGTAATGGTGTGTTATACCCTATATATACCATATGTAAGACGCTATGGTTAATGTGTATGAATAAACATTGTGTTAGTGATGTGGTTATGTGTTATGTTGTGGACCCTACACTAAGCCGACCCTAAGGTAAATTGGTAAAAGGTGTATGTTTGGAGTGAGGAAATGTGTACCATTGACTAGTCAATAGAGCCAAGTACGAGATAATAAGTGAAGTCTTACATAAGCTGAAAACCCACTTTTGTTCATTTGGTATGCATGGCACTTGCTCAACAAGTGTCATGCATATTGTGTTTCGTGGATGCCTTAGGCTCGAGTAGATGGTGACTTGTGCTCCTTTCTCTCTTCGTATATGGTTATTGTATAGACTCAACCTAAGTGTACTTATTACTATGTAGAGACTTTTGGAATCAATGGAGGGATGATTCAAATAGAGATGATGAAAGTTGTATTATTGGATATGTTATTTTACGAGTTGAGGATCGATGTCCGAGTGCAAAAACTCATTGATTACCCCTTTTGTGGGCTGTATAAGGCCACGTAGTTATTGTGATGCTACTTCTCCATATGTATTTTATTCATAAATTGAACATTTTTTTCTTGCTAGAACCAATAGTTTTTTTAATTGATGTGTTCTTATATTTTGGGAATTTTATTTGGTTGTTTCATTAACATGCAAATTTTTCACTAACTATGGCTATTTGGCCATTTGTTTTACTTAGTTTTATATTTTCTTTTCATGTTTAAAAGTTTTATATCCTAGCCCAAGGCTTGAGATTTTTTCCACTTGGCATTTGTAATAGATTGTTATGTTGGTTCTAATGTCGTAATGTTTTGGAATAGGGTCATGGGATTCACGATGGAGTGGTGGAACCTGTGGACCCACTTCATCTTTGTATGGGGGTTACGAGATAACTAGAGGTTTGTTGAAAACCATGAGTTATTATGTCACTTGGGTTAGAGGTATTTGGACTCTATTTGCCTAGGGTCATAGGGTGACCAACCTCCTTTGGGGAGTGAAAAGGAAAATTTATCGTATTTTTATTGTTTGAGGAGGCATAAGAGACTTGAGGGAGGCATAAGAGATTTGTGTGGGTGTGATTGATGCTTTGGGAAGTATATGGAGTTGCTTTGTGATGCTTTGGGAGGTACATGTAGTTGTTTTATGATGCTTTTGGAGGTATATGGAGATTGTTTTGTGATGCATGGGAGGTATATGTAGTTGTCTTGTTATGCTTTGGGAGGTATATGGAGTTTTTGTGATGTTTTGGGAGGTGTATGGTGTTGGTACTTTTATTTATGTGTACTCATGTGATTTTGGTCATGTTTTGTGATGTTGAGGATTGATGCTCCTCATTGAGGGTATGCTTTGACCCATTTTTGACACTATGTAACTACAATTATTGTCCCAAGTTGCGTGAAACCTCTATATGTGTACTTGTTGGGAATTCCATGTTGTAGTAGTCTACTTATGTTATGGGTACTATTGTGTCGGGTGCATGTGTGATAAGTACTATGTTGTGAGGGATATGTATGTTCTTTCCATGGTTTGGTTGAGTTCTTGTGATGTGATACAGTTGTAGAGGTATGTAGATATATGTCTTGTGGACCATTAGTGTTGTCTTTGGTTCTTGTGTTGCATCATGATGTCAGTATCATATGGGCACCCATGAAAAATACATAAACCAAAATCCTAAGAATTGAAATATTAAGAGCTTGAGTTTAGGAATACTATAAAGGAAACAGATTAACGAAGTAATAATGTAAACTGAAAAACTATCAATCTTCACATAACATTAAAATTTAAGATATTGTCAAAATTAGTTTTCTTCCTTGTGGTCATGTTGTACCGAAAAGATGTTTTATTAAAATACATGTGTCATTATTAACCTTATTCCTACGTACTCTTCAAGCTTCGTTGTTGTGTCGCATCGAGACGATGCTCTTATAAGGGGAGGGAAATGTAGTGCTAGCTATATAAAACAATTAAAATTAAAAAAAGTGGGAAGTGAAGTGTTTGTGGGTGAGTGGTTGTTGGGGAGTAATGGGAGGCTTGGCATGTTGAAGGAGGGCCATGTTTGTCAGCATGTAGTAGGGCATGGGAGCACTAAAAAATATTGAGCAGCTTTCAGACCTATCATTTTCCTTGCTTGACAACACAAGCACTCTATCCAAGATGCAGAGGAGTTAACCACAGTAGAACACAGGTTAATGTTGTAGAATTAACAGTATGTGGATAGTTATAGAGAAGGTAATACGTTGTAGGGAACTGTGATGATCAAGAGCTCTCACAAAAAACCTTATAGTCATCCATTAATCAGTACCATTATGGGTCAGACCAGTCCTACACATAGAGATAAATTTGTAACCCAATATCCCTCATTTTACTATGTACAAATTGATTATTGGCATAGGTATCTGCACTGAAGTAAGTTACATTGTCTCTGAGAGGAAACCACTGGTGTTGCTATTATGTTTTTTGTATTCAAAGGAAGAAGAAGATTAAGGATTAGGAGGACCTTCTTTTGGGCATGTTGTCTATATTTATTGATTTTTCTTTCTCCTACTTCTAAGCACTTGTGCTGCGAGCACTATAATGTAGCAAAAAAAATTATCCAACGCCTCCCACACATTTTCCTTCTCTTTATATTTTAGTATTCATTGTATTGATTTAGGCATTTAAATTGCTTTTCCTTCCATCCTACGTATAGATCTACCAATGTTGTATTGGAGGGAATTGTTTTGTTCGAGAAGCTACTCTTCCTTTAGGATTTATTCGGCCAAGGTTTAAAGCAGCTGTAGAATGGGATATGCAGCAGGAAGAAGCCTCATACACTATAGGTGTGACTCATGTTCTATTTTTTCTCTCTAGATGAAGGCCTTCAATTTTCTTTAGTTGGGATAACTGTTGAGATGAAAATACCTGTCAAGGCATTGGAGTTGTTGAAACATGCCATTGGATGTTTGAGAAATATTAAATTTTTTTCTCCTTTTGGGCTAAAAATAAAGCATGGGTCCTAAAATTCATTGATGTGTGTGATATTTTCCATTTCTGTATTTAAAAAAACAAAAAATTGTCAAGCATGTTTATTTTATGATTGAAATCAAATCCTTAATGATCATCAAGTGGCCTCATGTTCAAGTTTATTCATATTTTTTTCTTTGGCTAGAAGTGTATGAATCCTTGAGAAACAACATATATATTAGTTGAATCGTTGGTACCGTCACCTAGAGGATGGCTCAATGGGTGTGGTAACTATGGGTCGATAACGTTTTCTCTTGCATTGTTGTTAAACTATTGAAAATGCCACACCATGTACATAGATTCAAATTATCAAAGAAGATACTCTTACGCACATTCTAAAGGATTATTTTTGTTTATTGGCATATATGCCAATTTTCTCAAGTGGGAAGGTCCCATGGTCAAATCCTATGAGCTCTTATGATTGTAGAAGAGAGAATGTTGAGAGAGACGGTGATGAGCTGCATGAGGAAATGTCAAATTCAACTGTTGAAGGGGAAAATATTTACCTACATGTTGTAGAAGTGGGAGCATACACATGACACGTGAACTGTATGAAAAAATGCCCCAAGGAAATACATTTCATGGAATGCTTCATTTTGAGGATGTGCACAAATGGTTTTGTTGAAGAAGCTTTAGAGATGTTTGAGAAAAGGAAAGTAGATGGGTGTTCTGGGTGCACAAAAACTAGTTGAAGAAATGACTGGAAGAGGGATGAAACCTTGTAGAATGTGGGTGAACCCACTGGGAGCACCTCTTTCCCTATGAGATGTAAATATCTTCCAGGCATGGTTCATCTCTCCTTATCTTTCATAATTTTCGTACTTTATTTTTTTCATTTACAACGAAATATGATGTTTAAAACATTAGGATTATCATACATTTAATTGTTTTATATTAACTTGTTTGCAAAATAATAAAATGTCATATCGTAACTCATGCAATCAAAATAACCCTTTTTGTAGTCAACCATGAACTTAAACCCTCATTTTGAGGTGATTTAGAAACTTCCTGACAAAACCAGATTACTACAATACCCATTTTTATTGACAAGTTGAAGTTGAGCCCTGCAATTATGTTGTTGTGCCCTTGTTAAAACAAATAAATCATGATTTTTGGAGACTTGCAAAATAACCTTCGTAACTCCGGAAAGGAGATGTTAAGTTTCCTTCGTGTACCTTGTCATGTGAGGAGTCACTTTAATCCTTGATTCGAGATCAAATGATCGTTTGTGATATTTTTGACGATCTTTAGAGCCCTGTTACAATGTTTTGCAACTATATAAACCTGCTAAATTTGAAATTTTGGATTTTATATCGGCTCACCATTTGAATCCAGGACAAAAAAATGCATATATGCCTTTGCAATCCTCTAGTACTTTTACAAGAAAAAATCTTGGAACCTTCAATTTGGGAAAAATCCTCTTAATAGTTTGGAAAAGGCATTTTATATGCCTCTGGTCACTGATTTGTCTAGGTCAAAAGCTGGACCAATTACGACCGGTGGCTCCAGAAAACCTATTGTCATTTGAAAACCATTTGTTATTTCTTAGGCCCATCGACTCTGACGAATTATCCATATATATGGGAACTCGTAGGAAGTTTCTCATTGCACGTTCATCCATTGAACGTCATTTTTGGAAGTGGGTTCCTGAGCCCTCGAGCTAACTTTTGATTGTTTGACTAGGTCAATTACAACCAATGGAATCAAAAAAATGGCTGCCAATCAAAAACCGTTCACCGATTCCGAATCATCTGTCAGTTCTATGAATTCTTGGTGTATAGGAGGACACGTAGAAACTTACATGTGGTGTGTTTTCTCATTAGAGGACAACGTTTGAAAGTGGTTTCTTCACCTCCAAGCCTAAATTGAATGTTTTTGCAACTAGTAGGAAAATGTAAAGAGAAAGTTGTAGGACCCCTGTTGGGTTGCCAAACCATCATGGAAACTTGTTGACACTTGTAAATAACTTCTTGAAACTCTACTGTGTGACTATTATGTGAATTTGAACTTTTGGCAAAATAGTGTTTCTCTCTCATCCCTATTTCTTTCTCTCACCTTGGTTAAGAAATGAAGTGAACTAAAATGAAATAAATATGTGTCTCTAACCTCCTCCTTTTGAATACAAATTATTAATGTTATTATGTAAATGAGAAACTAAAAATGTTAATTATGCTAGATTTGGGTGGATGCCATGCCAATGATTTATCGTTGATTTCATGCTCACACGGTTTTGCAGGATGGAAGTGAGATGGCGAAAAGGCGTGGTGTAATCCATTGTTTATTATTGTAATTTATATAAGTTATTGAAAAATGTATATATGTGTAATGTATTGCCATGTTACGAAATTTATATTTGAAATTTGGTAATATGTATGAGATGCTAGTTTTAGGAATGCCTTGGGAAATGTGCATTTAATCATGGGTACCATTTTGATTTAGATTTTCATATGGAAAAAGTTGGATATGTTAAATGAATTTGAATGTAATATCTTGTAGTGCATTTCCAGTTTGTAATAGTCGATTAATTAATTGGTGTGTTGTGTTCTTTACCTTGAAAATGTAATAAAGAAACCTAAGTAAATTAGCCAACCCTAGTACAAAATTTGTGTATAACTAACCTTCTTATGTTATTATTTTTGCATAGAAAACTAAAACCTTAGAATGAACTTAAACATGTATGCTCAATGGCACCTTCTATCTTAACTAAATAAGATCCATAGTTGAGTACCGCCATAGCCTATATGTTTAGTGACATCATCGTGAAACCGTCAGTTAAGAATGACTTGTTCAAACGTTATCTATAGTAAGTGGCCCCCTTCCAAGTTTGGTTATTATTGATGCGTAATCACAACAACCTGAATTTACTGCAACTCGATGGGTTGAGACTCTTAATGTGATTGCATAATATGGAGCATCTCAAAATGTGGGACTTTGCGAATCGAGAGAGCTCTTCGGATGAAGTTTGGTTCCTATTTCTATATTCGGGTGCACACGTTCATATTGTAGAGGATCTACTCTAAAACCTACTCTAACTTTCCAAGTAGACAAGATTAAGGAGATGCAAGAAATTAAACCTAATCTAACAGAGGTGATGCGCAAAGGAATAATGAACATTTATTTTTCCCTTAACACACAAACCATTGAAAATTGCACTGAGATGACCAAAATTGCAATGAGAGATCGGGAAGATGCAATAAACATAAGAAATGGTTGAAATCATCCACATACTTATTCTATTGCTCCAAGAATTTGATACAGTCCATTACACTGGCCAAGAGGAAAGATTGCATTTACGGTTTCGATGGGAGGTTTGAACTCAAAAAAATCACTTGCGGACAAGGGAAGAAGGGAGGTGCAAGTAAAAATGTCCAAAATTTAGAAATTACCCCTCGGGTATACAATATATAGGAGAATAAGAGAGAAAGGATGGAAGAATTTGAGATCCTACTCAACCACCCAAGGAAATGCATTAAATTCACGTACTCAACCACCCCAAAATGCATGAATTCACCTACAAAGCGGTGGGTTACATGACACAACCCGTGCCTTCATTTATATTCCTTGTTGAGTAAGAAAGGAGACCAAAATTCATTATGGTGGTAAGTGAGAAGCTTTGTGAGTCTCAAAAATGGTGGGCTGAATTCATCATTTTTCATTAATGGTGGTAAGTGAGTAGCAGACATTGGGAGCTTTCCAAAAAGTCTTTTCAGCTTGAATTTGAGCTTCTAGTTGAAGGATATGGTTATCTCAAGGTTGAGGTTGGGCGTTTAACGTAGGCTCATGATATTTAAAAGAGTCTGTCCCTCCATCAAGGTCCACGTGGCAGCCTCACGCATCTTAAGGTTTCAGCCCCTCTTTTCACTCCTAAAGTTGCACCGATAGGACACTTGGTGTCGTCTGCGGGCGGTTTTACTTTCTTCATTTTTGGGTAGGTCCCTTACATTTGGTAGAACACTACGTCCAACCTAAGGCATGTGGAAGGTGGCGCACATTTGGAAACTACCTTCGGGTTTTGCTTTTGAAGTTGTGACCTGATGAGGCACGTGGAGGATTCCACTAGCCTTAGAATTTTCAATGGGCTGGCTCTACCTTTTCGGACTCTAACCACGTGGAGGATTGCACTCATTTGTGGACTCGCCTCCAGATTCAACCCCTTGAAGGTGCGTCATCTAGACTCGTGGGGATTCTACTAGCTCTCTTATACTTAGCCGATTTAGGGCCTCAGTGAACACCGCCTCTCTCCATTACTAAGCCCACCCCGCAACTTGATTTTGGGATCGAACATGATCTCGTATAAATCAACCAAACTCTCCATTTCTCCTATGCAAGGTTGTGTTTGATCAATTTTTCTTGAGGGGTAAAATTGGATAACAATTTGGCAACTTGTGGGATCACCTTCACTGCTAGGTGAGCGGATCGATTATTGAAGTATCCATTGGGCATGGAGTCATGAATGATAGCATGTTACCGATCCTATTCCCAAAACCTTGATCCCGAATGCTTATAACTTGTTGGCCCTTAACCTGCTCCGTTGCTTGCACTCTCAATTTCCATAAGAAAAATCTTGAAGGTGAGATTTCTAAGAGTAGAAATTTGTTGACCTGGAGCATTCACCTACTTCTGGAAATGGACTGTAGGAACAGATTCACTTGAAGGCACACCGAACTATACAATAATACAACCTTGGAGCAAGAAAACCTATGCCGAGCACTTAGGGAAATTGAAACCTACACTATAGCAAGACAATGTGCATACGCACTTAGAGGAATTAAAATCCTAGGCTAATATTTACAAGGGTGAAACTTCCCTTTCAGTAGCAATGTTTGAGATAGATTTCGTTAACTAGAATCAGAATCTCTTCTCCATCCAATGTAGACAATTGGAAGGCATTTCTACTTTTACATCTTGTAACCATGTAGGGGCCACTCCAAATAGCATCAAATTTAGAATGCCTTCTTGGCTTTTCCCAATCTGCATCCCACTTCAGAACTAGGTCCCCTTCCTAAAAGGTCCTTGCTCTTGCTTTCTTATCAAACCATCTCTTAATTAAGGCTTGATCCTTTTCCATTATTTAAACTGCATGTTCCCTAATTTCTTCTAATTCCATCAGCTCTACATACCTAGCCTCCATTGGTTCGAACTCAGACAACTCCAACTGCTTCATGAGCTCTAATGCGGGATTCGATGATATAGGCAACACCGACTCTTTCCGTAGAATATATTGTAAGGGGTATTACCGTAGACCTCTTTGGTGTGATTCTATCAGCCCATAATGTTGATTTGAGTTTGGTATGCCACATCCTTTGATTTTCATCTAGAGTCCTTCGATGATCCTTAGCAAATTCTTATTTGTGGACTCTACCTGACCATTACCCTACGGGTAATAATTTGAAGAGGTGCTCAAGTAGATCCCATTCTTGACATCCCATTTTTTGATCTTGGAACCTAGGAATGCCAATGCATTATCTTATATGATAGTGGCCGGTACTCCAAACCTAGTCACTATCCCTTCATAAAAGTCTAGTATGCTAGACTCATTTTCTTCTTTGAGTGCTACTGCCTCGGTCCACTTGGTGAAATAGTCTATTGTTGTGAGAATCCATTTGTTTCCTTGGCTTGAGTTTGGATTGATGACCCCAATGAAGTCCAACCCCCATTGCATGAAGGGTAAATCAATGAAATTGGGTGTAATGGAAGTGTTGTTAACCTTTCTTTGCCTGTGAAGAATGCACATTTCTTACATTTTTTGATCCATGTGTAGCATTCACTAAACACCGTGGGCCAATAATATCCCACCTTCATTATCTTGAGAGCTGTTACCCATGGAGCAAAATGACCTCCAACTTCTCCATCATGAAACTCTTGTAACACCTTGATTTGACCTATTCCGATGCATCTTAGTAGAACACCATTGATGTCCCTTTTGAACAAAATACCATCAACAAGCACATATGGAATGGCTTGTAATCTGAAGTATCTCCTCTTTGCTTTGCTCATTTTGGAGGACATAGGCCTGTTTGTAGGAAGTGTATCATATTTTGAGTCCAACAAGGAACATGGGCATCATTACTTGTTTGTTCCTAACCATCTTGTAGTACTAAAACAACTTCCTTTTCATCACCTAATTCAACCTATTGACTCGAAGCTAGCTATTCACATAGTCCCTTTCCATAGATCCACTTAGTGACTTTAATCTTAATGTCATATTCCATGACACAAGTGATCCATCCTACACATTTCTCATTTAGATCTTTGTTCAAAAGGAAGTCCTTGACTCCTGCATGAGAGACCAACAACTGAATTTTGTTGTTTGAGACAAGGTGCTTGAATTTCTTTAAGCTCCTGATCACTACAAGGACATGCTTCTCAATGAAGGAGTATCTCACTTCATAGTCCTCCAAAATTTGGCTAAAGAAGGAAACTGGTTGTTCATATCCCTCTTTGTTTTGTTGCACTAGGATTGCAGAAATAGTGTCCCCACTACCAAAGGCATAGAGCATGAAGTCCTTGGAGAAGTCTGGATTGACAAGAGTTGGAGCTTGGGATATAGCCTCTTTGATGGCTTCAAAACTTTATTTTCCCTCAACTATCCACCTAAATGCCATGCTATTCTTTAACATCAATGTTATTGGCTTCACAAGAGTAGTAAAATTTGGCACAAACCTGCGAACAAAATTGATCCTTCCTAGAAAGATTTGAAGAGCCTTCTTATGGCTTGGCAATGGTAATGCTCGAATTGCTTCAAATATTTCTGGGTCGATCGTCAATCCTTCCTTTGACATAATATGGCCTAGGATCTTGCCTTCATGAGCCAGGAATATGCATTTTTTGGGATTTAATGATACCCCAAATCTCCTACACCTCTGAAATACTTGTCTCAGATGAAAAAGGTGATCCGCTACATTTTTGGAGAACACAATGATATCATCAAGATATATCAGTACTATTTTATTGATCAACCCTTTGAATGTCATGTCCATCGCTCTTTGGAAGGTGACTCCAGCATTAAACAATCCAAATGACATTTTCTGTAGGCATAGGTGCCCCACTTAGTATTGAAATTCATCTTGAATCGGTCATCTTCTTTCACCATTATATGATTATACCCCGAGTAGCCATCTAGGAGAGAGAATATTTCTGAACCAGCTACTACTTGTAGGATTTGTTCCATTGAAGGGAGTGGGTAGTGGTCTTTGAGGATGCTCTATTCATGTCTCGAAATTCCACGCACAACTTGATTTCTCCATTCTTATTTCTGACCGGTACCAAGTTTGTAACCCATCTTGAATGTTTGATTGGAAATATAATGCTTTCCTGTATTATCTTTTTAGTTCTTTATAAGAGGCTTAATGTGTGGGTTGACTATCCTTTGCTTCGCCACGATGGTCTCAACATCTAGATCCATATCTATTGTATGTTGTGCCAAATTTGGATTGAATCCTCACAGGTCCTCATAGCTCCAAGCAAAGATGTCTAGAAACTCTTGGAAAAGTTGTGCAAACTCATATCTCTCTTATTCAGTGGCCACCTTACCAATTTGGAGTGTCTTTCCTTCTCAAAAAAAAAATAGGTTCTAAATCATCTCCCTTGACCTTAATGTTTGCTTTCTCTTTACAAAATTGGTCATTAGGATTGAATATTGACTCCAATGTCACCAAACCTCTAGGAATTTTTTCGGTCCGTAGGCTGCACTACTTGGTCCCCGTCTTACCGCTTAATTTATCTTGATTCCTAGCTGAGAATTTAGCCTCTTCTTCGCAATAAATTGACGATCTGTTGATCGTTCTCAAACACTTGCATAGCTTGTGTTATTATTCTGAATCAGCTGGCCTTACAATCACATGGATATGTGGTTGTGTTTTGTCTCTTTTGATACTTTATCGACCACATCAAATGTTGCTCCAACTAATGCAAGCCTATCTCTGCTTCATTTCTCTTCCACAGGTATGGACACAATGTTGAAAGCTTCAAAGTCTTCAATTAGGTCCCATACCCTATTTTTGTAGCTCTTGAGTAGGTCATTCTTGGCAATATTTTTCCTCTAACTTGATTCACAATCAGCTCACTATCACCAAAGACCTGTAAGTTTTTAATGCCTCTCTTTCTCACCCAATGCAATCCATGGATTAAGGCTTCATACTCATTTGTGTTGTTTGAGCAAGAAAACTAGAAACAAAATCTAAGTAGTATTTCATACCTTGTGGTGAAATGAGCATAGCTCCTCCTCCTGCACCTTGTCTACTCCTCGAGCCATCAAAAATAATTGCCACACTTCATTATCATCCTTGTGGTCTGGCTTGGTGATGCTAGGAAGAGGTTGACTCTCTTCATGCAAAAATGGACTCCCAACCCAGATTCTTCCATTTCTTTATAAGGGTCAAAAGCATGTCTCTTATTTTCCCACTCATCAAGGGTCAAGTCTAGAATGCATCCAATTTTGGTATCTGCTTCATGGGTGCTTGGAAGATCTTCTTGATCAAAAGCTAAACAATTCACATTGATTGGACTCGGTGTGTGAGGCTCTATGTGAAATTTTGCGATGGGCTCATATCTGATTGTAGCCTTAGCTCCATACCTTCTTCTAAATAGCATGTGTGACCAATCAATAGATAAATAACCTCCAATTTTGGTGGTGAAGTCTCTTGACAAACATAATTCAAAGAGAGGTGGCAAGTCTATGGTCGATACATCTTGCAATATGGTCACATTGGACATGCATGCAATGTGAGGCTCAAATATTTGATTACTCTAACCATTTTTACCTTGTCCCATCCAATTGCACTATGCCTTTGGAGTTGACTTCATATTGAAGACCTATTGATCGGCTATTTGTTTCGGTTTGGCATGACCGAGCTACTTCTTCCCAAATCAATCATGCAATTATGCACTAACTTGTCTCCAATGATCAATGAGATATAGAATGGGTGGCTTCGAGTTTTACCTTGGTTGCCTCCATGGGTTTCTTCTTGATGAAATGCGTTGGTGAGCACCTTTTCTTGTTGATTGGGTGGTTGGTTTGATGCTAACCAATTTTCCATAGCAGCTTGTAATAGGTCTCTTTGTCCTAATATGGCCAATGATTCCCACATCAAGATGTTTACATTTTTTTCTTCATCTGTTCAATAATTTTAAATGAAGATGAACCATCTTTTGTTGCCCCTTACTCGAACATTCTTCTCTTACACATGGGTTGTTATAAGCGGCGCTTGAGCTAGTCTACAAGGTGGCATGGGCTAACCTTGCACATTGAGAGTGAAATTTTGATTGTTAACACCTTGTGGAGTAGCAGGAGGCTACAAAACATTTTAATTGGATGAATTTCCTTCTCCAATATTTATTTTCTTGGACCGTGTATTGGCTGCCACACTTTAAGAAGGGGCTTGATTAACTCCACATAAGTCTTTTGTGTGCCAATTGACCAATGTAGTTTCCATTGGAGGTGCCTCTAACTGAGTTTACTACTACTTGATTTGCCTCTTAAATCGGTTCTTGGGATACACCAATGGTCTGTACCATCAAGGCCTAGTTTAGTGCACCGTTGAAACACATTGATTTATTGTGAGGTAGATTGTAGGGGTAACACCAGTCGTACTCCTATGCCATGTTGTTTTGTGTTGGAACCAAGTCTCTTAATGTTGAAATAGCATTTGGGTCATATGGTCGAAATGGCTCAGCGGCTTGAGGTTGTCCTTGGCTCTGATTTTGATTTCCAACATGATTTGGTGGTCTATTTTACTGGTATGGGGGTCTACCTTGATACTGATTTGGAGGTTGATACGTTCTAGAACTTTGGGCTTGTTGTCTCTTGATAGTCACTAGTTCATTTCCTAGGTTCTTTAGCTACTTCATAACCTCTTGTAGCTCTTTTGAAGTGCTTGAAGAAGTAGAAGCTTCACTATTGCTTTGATTCCTAGGGGATGGAATGGGATTCAACTCTGGTGTTTGACTAGTTGTTGGAGATCCTAGTTCTGGATATAAAGGCATAGGTGGCATAAGTGCAAGTTTACCAGCCTGAATTAAAAAAATCAGCTCTAATAGCAATGTTATAGGATGCGGGTAAATTTTTCCTCCCATGGATTGAATCATCATGGAAATATAAGAATTTAAAGCTTTAAGGAAGTATAGGAAAGCACCTTCTTTTGTTGGTCTCATGGCCAATAGAATCCTATCCCACATTCAGTTGGAATCTGAAGTTGAAGTCCGTAAACTACTAATTAGGATCCCTCTTGATTGTTGTCAACTGCTCCAACAAGGATAGATTATCCCCCTTTTCTCCAAATTGATTATGGAGAGTTATGCATAAATGGTCCCAATTATGGATGGATCCCCATGTTAAACTTTTGAACCACTACAAAGCTTTACCCTTAAAGGAGGATACCAACAACTTGACATCTATGTCCATTTGAGAAATCTCATGAATTGCACAGAAATTTACAATATCCTGGATGTGATCAATTGGATTCATCTGGTTCTCACCTATAAAATATGGAATGCTCTTCATTGCTACATCTAGAATTGGAGTTTTTGCATTGAGAGCCAGTGGGCTTGCTGCTAGTGAAGTTGACGTAGGGGTTGTGTTGTGCCATCCTGATTGGTTAGAGGAATCTAGTCCATTGAAAAAAAGGCCTACCAGGTGGAGGTGTTGACAAGGTTCTGCCTAGTGGAGATGGAGACCTTTGAAATCTTCTTCCCCGTCTTTCTCTATCTAGGGATAAATGTAGATAGACGAATAGCCCCTCCTTTCTAGTTCTTGACCTTGTTCGTATTCTTCTCATCAACTTGACAAGCTTGGACTAGTGAAACCCATGGATTCCGCCTCCTTTGGAGTCGCCAGATGTGTAATTTCAGAGCTTCTTACAAGCTGGGACCTCGCAACAAGTGCACATCAATCTTGCTGCAATAAAAATGAAGACTTCTTGTCCCATTGGGCATGCCAAAATTTTTGATGTGTAATCATAGCACCTCGAATGTCTGCAACTCGATGGGTTGAAACTCTCAGTGTGATTGCATAACATGGAATATCTCTCAAAGTGTGGGACTTTGTGAATCGAGAGAGATCTCCAGATGAAGGTCAGATCCTATTCCTCTATTCATGTGCACATGTTCATATTGCAGAGGATCTAGTCTAAAACCTACTCTAACTTTCCAAGGAGACAGGGTTAAGCGAGACACAAGAAATTAAACCTAATCTAACAAAGGTGATGCACCAAAGGAATGTTGAACATTTTCATTTCCCTTAAACACAAACCATTGAAAATGTGATACAATATCCATGCATAGATGACCAAAATTGCAATGAGAGATCAGGAAGATGCAATAAACATAAGATAGGGTTGAAATCATCCACAAATTTATTCTATTGCTCCAAGAATTTGATAGTCCATTACATTGGCCAAGAGGCAAGATTGCATTTTACAGTTTGAATGGGAGGTTTGAGCTGAAAAATCACTGCAGACAAAGGAAGAAGGGAGGGTGCAAGGAAAATTTTCCAACCTTTATAAATTTCCCCTCCGTAAAATATATAGGAGAATAAGAGAGAAAGAAGGGAACAATTTGAGATCCTGCTCCAACCACCTAAGGAAATGAATTGAATTCACCTACTCCAACCACCCCAAAAATGCACTGAATTCACCTGCAAAACTGATGGGTTCCATGACACAACCCGTGCCTTCATTAATGTTCCTTGTTGGGAAAGAAAGGGAGACCAAACCTCATTATGGTGGTAAGTGAGAAGCCTGACAACCTAAAAAATGGCGGACTGAATTCATCATTTTTCATTAATGGTGGCAGGTGAGTAGCAGGCATTGGGAGCTTTCCAAAAAAAGTCTTTTCCCGCTCAAATCCAGGATTTGAGTTAAAATATATGGCCGTCTCTGAAGGTCGACATTGAGATTTTAACATGGGCTCATGATATTTAAAAGATTGTGGCACCCTCGCGTGTCTTATGGTTTCATCCCCCTCTTTTCACTCTTGAAGTTACGTTGATTGGACACTTGGCGTCGTCAGTGGGCGATTCTACTTTCTTCAAATTTTGGTTAGGTCCTTATTTGGTGGAGCACTACGTCGACCCGAGGCACATGGAGGGCTAGCGCACGTTGGGAACTACCTCCGGGTTTCACTTTTGAAGTTGCATCGATGAGACATGTGTAGGCTTCCATTAGCCTTAGACTTTTCAATGGCCAGCTCTCTACCTTTTTAGACTCTAACCACGTGTAGGGCTCGTGCACATTTGGGGACCACCTCTGGATTCTACCCTTGAAGGTGTGCCATCGAGACACGTGGGGATTCCATTTGGCTCTCTTATACTTAGCCGATTCAGGGCCTCGAGTGAACATTTCCTTTCTCCATTGCTCAGCCCACTTGCAACTTGATTTTTGGGATCGAATGTGAGCTCACACGACTGAACCAACCTCTCCATTTCTCCTATGCAAGGTTGTGTTTGATCATTTTTTCTTGAGGTACAAAATTGGATAACGGTTATCATGTGTGTAGTAAAGAGAATGTAATATCTCAGTCGACTTACATGTTAGGTGAAAAAGATCACCAACTACTCTTGAAAGTAACCTTTAGCAGTTGGGATTATCTAATGAAGTTAATATTTATATTTTTGCACCCTCCCTCTCATTCTAGCCACATTAGTTTGCAAAACGTTTTCATCCAAAAATATAATTAATCCTCACAACTAAATTTTTTTGGTACTACCCCTAAGAAATATATTCATTAGTTCATTTCTATAACTTAAGAGTCTTTGTTCAAAGCAACAACTATGTTTTGTAATCTTACCATATGTGGAGTAAGTAGAGCTATCACCTCTTTAGTATCCTATCGACTACCAAGTCTTACGAAGTTAGATCTAGAAATTTTCTTCATCATCGACTAAATTCCTTTTGGGACCCAGACGAGACAAATGGACCAAGTGAAATAGTCATTCTATGACTTAAACTCTTATTAATGATCTCTTTAGTTCCTCACAACTAAATGTGTTACTTTGGCTAGTGACAATATAGCGCCTTGATCTTTTACGGAGGGTTTATAGGGTAAATATGTTTTCACACCTTAATCGATCTATAATAGGGCATAGAGACTGAGTGCAAATTGGAATTAAACTAAACCTCAGTTGATTAGGAGGTTAACTTGTGGGTAGAAAATGGTAAGTAACTCCTTGCAAATGAAATTGATTTGAAAGATGTTGACTTTAGAGAACCCAGGAAACTGGAATCTTTGTCACGTAATCCCTTATTATGTCCTTTTTGACATTAAGAATAAAAGAAATTTCACATGTGGAATCATGAAATGCAGAAATATGGGATCTTACCTTGAAAACAAATCACGTATGGTTCATGTGTAGTTTATAATGCTTCCAATCATGTACTTCTTCTAGGTGTTAGACAAATACTTCTGTAACTCCTTTTTTTATAAAACAATGCGAATAATGAGATCATAGTGCGATGTAAGAGTAAAACGAGATTTGAGGTTAGGAATAATGTCACTCTTGGAGTCCTTATAACTCAATTAAACATTTTCATGTGTTACAAAGAATATGAATTGCCCTTGGTGAGATCAAAATTTGAGAAAACAAAAGATATATATAAATCTAAATACAATTTCTTGATGTGGAAATGTTGAATGGATTCAACAAGTTATTGAACTATATTAACTATGGTAGGGAAATAAAGATACCATGATCGAAGAATGTTTATGGGAAAAAGGTATCTTGAATCTAAACCCCCTTCTTAAATCCTAAGATTACTTTCTTGACATCATGTCAGATTCTCTTGTGTAGCAAGGGTAAAAATTAAACATTGAATAAACGGTTGAGAAGTATAATCTAAACATAAGAATGAGAGAATTAAGAACTTTGTATGCAATTTGAAATATGCCAAATAATTATGTAAGTTATGGAGATTGTTGTAAGAGGTAAAGATCCAACTTAAATGGTTGAATTGTAAGTTGAATGTGAAATGAGTTAAATAATATGAAGGTGGAAAAAGGATAAAATTATCCTCGCACAATAATGGTCTTGGAATGTTAATCGTAACTAAGATGTAATCATGGTAATGATGTGTTGTGGGTTTGCGAATCCTTGAGTCCTTTTCTTGTGGTTGGGTCATTGCTAGTAGTCTTTCACTGTGGAAAGTGTGGCATCGACATGTATATGGTTTTTTCATGTGTTTATGTGATTCGATGACTTATGTAAGTGTCTTATGCATTGTGGAGTTTCTCTACTTGGAGCCCTTGTGGTGTTGTGTAGTGAGCAATGTAAGTCAAAAATAATTATCCTAATATTTTTATTGTTGTATTTGTGTGTGTAATTTGTGGGCATTACAATTTCACTCCATCTAGAGAGTTTCATCCATTGCATCACTTACATACACATAGTGTCATACATCAAGGCTAGGAGATTTGTATCACACACACTACATAGGGGAGAGATTCTATTTTTATTCCATGCACACATGCTATTTACATTTTTACGTAGTTATTATTGCAAACTACTTCATAAAGTGCGACTGACATAAGAGCACCTAGGGCACGACATGCACACACTCACCAAAACTACATCTGGTTCCGCAATGTAGCACAACGCTCAGTGATAAGACCACTAGTTTAACGGCTAAGGTCAGTCTGACCCATTCATTTACATCTTGTATTTTTCCTAGGGTTTGATACTTCTTGTATTGCAGGTCATTAAACAACTCATCTGGTGAATCTAGTGTGACAGACAGATGAGTTTTAAATCAAATTGTGACCATAAAAACTTGAATCTGGAGCTTTTATAGTGATCAGGGCACCTAATCAGAGACCAGGCACCCTAGTACCTTCTTAGGCACCCCAGTTAGTTCATATCTCTGAGATTTGGTCTTCACAGGGTTCCTGAGTGATCGTCTACACTTCAGCATTTTAATTTCAGACTGTGACAACCTCTGTGAAAGTCTTTGTAAATTAGTTGAGTCATTCTCTTACTCTTCTCTTGCATATTAGGGTTTGTTTCCATTAGATCTAATGCGCGCAATCACTTTACATCATTTTAGAATACTTGTTTACAACATTATAGTCTTCCTAATTAGATTAACTAATATTTACTATTTCCATAGCATCCTAACATTTAGACTTATTTTAGTTAATCAGCTATATCTTTGTAACTATGGATTTTATGGGCTTTTCTTTTTCTAAGTCAAATGTATTGATGTCTTCTCAAGCATGGAAATTGGTAGTTTTTTCCATCCTTTTCGGTATCTCTTTTGTATGCGATCTTGCAAAGACCCCTTTATTATCCAAGATTATTTCTCTTTCCTTCCATGTTTCCAACATTTTACTTACGAGTTCCAAGCTTTATACAAATATTGCATTCCGGTTGATCATATTCAAACTCTATAGGTTCGCATCCATGTTCCATATTTCAATACTAGCATGATTAAGGATATAGCTCTTTTACTACCTACAAACGTACACAAAATCTAGCTAAGAACAACCTTTTTCTTGATTTAGTGACACTCTCAAAAGCTATCAATTGTCCAAAGGTGCTATATTTATTCCTATCAACACTTCATCCTCCCAAAATTCCAATGGAAGTATGAGATTCTTGCCTAAATCAATATTTGGTTGATTTCTTCCTTGTCTCTGGATTGAATCCAGATCTCCATTTTCTAAAATATAGCCCAGATCTACCAGAACCATGGGCCATCTAATAAAACTCTAACACAGTCCTCATGGGAGGAGAAAGAGATCAAGAAGAAACCTTTTACCATAGAGGTGACCTCCAATAATCTCTTGAGGTTCCATTTCACCTTAGCCCATTTTATGACTTTGTTAATATTTGGCTTGTTCTAAGAAATTTTCCAATCGTGGCATTTTCCATTTGAAGTTCAAATATGTGCACTATTCCATCTGGATTTCAAGGGAGAATCCATCCACCATATGATCGGGAAAAATTTTCCAAGCTATGTCTAACATTATCCAGAGCCTCTATTACTTTTTTACAAGGTAGCAACTTTCGTATCAAGAATATTAATCGGTGGACACAAAATATAGAAAACAATGGTATATAAAAAATATGTTAATTTTAATAATTAAACACATAACTATACAACAAATCCAAAATTATTAAAGTGACAAAGAATTATAAAATTATTGTAGTGTATTATTAAATAATAAAATACACACATTAATAAACCACTCTTATAATAATTATAAGATGAGTTTGAAATTTGTTTTGGTGGATTTTTATTTTTATTTGAAATTTGTTTTGGTGGATTTTTTTATTTTTACCAACGGCATGTTTAGATTTTTTGTTTTTTTTAA
Organism: Taxus wallichiana var. yunnanensis; assembly: GCA_018340775.1. Lineage (NCBI taxonomy): Eukaryota > Viridiplantae > Streptophyta > Pinopsida > Cupressales > Taxaceae > Taxus > Taxus wallichiana. The sequence continues at coordinate 431,477,191 of CM031241.1, read as the reverse complement.
TATATTTTAAATTATTAAAGATTGAAATATTCTTTGATACGGTGGATAAGAAATAACACAAACAAATCGCAAAATCTCTCCACAACATAGTTACCCCATGTCATTCCTCACTCCTCCCTCAAGGAACTCATCAGTCCTGTCTCTGCATCCTTTCATGTCTTGGGACGCATCTACTGACCCAACGATTGTCAGTCATGTCTCTGCTAGCTTCCTAATTCCTAATCGGATTCTGCATGGTAGGAGCGATCAAATTCTTGACTCCGTTTGATTCACAAAATCTTTTCTCACCCATCCTCCACTCCTGCACTCCATGCTCCATTATTCTCTTAACAAATTTATAAATGTTAACAAAACAAAAAGGGCTGCATTATTTCTACGGGCAGTATTGCAGGGGTATTAGGAGGACCGGGGAATTATGCATACATAGCCCGCAAACATGCAGTTACAGGCCTGACTAAATATGGTGCGGCTGAGTTGGACAATTACGGATTCAGAGTCAGTTGTGTTTCTCCTTCAGCGATTGCCCCACAGGTTGGAAGTCATTTTTTAAAACATGAAATGAGGGCCATATTGGAGGCAGCTAATGAAAAAAATGGCCAGCTTGAGCTCGAAGGGAGTGACATTAAAACAGAGGATGCATTGTATTTGGCGAACGAGGCATTGAAATCTGTGTGTGGCCATAACCTTGTAGTGGATTGAAGATTCACAGGTGTAATGCACGCCCTATTCAATGATGGAATTCCAAATACTAACACAACCCAGAAATGTATTGAAAAACAAGTTAGTGATGTAAAAATTGTGTTAGACTGTTTTTTGATAGCTTTAAATGCCAAACAGGAACTGGGTTTTCAAGTATGAACGTGGATATCATCACATTTCTTAAACACCCAGTCACCCGCTGTGCTCTGTTTTCTCTCATTTACAAGAAATTTTCTTGTCTGGTCTTTCTTCTTAGCTTGGGAAAGCAATTTAACTTTATTATGTGATTGTGTGTTGTTGTGGGTTTTTACTTCAGAATTTTTTAAATAAATAATGAGTAGTCATTATATTTAATATAATCATATTTTTCCTTTTTTAAAACGTGTTTACTGAATGGAAGACATTTTTAAATATCAATTAATTAAAAATGATAAAATATGTGGTTGGAAAATTAATCATGGAGATTAAATAAGAATTAAAATATCAAAACACAAATACAAGTGTGAAGTTAAGCACCGGTAACATAAGAACCCTCTTTAAATCAAAATAACATATTAAAACACAAATACATCAAGTGTGAAGTTAAGCATTGGCAACATAAGAACATTCTTCAAAATAAAAATAATATATTCAAACACAAATACAAGTGTGAAGTTAAGCATGAACATTGTCTAGATAAGCCAACATATCATAAACATTGTCTAGATAAGCCAACATAAGTAAAACATCTTATTTGGGAGTTGGAGATGTTTTAATACGGTATAATCACCACCATCCATCGACTAAGACTAATAAGAGGACCTCTACCATTGTTGGAGAAGTAAGCGTGGAAGAACCTCTACCATTGTTTGGTGGTCGGTGAAAAAATCCTTACATCAACATTTTCGAGAGGAAGTTTGCTCATGGTACACGGCGGACTCACCAAGTTGTTAAGAAACTCCTTGAGATACTAAAACTCAAAGACCATCTTTTTACTTAGGCCTAGATTTGCAAACAAGAAGAGGAGGTACAAAAATTTTAACATTAACTAAAAATTGTTGTGAGAGAAGCTTGTAATTTACAATAGCTACTTTCCTAGTTTTCTAAAGTTGAAACAAGATAATAACTTTGAAAAAATTCAATATAATTATGATAGATGTATGTATCTATGTATATATATCTGCATACACAGTTGGTTAATATGAACTATCTCCAAATTAATCCATTTTTCAATTGATTGGTTGTGGTTAGTAAGGCTGAAATAAACTTTGTGTTTATTACAAGGAAAACAAAATCATAAAGTACTCCTTCGGTTGTATAAAAACATACGTAAGGTATGTAACCCTATATTTTTCACAAAGATGTTACATAGGAAGAAGAAAACAGGTTTACCCGACGCTATTCAAACAGGCATAGGTCGAGTAAATGGTATTACTGTCGCACTGGGAGTTATAGTTTAATTTCTAATTTCTAATACAATTTAGTTCTCTCATTTAGTAAAATTGACATCCTAGAATGTGGTAGAAGGTTGTAATGGTATGAGTGTGTTAACTTTTGTTTACAAACATAACCTTAAGTATTGTATATTAGATAATATAAAATAAATAAACTTTTAAATTAAATAACATAAAAAAATAAATATATTATGGAAAGAACCATTTTTCTTTATTGAAAAATTAAAAATTATTAGATATTTTAAAATAGTTAACTATGTTAGATATATTGGATCTCATTGTTTAAACGAATATGTTAAAAAAGTAGATAAATCAAATAGATATTAAACTATGTTGAAAGCATTCTATTTTTATGGTAACTTAGTGTAAATCTTTTTTTTTTTGTGTGTGTGTGCAAGTTCTTCTAAATAAAAAATAAAAAATAGTGTAATGGTATTTTTATATATCATAGAATTTTAATGAGACCATATTTAATTTATTAGTAGGTCTTATATGGATATAAATTTCAGTAATGAGAATGTTTTCGTTAATTAAAATTTATATAAAATATAAAGATATATTTATGTTACATGGACAAAAATAGACGACTTTGATAATGAGAAAATTAATAATAGACGACGTTTAAAATATAATATAAGAGCCTTAGATTGATCTCTTTGACATTTTTAGGTAGATATATATAACATATCTATACTAATGATACCCATACTACCCTTATCTTAAATGGGTCAACACACATCGTGATTAACTTTATGAAACCCAATTTTCTACTTAACATTATCTCATAGAAAATCTCTTACAAATTCTGCTAACATATAATCATAACAAGATTTTAAATGAACACAACAAGAAGAATAGTCAACATGAGCAACATCAATATTTTTGGTGCAAATTTGAAATTTAATATTCCATATTACCACATTAAAGGGGTGCTATCAAAGGTAGAAAAATGCCCTATGAGTAAAATCAATATTTTGGTGCAAATTTGATGTTTAATTACCGATTATAAGCAAATATTCTTGTTGGCCCTCTACAGAACATATTACCATATATTAAAAGGGATGCTATCACAGGGAATCATACTTTTCGTAAAACATTAAGTTTTGGCTCATGAATGATTTGGCCATGTAGCCTTAAGAAAAATGTCATGCATAGAGACTCCTCACAAGAAGCCCATTCTCTGCAAGTGTGAGAAACGATTTATCTTCAAAGTTTCTAATGATCCCCTATTCAAATCTACGAGAAAGAAGATAACCTACAACAAAGGAAATGATATCTAAATGCCCATAGGTTATTGAAGTATGGCCTATAGGCCTTAAATGTGGCACCCAGAGGTGATGTTGCTAGTTAGTTTTACAAGAGTGGTGACAAAAGATGATTTTCAATTGCTTTGAGGACTACCACAACCGAATCAATTGTGAGAGTATTTAAATCAGGCTCCCCACTAGCAGTCTCATATTCCAGTGTGCAATCAACAACACATGAAGATTCCCCCTCATCCTTCATCTCAAACCTTGTTTTATAATAGCCGAATCCCATTTGTCTGTACCCTCCTTCAATCACTTCCATTGCTATAATATGAGCACCTTCATCCTTTTCGACCACTCTCTCCTTCTGGTAAGTTATGCCTTTGGGAACATCTGCATTATATCATAGCATACGAATCAATTGTAAGTAGTATTTTTTAATTGAAGGTTGGAAACAACCAGATCATGAGAAATTTTGAAAGACCACTTAAATTTGAACCTGCATCAACCAAAGACCAACCACTGTATTGCAAGCATTTATAAAAACAGTATAACATATATAAATTGAAACAGAAGACCTCTTTTTAAGGACACACCCACCCAATACTCTTTTCACAAACTAAAAGAACAGTGAAAAATGAAAAAGTTAAAAACAACACTGATAGGTTCTAGAGACCAATCTGAGCAAAGGATTAAATAGATTACCTGCACCAAAGTTAAAGAGCAATAGAGTGCCAACTCCACCATCACCTTCCAATACTTCAATGGAGGTAATCATGTTGGGCAGCAGCTTAGGAAATAGGTCCAAAAGTCCTTTGTAAAAGCTTTCCATAGTGCACTCGCAGGCGCACCAACTTGTACTTGCCCACTGGTTTTGTGCACCATACTGTTTATGCAAAGAGAACCTGAAAAAAAAAAGTACTAACTTCTCTGCCTTATCCATGCAGGCATTTATGGAAAAAAATTCAAAGATCCAAGTGTTATTTTGTTCTATTCCCGGTCTAGATATTCCGATGAGAAAAATCATAGATTCCCCAAATTCTTCTCATGTCGTTACTGTTTTGGTATGAAGCTAAAGCTTGTGAGCCGAATAGATTCCATTTAATGTAAAGGACCAACAGCATCTCGAGGTTTTTGATCAACAAATTCCAGTTAACTAGTATTCTGTCGTTTAAGGTCACGACAATTTGGAGAAGGTATTGCCTGGTTTTGCAATAACAACATGCAATGCAAGGCATGGAAAAGTAGTAACATTTGCTGAAAGCTCCATTTAAAGAGAAATAAATTAGAATAATTAATTACATGAATAAGGGGCGATCGTAAAAAATAGAAAATCAAGAGAATAATCATGGTTAGAAAAGACTAGCGAATTATGTTATGGTTTGAGAATAATGCTTGATTTTACATGAATATAGAGACAATTGTCAATAAGAAGTGACGAGGGTAGGTCCAAATAAATAGATCACTCGATCCTATGGAGTAAAATTCCAAAAAAATTGATGACTAGAAATGTAGAGATGACCGTGAATGTTAATGTGGCTTACACAAGTGAGCAGTCCAACGAATGAACTACGAAGGAATAAGAGGGTCTATTACACAACGGTAGTGTACCAAATTCTCCTTCAATAATTTGCACTCCAAATTGTATTACTTTTCAATGAGAATTACAAAGCTTTATAGGACTGTCACTGTCCTACAACTAGTAATCGCACGTGAGCTCGTGCGATCGAACGTCGAGAAGGATCGGGGGAGAAGAGGTATCTAGTTATAAGATCGGGGAAAGAGGTTATGGGAGGAAGAGGGGGTATTCTGTGGAAAAGAGTCCCATGTTGGGTTGGATTTGAAGGGATTGGATAGAGCGGAAGTGATTGGGGAGGAGGAGGAGCTGCGATTGGATTTGGAAGTGAAGGGGAAGATATGAGGTGTTGGAGATGATGTGGAGTGAGGGACCATTGGTGTCTCAGTAAGTAAAGGATGGAGGAAATGTGGATGAAAATTGTGTGGAGGGAGAGTGCAAGAAGGAAAAAAACAAGAGCACTTGAATACTAGCATTATATAAAAGGAACATATAATGTATGATTATTGGAGTGCCATGTAAAAATTAATATCCTTTGATTATATATGCATGAAAGTACATACAGTAACAGTTTTGGTTGCGTAAAAGAAAGGAGAAAAAAATGTGTTGAAGGGATAAGGGGAAAGATGGAATGTATAACTATGTACTAGGGAGGGGTGTGATGAAGTGTGGTCAAACGTAATTCCTCTTCCTTTCTTTAGTTGAGAAGCGGGGAGAGGGACATTTTGGAATAATACTCGTATGTAAAAGGAGGTGCAATGGGAAGTTCACGAAGGGAGGGAACTTTGGACATTGCGGTGAATGCTAGGCTAAGTCTTTTAGTGGTACCTACATCTATAGTTGCCTTTGGAAAATTAAGGCCCTGGGACTTGTGGATTGTTAGGGATGAGGCCATTTTGAGAGGTGGTTGTCTACAATTTCCTCATGGAGATTGGTGGTACATGAACATGAGTAGGGTTATTTGGATTCCAAGGAGGGCCAATGTATTTTTCAAATTTGACGACAACAAAAAGTGGTAGATTAGGAGGAGAAGAAGAAGGATTGTAGGCAATGTCCACAACAATTCCTATAGATCCATTGACAAGTTCAGCTTCAACCCATAAATAAGTAGTAAGCATAAATTTTTGTTGTTTACATAGAAAAACATTGTGCTTTGATTGTTCGTCATTTGGATCCTCCGAACGTGCCACCAGAACGTTGAGATATTTCAACATGTTGAGGTTATGCTGGTCAACAAGTTCATTTCTAGCAAACAAATGTGGAGTTGTAAGGAAAGGAGAAATATCAGATTTTGTCATCCTTACATCAATGTGGTGGAGAAGTGTTTTCCGGTTGTCAACTAGGGGATTTCATCTATGATATTTAATAAAAGCTAGTGAAAAGAAATTTGAGCCCGATATGATCCTTTTTGGCATAAGACTATCTTAAGCGTAATCGAAGAGGTGAACCTATTCCACAGGTTTGTTCCATATGAGTGGGCAATGTAAAGTGGAACATCCTTGGGGGGGAAACTTCCCAAGGTCACCAATGAGAATGATGGATCTATTGCTGAAAGCGAAAGACTTAAAGTGGGGGAAATCTTCATAGATGAGAAATTGGATTTTGGCAAGGAGCTTTGGACCTATGAAGCTCATCTCATCAATGAGAATGTACTAAACATGTTTGAGGGATTCTTGAAGAGAAGAGAGCGCATTTCCTTTGAGTGGTTTGATATCCTTTACATGTATCTGCGAGGCATGTTTAGTTGATGCTAAAATGTTGAATGCAGCCACTTGATTGGCTCAAGCAACAAGATGAGAGATTGTTATGGAGGCATTGCCGAAGACATTGTTGAGTGGATAGTATTTATGAGGGTATGATCTCGATATGTTCTGAGGTACCCTAAATAAAATTCTTTTAGTGGAGGGTAGGATTTCCATGCATGTCGAGATGAAGAATTGTATTAAAAGCTTGTCTTTATTCGAAGAGAAAGGCATTATAGTGGATGTAGATTTTTGTTGCTTGAAAGGGATTTCTGTAGTGTTCTTCTGATTTCAACGAAAGATGGACCAATTTCTTACAAAGAAAGTGGAACATTATTTTGGAGCCGATTACGATGCATGTCAATATCTCGATGGCCTAGCATGTCAAGGGTGTCTAGGCCCATGTGATTTATAGGATGGAGTTGGGATAACAACTCCCATTAATCCTACACATGAAAATGTCCCAAGATTTCATCCTTATTTAGAGGAATATGAATCATTTGTTGCATATACACACTTCACATGCTAAGGTCAATAATTATCTCTCGGTGCTTCTCAATTAGAAATGAGTTGGTATGTCGTGCTTCCAATGTCTGATGAAATGTTGCAAAAAAGTTTATAAAGGAGGAGTTTGCTCGAAGAAAAATCTTTAAAAGTGGAATCAACATCCGGGATGAGAAAAAATATGGGGAGACATGCACAATTTCCAATTTTGGTTGTTTCTTCCATTTTTCACTTATATGTAGCTTGTTGTAAGACCAAGATCTTACGATTTCAATAAGTGAAATAGATGCCATTTGTTTTGGGCATTACCAAGTAGGCATCGAAAAGGTTTGATGTATTGGTATTTTGTGCATCCGTATCGAGACACCCCACAAAACGTATTTCCCAACATTTAATGAAATGAAAGACTCGACTACAAAGAACAAGAGGTAACTTCTGCAACATGTGACACGTTTCTTGTGCACTCGTGTCATGATCAACAACACTATCTGTCAGCATTTTTGAAATACAACCTTAATTGGTTGCTCGGGATCCAAGGTGGAAGAAATCCTTGAGAGAATTTGATGATATGATTCGAACATTTCTCTACCTTTGAAGCATATTTTGTGATATTCTTAATAACCGCATTTCGAGAGAGAAAAGGTTGGAAGTCAACATTGGTTGTTCAAATCGACAACATTGTGGGGTTGTGGATTTTAGGGTAAGTGCACCAAGTTGGGGGCCAAAAGGGGGTCTTAAGTGGACACATTTTTCTGAAAAATAAAAAACTTCAACTTGTACTAGTTTTTGAAATAGTTACACTCAAAATTGTAAGATGTTGTAGAAATATGAATCGTAGAATTTTGAGTCCGGTTTCTAAGATACTAAATTTTAATTGAAAACAAATAAGTTTAAGTGGGTCAAACAACTAAAATACCAACATGTGCTCCTATTTTTGTTAAAAACATAATAGAGTGACTCATGCCCCCACCATTTTTTGAGCACCATTTAGTATTTTTGAAAACCCTTTGGTAGAAAGATAGCTATGAGCATCTAGTTTGTGTTAGAATTTTTAAATATTTTTTTAGGAAATATTTTTTTATTTATGATTTTTCTAGTATAGAAATTTTATGTTTTCAAAAATAACAGAGCTCCAACCGTGCCGCTCCCCCTAACTACCTCAAAAAATATTGAAAATTAGATTATTTTTTTTAATATGTATAGACTTATACCTAGTTTGTGCTAGTATAATTTGTTTTCAATTTCAATCACCCAAAAAAAAGATACACCATGACAGATAGACATATTTAAACTTCAAAAAGCATCTATAAAAAGGAATAGTTATAAAATAAATAATATGGAAACCTTATATTAGTCATAAAATTTGAAAATTTATATTTTTAGAAAGAAGAAACTATGCTCTACGTCAGTGGTACGATTTTTTAAATGGATCGATTGTTTTATTTTGATTTATCATAGAGGAGTGGCATTTTTACATTTTCTTGCAAAAACATGTTTGTTGTGTTTGTGCAACTCCATGCCTCGGGCTTGGGGATTCAATCAGATCCCGACCTTGAGGCATGGCTTGGAAAAAGAGAAAACAAAAAATGTGGATGCGCTTATTACGCATACATTGTATATGTTTTGACATGCTTGATTTACAAAAATAAAATAAGTATAAGTTTTTCATTTATTATTATTTATATTTTATTATTTCTTATACTTTAAATTTATTTATGTAAATATAAGAAATTAGGGTCACTCTGCACCTTATGGAACTAGTCTCACAACTCCATTAGTCACGATTTAGGAGATAGTTTTTTATAGTATAACAGTCGATCACATAGGTAATTTTCAGGCTTTCAAAGCATTCGGCCTAAATCTTTTAGAATTTAAATTCTACATCAAAACCCTAAACCCGAGACCCTAAACCCTAAACCATGATCCCAAAACCCTAAAACCTAAAGCTGTAAACTCTAAATCCTAAGCCCTAAACCCTAATCCTTAAATATTCAGCCCTTACCCATGAGCCATAAACCCTAAACCTTGAGCCTTAAACCCTAAACCCTAAACCCTAAACCATGAACCATGAGCCTTAAATGTTAAACCCTAAACCCTAAACCCTAAAAACTAAATCCTAAACCCTAAACCCTAACCCATAAACCCTAAACACTGAATCCTAAACCCTAAATCTTGAGCCCTAAACCCTAAACCATAAGCCCTAAATCCTAAACACTAAACCCTAAACCCTGAACTTTGTGACCTAAACCCTTAACCCTCAACCATGAGACCTAAACCCTAAAACCAAAATAATAAATCCTAAACCCTAAACACTAAATCATAAACCCTAAAACCTAAACCCTTAACCCTTAACCCTTAAAACTCTAGACCCTAAACCCTAAACACTAAATCCAGAGCCCCAAGCTCTAACCCCTAAACCTTAAACTAGTAACTCTGAACCCTAAACCTTAAGCCTTGAACCCTACACCCTAATCCTTGAGCCCTAAACCCTAAACCTTAAACCTTGAGCCTTGAGCCCTAAACCCTAAATCTAGAGCCTTGAGCTCTAACCCCTAAACCTTAAACCCGTAACTCTGAACCCCAAACCCTGAGCCATAAACCCTAAACCATGCACCCTAACCCCTAAACCCTAAACCATGAGCCATGAGCCCTAAACCATAAACCCTAAACCTTAAGCCCTAAATGTTAAATCCTAAAGGTCTCTAAACCCTAAACCCTAAAAACCAAATCATAAATCCTAAACCCTAACCCCTAAACCATAAACCCTAAGCCCTAAACCCTAAACCCCCTAATCCTTAAGCCCTAAACACTAAACCCTAAAACCTAAACCTTGAACTCTGCAACCTAAACCCTTAGTTCCCTCAACCCTTAACCCTGATACCTAAACCCTAAATTATAAGTTATCCTAAACCCTAAAATAAAAATAATAAACCTTAAATCTTGAACCCTAAACCCTAAATTATAAGTTATCCTAAACCCTAAAATAAAAATAATAAACCTTAAATCATGAACCCTAAACCCTAAATCCTTAACCCTATACCTTGAACCTTGAGCCCTAATCAGTAAACCCTAAACATTAAATTCGAACCCTAAGCTCTAACCTCTAAACCTCATATATTTCCATTAGGTCTCATGAGTGAGTTCATTTTTGAATATCCGAGGACCATATTTCGTAGTCTTGTGCCTAGAACCATCATTAAGTCTTCTTTTACAACTAGTTTTTTTAGGAGAGGTGGGCATTTCCCTCCTTAAAAATATCAACAGATGAGAGACATCAAATTTTGTTCTGCGAATTTGATGAACCCTTTTCAATTGAATACTCTCTGTCAATACTTATAAGAATGGGTAATACACGACCAAGTATTAAGCATTAACTATCACCACCTAAGATGGTGTGCATTCCGGTGCAAGGATCGGTGAAAATAGGGTCTCGATGGAGGGAAAGAGTGCGAACCCAACAACTGAGAAGGAGGTCGATTGTAGGAAACAGAATGTTGCGTAGGTCAAGAAGGGAACATCGAATGGTTTCGGCCGTGTTTTGAGGGGGTCACTAGTTGGTGGTGGAGTGTTGGACAAAGTTGGCTAAGATAAGAAGGAGGCGGAGATGTTCCCTAACCCTAGGGCTCCAAAAATGACTGTGTATCCATATGGAGTTGGTGGTCTGGGTAGGGACGGTAGTAGGAATAAGGGAGCTGGAGATTCAGATAATCATGGCTCGGTGCATACCCAGAAGGCTACCTCCTTCAAAGATGCACTTGAAAACAAGGGTGGCCGATCCTCGGGAAAGAATACATCAAATAACCAGGCCTATCTAGTCGACCTAGCTAAGGAGATTCCTTCGCTCACCATAGAAAATCCAGAAGTTGAAGAATATTTCAAAACCTTATCACGGGATGCGATTATTGGCAGGTTTAATGGTTTTGGCCTTCCTCCTCAAATTTGTATCAGTGGGTTTTCAAAAATTGGACCAATAAATGTGAAATATCTCTCTATTCCAAAGGCTTTTCGTTGTCCATTTTAGGGAACCTGAAGATTACCAACGTTGTTTGACATATGGTCCTTGGTTCTAGGGACATGCGGGTTTATTTATCACTTGGTGTATAAATCTGTAGCTTCCACAAAACACACTGATGTCCTTGATATGTCTCAAGGTTGATCAACCTTCTCGATATAAGAAAATTTCATCAATCATTTCATCAATGTCCTACACATCACACTCCTCTTACTCGAAAATACAAACACTGGTACATGTAGTATAACATTCACTCCTACTTATCTAGCACACATCACACTATACCTATACTAGAGGAAATCAGGACTTCAGAGCAACCGAGATTGGCCATAAGGCCCAATACCACTTCTTTGCATAGCCAAGGCCTTGTAGTCCTGTCCTATTTCAGTGACAAGGTCAAACTCTTTCTTGTTACAAATAAGGTAATCCCAAACCTCAATCCGGAATCCATTTTTTTGGACTTACAAAGTGTAGGTAGGGATCCGGAGTTAGTCTCTTGGTATATCATCCCACTTGCCCTTCACTGTCCTATTTCAACTTAGGACTGGTTCAATGAATATAAAACTAATGGAATGGAAATTCAAAAATCTGGTGCACCAATACCTCAATGACCTTCAGAGGTCATTCCCAAGACGACAGAGGTTGTCCCTGCTCCGAACCATGAAGGATTTCAGCATAGAGAGGATGAAACTACTCATACACAAGGTATTCTTAAACACATTTGATCGATTTCAACATAGAGAAGATGAAGCTGCTCGTACACAAGGTATTATTAAGCACTTTTGATCTTGACAATCGACAAAACCGTCCCAAAAAACATGAACGTGCATGATTGTCCACAGTAAGCACAAGTTTGGAGTGACAAGGTTCGGTAGAAACAATATCCGCCGTTCGAGTTACAGTCTGCACCTTTAAGGAATGTTAGGCGACCTGGTAAGCATCAAGATTTTCGAAGAATATAGAGATTCGACCGTGGAACGTGGGAGATCCGTCGTGCCCTAGATATGGCCAGAGCAGGGGAAATTCGACCCTAAAACAATCAATCGACTCTTTCACGACCTGTAGAAAATTTCATGGTGCTCAGGGGGGTCGATTACCCTCGTTCCATCCTTTACAGATGGTTAGTCGGCCAGAAACTTGATCACATCGATTCTTCCTTCTCACGGCTTGACACGGGTTCACCATGAAATGTTCAGAAAACAAAAGAAATAACAGTTAAAACATGTACCAAAAAAAAATGAATGTCTAACTTTTTTTTGAATTTTATTTAGTTATTTTCAACTCTCAAAAAGGAGGATTTGTCTTTTCTTCATCCGAGTCCGTCCTTTTTCTTATTACATCCATTTTTTCCTCTTTTCCATCCGAATAACATCTCCAGCCATCCCAAAAAAAAAAAACAAAGAAAACAAACTTTCATCTTTTTTTAGACTGCTATCCCCATTTCCCGATTTTCTCCCTTTTTCCCACCTAGGCTTGATCCTCTAAACTTAGCAAAATCCCTGAAACAAGGAGAGGAACACACCCTCCTATTTTATTCCCCCTATCCCAATGAAATCTCTATTTTAGCCAAAAAAACAAATTGGCCTTATTTAGCTCATGGAGCTGTTTTACATCCTCACTCCACTTGATTTAAACAGGAAAAAGGAGGGAAAATGAAGAAAGCATCTTCCATCCCCTTACAAGACAAATTGATCAAAACCAATAAAAAAAAATAAAACATAGTTTATTTATTCATCTATTTTAACTGGTAAGGATGCTCCTGCATCATCGGTCCATGGTTCCTAGATTTCGATCCGAATACTTATTTAGTGGCCAAAACACCGGTTTTGATCAGGCTTCCTAACCTCCCCTTACATCTATGGTATGCCCTGGATGATATTGGGAACGTTTTGGGCAAATTTATAAAAGAGGACATAGATAGAAAACATTTGGGTTTGTGTTCGTTTTCCCAAATTTGCATTGAAATTGATTTAAGAAAAGGAATACCTAATCGAATCAATCTTAAATTTGGTGATTTTCAGCCTTTTCAAAGCATACCTAGGTCTTAGACTACGAGAATACTACATTTCGGTGTAAATTATGTAGAAATACGGGCCATTTGCAAGCTTCATGTCCCTTCAATAAGAATCAAAAATCTGGAAAAAAAACTGGATCGACATCTTCGAGTGGATGGGGTTCTGTAAACCCGGATTTGGTTTCTGCATCAAATTTTAAAGATAATCCGAATAATCCTACCTCGACGGTAAAATGGTTATAGAGAAGAATGATACAGAGATGGGATTTCAAGAAGATCACTTGGTTATAGGTAGTTTGAAAATGGGACATATTTTGAAAGCTCGAAATCAAAGCAAGATCCAAAGTGCGAGAGAAAATTTGATGGCTTCGAAAAATCCCAGTGACCTTGCGCTGGTTATTTCATCGATCTAGGAAAATGGCAAGAGGTAAAGAAGCGGAAAAATAAAAAAGGACGCATGGGCAGCATTGATGATTATTTTCCATCCCAGGGTGGGAAGTATTTCTAGGATAATTTTATCTTTGTTAAGATGGTAGGAAGTTGTTGTTTTGGCTATTGTAGCCCTTTTGTTCTCCTGAGGAGTTGTCCTCATCTTAAGGATTAGGGAACGGGTCCCTTCAACCCGCTTTATTAATAAAAAAAGAATGGGTAAGACACAGAACATTGTAGTGAGTGAAATAGTTCCCATGCAATGGACATTTCCATACTTTAAAATATCGAGTAGATGAAAGGCATAAAATTGTGATGACTCTCTTAAATGTTCTTCCTACGAAGTAGATGAACCATTTTTAGTTGAATACTCTTTGTCAATACTTATAAGAATGGGTAAGACAGAAAATTGTAGTGACTAAATAGGTGAGCCTAATCCATGAGCCTTAAACCCCGACGCCTAAACCCTAACCCCTAAACCTTGAACCTTAAACCCTAAACCCTAAACCATTTTCCCTAAACCTTGAACCACGACCTTTAAACCTTGAACCCTAAACCCTAAATCCTCAACCCTAAACCTTAAACCCTAATCCCTAAACCCTAAACCACGAGTGTTAAATCGTAAACCATATACCATAAACCCTAGACACTAAGCCCTAAACTCTAAGCCATAAATCCTAAACCCTAAACCCTAAAACCTAAACCCTAAGCCCTAAACCCTAAACCTCGATCCCTAAACCCTAAATCCTAAGCCCTCGAACCCTAGGCCCTAAGACCTAAGCCAAAACCCTAAACCTTTAACCCTCAAACATAAACCCTCAACCCTAAACCCTAATCCCTAAACCCTAAACCCTATACTCTAAACCCTAAACCCTAAACCCTCAACTCTGATCCCTAAACCCCGAACCACGAACCTTGAGCCATAAGCCCTAAACCCTCAACCTTGATCCCTAAATCCTAAACCTTGAGCCCTAAACCCCGAGCCCTAAATTCTAAACCCTAAATCCTAAACCCTCAACCCTTAACCCTGAACCATAAACCCTAAAATCTAAACCCTAAACAATGAACCCTAAGCCCTGAGCCCTAAATCCTAAACCCTAAAACTTGAATTATGAGCCTTAAAAACTAAACCTTAAACCCTAAACTATAAACCTTGAGTCCTAAACCCTAATCCCTAAACCCTAAACCCTGAGCCCTAAACCCTAAACCCTAAATCATAAACCCTCACCCAAAGGAAAGTCCTAATAAGATCATTCAACATGTTTCAGTGTGTAGGGAATAGTGTCTAAGGTGATCGATCGACTCATTTAGTTTTGATGAGAGAATACTTCCTCTGAAGGCCTAAAAGGTATTTTTGGCCATTCTATAGTTAATTGAACACCCTTTAGAACAAAATAAAATGAGCTAGTCATGTCACCGAGCTATCAAGGACCATTATTTGTGAAGTATTAAGGCATCGTTTGTCTCCATAAGAGACATATGAGTAAAAACATGTATGAGAATCATGAATTTGATTCCATGAAAGGATGTTTTTAGAGCTAGGAAAGGTGAGGGGATGATCTTTATATGTAGCACCATGTTTCTAAAAATGAGCAATCATCTAAGTTCACTTGATGTAATTCAGTTGGTACTATTCGTAACAACTCATTCAACACCTAGTAGTGTTATCACACCTTAAGGAGGAGGCACATTACAATCACCTCATTTTGGCCATAGGATAGGAATCCCATTCAAGAACAATCCTCTATCTACAAAGTGAGGATATCTTTTTAGTAAGAAGTATACAAGCATCATAGAGTTGATTCATGGTCACTAAAGTGAATTATGGACCAAATTTAAAAATTGGTACCAATTCAAGCAGTGGTAGGGCCAAAATCCATTTTAGAAGGTCAAAAAACCTAAAAACAACTATATGCTTTTCCAAAACAAAGACCGACTACAATATATATGCCCGAAATTTTAGGTCCTTTCTTTGAAATCCACGAAAATGAGTAAATCTTGACTGCATTAGATTTTGAAAAACTATCTTCTAGATTATAACTGTTGGAGCTATGGGACCACTTCCATCAGGTGTAGAGTGACCCTAATTTCTTATATTTACTAAAATAAATTTAAAGTATAAGAAATAATAAAAGAAATATTATACTTTAACAATTATTTTTGTAAGTATAAGACACCCAAAAACACATACATGGTCCATACTACTCAAAACGCATACGTTTTTTAACTTCCCTAAAATGCGTACACATTTTGACTTCTAAAATGCGTACGCATTATAGGTTCGGTAATTACCAAGCCAAAAAAATTAAAACGTGAGTGCATTTTAGCAAAACGCGTACGCATTTCGTCTATTTTTGGGTTTTTGTCCACTTTTTGGCCCCCAACTTCATGCACTTACCCTTTAATCTGTCATTATTTATAAAAAGAAGATCTTGAACCTTCTCTACATCATCTAGGATAAGGGCCAAATGTCCATGTATCTCCCAAGGTGTTTTTTCAGATCGACATTATAATGTAACAGATTTCTTAAGCAAGCATGTTTTTCAAAGCACTTGGTGTGTCTTTGCACATGATTCAATACCTATTCAATGTCTACAAAAGGATCGAAAACCAATATTTGTGTTGCGTTTAAAATGCACATATCATCTTGGATGGATTGATGAATATATTCTAACCTACAAGAAATGGGATGGGGTTCCATGCGTGAGAAACAAAATTGTCAAAATAGTCTCCAATATGATTAAAAACATATATGTTACTCCGATCGATAGTCTTTGTAGTGCCCACTCCTCTTCGACATTGATATTACTATGATTTTGCTTACTTTGGATTGGAGCCATAGACATTGTTATCATATTTGATCTTTAGACATTGATAGATGGACATTACTATATTTGATTAGCCTATTTGATAGACAATATGGATGTTTTAGACTTTTGACATGATGTGACTTATATGATGGATTATATGCATGGATTGACATATCAGTATTTGATGATCTAGAGTTACTATTATACTGACACATTGGATTTGATATATAGATTTTGCTAGACGATTTAGTTGGTTTTGTGATCTTATTGCTAATTGATGAATTGATAGAATCAAAATATTTGGAATTGTGAACAATTGGTGAATTACTTGATTTTAGTGATGGTTTAGTTATGATATTTGATGATATGAATTGATATGTATATGTGTATGTTTTATTATCTCGATGTTGTTAATATGGCCACAAGGCCAGAAAGGTATTGTTTTGATTTTTGCAAGAAATTGTAACACAACAAACAAAAGGGGATATGAGACCAACAATGAAGGAATTTGGGGTATTGGCAATAGGTCACCTTGGCAACTTATGTAATTGTATGTTATTTGTTGTTAGATTGTTAGGAGGTCCCCATTGGGGGTGGCCTCAAATGTGACCTTGGGTAAATATGTTGTTTTCCCTTTTTGTTTTATTTATTTGTGAGTATTTGAATTATTTTAGTATTGTGAGTCACCTTTATTATTGTTAGTTAAAGTGCTCCATTTAAGTTGATTAAACTTGATTAATTAGTGTAATTTGGGATGTGACCAAAGGGAGTATTTAATGTGGGTAGGTGGTTCTTGATTTGTGTTGGATTTGAAAGGATTTTATTACTTTTGAGTGTTGTGTACTCAACCTTGCATGTCAAATTCGGATTTGGGCTTAAGGGCCATTTTGGAGGCTTGTGGGACAAGTTAAGCTTGTCCCACACCTCTTAATTTAACTCGCTAACTACCCCTATGGGTTAAGGGGTCAAAAATAGACCCCATTATGTGATTGTAAGACAAAAAGGTGCTATTTATTGCACTTTCTTACATATGTTTTTAATTTTGTCCTTTAGAGGTGTGGGTTTGAGTTTGAGTGTGTAAGAGGGTTGTCATTCCCTCAACCACCAATTTATTGAGCTTTGGGGTTTGGGTTTGACCATGTGATGTGGAGTGGAGGAGGAATGATGTGGCATCCTACATGGAGCCACATCACCTCTCTCTCCTCTCTTTTCTATTTATTCAAGTTTGTTTGATGATTTGGGGTTACTTGTTTTATTTGGACTCTTGCATTTTGGGAGGAGCTTGCTTTTGGAGTGTTTGTTTTGGAGCTTGGAGTTGGATTGTGTTTGCTTTGGACTTGGAAAATCTTGGAGCTTGTGCTTGTGGATTGGATACTCTTGCAATGGCAAGGTAGGGACTTCACCCATGTATTTTCTTTTGCTATTTTGTTGTGCAAATTTTTGTGAATGGATGATTGTTGCATGGTTGTGATTTTGGGGAAAATGTGGTACATTCTGGTCTCTCGATTTGGGGCTTCGAGAAGCCACATGTGAAAAACCTTGATATTTCCACACATACCTAGAAAAATATGGATAACTATAAGAAATGTTTGTAAATGACTAAAAAAGAGAAAGGAAACAAGCCTCACCTATACCAATATTCTTGTGCCCTTAGGTGTTTTTGTATGAATTCTTCATGAAATTATGAGAATATCGGGTGTAAGTATGTTGAAACACGATGAGGGTTGGAAATAATGTTCTGGGTCCTCCACCTTTGATGCATCCCGAGGATCTACAGGATCGTGCCAAGCATAACACTATGGAGGTATGACCATTTAGTGTCACCAACACTTAAAGTAAAGAGTAATGGGGGTGCCCAAATTTTCAATCATGTCTTAAACCTCGCTTCTACTTTTCAATCAACACCAATTCTAACATGCTCTCCATTACCTACTTTCTAACCCAAATATCATCTAATCACTGGAAAACCTGTAACAAGTACATTCCATTGATTAGAAACATTTTTAATCTTTTTCCTAGCATTTCAAATCCACTCCATAATAGTTCTAAAACTCATATGTACTTTTGAACAAGAATATCCCTCCATGTCCCTTCTTTTGTAAGAACCCTCCATAAACGTTTTTGCAACCAAGGAAGATCTAAAAATATCGATATACTACAGACCGCATCCACCATTCTCCTTAGAAATAGCAATGTGTTGCCACTTAACTAATGCAATATCCCCATGCTCCATTTTTCTAGGACTATAGACCATAGGAATTTGAAACAAAAACTCCCAATTTTATCCAAAATACCTTTAGGAATATAACCCAAAGAGTGCCAAAACACCGGAATAGCTTCAAAAACAGTCTTCACTAAATCTCCCTTCAATAGACACCAATTAGTAATCATAGTTTCAATTTTTTACTAACCACCAATCCCAATCACTCTTCCTATAGACCTTGGGCTTCGCACAAAAAACCCAAATATTTAAATCCATCTTGAAAGTCTAAGAATTTGAAGGGAAAGATCCTTTTCAATGAAAGTTCGATTTTAGGGTTTAATCCATTGAAACTCATAGTAGATGTCTATACATTAAGCTTCATTCCAATAGCAAAGCTATATAAATCCATAATCTTCGTAACTTTATAGCTTCCTAAGACCACCATTAGAGAACTACAAGACATCATCTATAAATAATAAATGACATAATGCCAAATGCCAACCAATTTTGATTCCCTGAAATGGATCAAATCCTTTTGCATCCTTAATTACCCTGCTCAAACCTTCAACAATCAATAAAAATAGTGAAAAAGATAAAGGGCACCCCTATCTCAATCCTCTAATAGGTTTAACTTTTTTTTAGAAAAACCATTAATAAGCACAACAAAGAACACAAAAGAAGTGCATCCCATAAACCATTTAAGCTTTGGAAAAATTGAAGTCCACTTGCAAAAGCATTAATATAAGATATAACAATTTAGCTTTGTCATATGCTTTTGACCAATCCAATTTCAAGACCATCGTTGGTTGTTTCTTTGTACTAATCGAGTGTAGACCCTCTTCGGAAACTCCAATAGCATAAAAAATATGCCTACCAAATAAAAAAACCAAACCGCTCCTAAGAAATAACTAAAGATAAAATCTTCTCGACTCTAACAGCCAAAAGATTAGCAATAAGTTTATAGACACAATTACACAAAGAAATAGGTTTAAACTCATCAAAGGTACTAGGCTACTCATTTTCGGGAATCAAGGAGAGGAAAGTGGAATTGAAGGCACATGAAACCTTTCAACTATTCTCGACTTCCTCAATGAATCTGAGCAGATCCTCCACAGCAATGAAAAACTCCACAAGACATCCATCACGACCCGAAGTTTTTTGTTTCTTTAAAGAAGCGAATACAAGATTCAATTTTTTTTTGACACTTCGTCTATAAACATATTGTTATCCTCTTCAAACACAAACCTGGGAAAGAAAGAAGTGAGCTGCAGAACTTCCCAAATGTTAAACCTATCAGGATCTTTGTAGATAGATTGAAATTACTTGTTCCCAAAATCAGCTATCTCTGAGAACTTCATGATGGTATTTCGTTCACGATTTTGCATTTCCCAAATAGTATTGACCATTTTCCTGAGATTTTCAAAGCAAAGAAAAAACTTTTTATTTTCATCAACTTTCTCAAGCCAAACCACCCTGCTCTTCATCTGCCATTCAGCTTTCTCTCCAAGCCAACAAGTTAGACTTCAAAGATTCTAGCTCATTTAATTTTGATTTCTCCTCCACCCAAAAGAAACCAACAACATATTTCAAATACAACTCAACAATATATTTCTTGACTGCCTTCAAATCCCTACCCGTGCTCTCTTTTTCAATGGCCCAAAGAACCACCACACTATTTAATTTCTTTAAGGCAACTGCAAATTGAAAACTAGAGGTTTCCTTGGAATTATAATCATAACCCACCTACTCTTTCTTGACCAAAAGCTTAAAATCCCCCTCTTTCAACCAAAGAGGATTGCATTTGAAGCGACTAGAAGGCTTACCAACCTAACTCTCAGACTGTAAGAGGATAGGAGAGTGATCTGAGCCACCACCCGTTTCCACCCAAGATTTGGAACAATCAATTTCACTATGAAGATTCTCATAAATAAAAATCTATCAAGTTTCTTTGAGATCCCAACATCCCCAACCCTATTATTCCTCCAAGCAGGCAACATTTTTGTAGGCTCAACATCTATTAATCCAGACTCCTCAATCTTATGTTTGAAGAAATCTGCCAGTTCATCTAGGCTAGTATATTTCCCCCACACCCCAGCTCTACTCAGAGTAAAACTTAGGTCCCCCACTGATAATCCTTTCTTCCATTACACATCTATGAGAGAAGAGGGCGTCCCAGAACAAGTCATTAAAGAAGAAATCAGTCCAAATACCATAAGCAATAAATGAAGAATGCAGTAAGGAAATAGTATTTTTCCAACCAATCACTAACCCTCCAGATTTTCATGGTAGCATCAAGAGCCAAATAAATCCATTCTCTCAATAATGACTTCAGACTCCCAACAATCTTATAACCTTCCCCCATAGTTTCCTGTAGAAGTCAAACATCTGGACAGACGAAGTCCACCAAACTATGTAAAGATAGTTTATGGGCATTCTTCCTGCTCTAAGGGCCCCTTTGCTAGATCTTTGTTTACCTTAATGAATTTCCAACACTGTTTTCTCTTGTGCGAGATGAAAATAGGATTTCCTAGCAACTGTGGATATGGAAGGATCCCTTGTAGGATCGAGACCCACACCAAATCCGCCAACAAGAACCCTATCAGCTGTAACATTACCCCCTTTCTGGATCTAAACATGTACCTACAATCTCTTCTATCCTCCAAGCCGTCACTAGTAAGTGACACATCCACAAAAAGAAGTTCAATTTGAGATGGAATAACAGATAATCGAATATGTTTATTGGAAACAGTGATCATGTGCATCAAGATCCAAACAAGAAGATCTGGACAGTACTATGCAGTACGATACGATTCTCTTTTCAGTGTTCCTAAGTGAAAATTTCACATGTGGGCCGGGGGAACATGACATCTGCATACCCTCCGAAGGGCTCTGTGAATAGTCAAGAAGTTTCTCTTGACTCACCATCAGATAAAATTGTGATTTTAGCTAATAACAACCAACAAAATAGGACCTCCTATCTTCACTCAAGCAAAACCCAATACCAACAAATGACATATAAATACATTTACCATTGACTGATATTTAACTGTCTTCGAACCAGGCCCCACGAGCAATCCACATTTTCACAAATTATGTGTTTACACCAGATCAAGCAACGAATCAGCATAAATGTTGTAATTTTTGGCAAACGCAGGGACACCCAGAATATGGAAGGGGGATTCCCAAGAATTTAATAAAATCTTCTTGGACTCAATAGTTGAGGAGGACTTGTTTTAGCATTTCTTCGAAACCATGTAAATGCAGAGCACCCTCAGAAAAGATAAGGTCCTTACAACCTATCAAGTGACGATTAAATCTTCCTTACACCATTCTGCTCACTATAGGAAATTTAATAAGAACTTTTGCCTCACTCTATACTTCACCCAGCAACATACTAATACAAATTCTATGGCTGTTCCATGCAAATTAATAGATAGCATTCGTCAAACAGTTTTTAAGCATCCTTTTTCCTTGGCTTCCCGTCAATTGATGTGTGAACATTTCAAGTAACTTTGCGAAATCATAATGTCAACAGGAGAAAACCCTTCTTCGCAGGTACTCATATCAATGTTCCTCAAACTCAGATCACACTCCAAAGACACTCAAAGGCCAGGATACAAGTGTGTAATAAGGCATTTCAAAAACAAACACCGGAAACAGGGCCACATCATCTTTGATCTTCTAACATTTTATTTACTTTCCTTGCATCACCCAAAATTACGATAAAGCTGGACAGTTCTCGGCAGTTCATCTCCTCGCAATGTAGGAGCTCCTGTTCAACTTCATGTTGTTCCAGTAGCAACCAAAATTTGACAAGCATTCATTGTCACTATGATTAACACTGACAATATTCAAACTGAACATCAGGCAAAATGGATAATGATAAAATTGTAAAATTTTGGCTTTACATTTACCATTTGCACTTGGTAATGATCAAAATAGCCTCTGAAACGAGTCCTGCTTGTGCAAATATTGAGATCGATGCAGATCAAGGAACAAAATTCAGCGAGACATTTCGACATACACTTATCATGCAGTCTATGGGTTTTGCTCTCACACAAATGACTAAGTTCGAGTGTCTCTCAAAGCGTATCATGTAAAATCTACCCTAAGCAGAATTTGTTTTGTTGCTCGGATATTAACTTTTGCCATGCTTATCTCTTAGGGAAATATTTGGAGAAGTCAAGGATGGAGGAAACGCCTGCATATAGAGTAAGCTGAGTTTTCAGAACAAAGCACTCATCCTCCGTGCTGCTATTCTAGTCTTAACGCTCTTAACATCACTTCCTTTAACAAACCCATTAAGTGCATATCTTGCAGTCATCGCATCCCACATACCAACGATACACTTTGTCAAACGGTGGAGTGGCGGATCTGTCTTCAAAGCTGTCGATTTGTCAAACACTGAAGTCTGAGAAGACTCTCTCGAGTTCCAAATACTTGCAAAAGCAATCCCCAACAAAGTTATCTTGTCTAGCTAGACCCCGCTTGGCTTGATTCCAAACGTAGATAGTTAGCAGACTCCACACACAGGTGGAAGAGCCTCTCGTTACAAGCACACACCCCTATAAAGCCTTTTCCAGGGGAACTTTAGCCTTAGCTGGCTTGACCTCAGTGCACGCCTCTTAAGCATGAGAAGACATCCCTGTGACAAAGTAGGAAACGGTACCCAACTTGGATCCTCCTTTGGTGATCCGGCTCAGAGTTGGCTAAGATTTGGATGATCTCAGTTTGGAATTTGGATCCGATTGTGCAACTCATTGATCCCCGACTCGGATCTACACGCTGCGAATACAGCAAGCCCTCCACAATCCCCCTTTCAACCCCGCGCAGCCTCGACCGCCTTACCCACACACATATCCGAAGAAATACCTCTGGTTAGCATGGAATTACGTGTGCTTAGGCAGCGATCCCATGTGGGGAGCAACCGCACTAGATTTGAAGGTGCATGGGGTTGCCTACAATTTTTTTGTGCAGACAGCATAAAATTGAATCTTCACAGGTGGAGCAGCGGCTGTATAGAAGGATCAGTTTAAGAGCGTGGTCCCATGCTGGGGGGCCTGCTATGTTTATTCAGCGGGTGCTGCTGAGTACAAATAGGAGGTTAAGCCAAACTGCGGTCCCATGTAAATTTTTGCCCAGCGGTTACTCTGAAAGAGCTTAGGCCAATTTATGGTCCCATGCAAATTTATTTTCAGCTGCTGCTACAGGC
Source organism: Taxus wallichiana var. yunnanensis (assembly GCA_018340775.1). Classification (NCBI taxonomy): domain Eukaryota; kingdom Viridiplantae; phylum Streptophyta; class Pinopsida; order Cupressales; family Taxaceae; genus Taxus; species Taxus wallichiana. The sequence continues at coordinate 431,453,310 of CM031241.1, read as the reverse complement.
CAATTTCTTACAGATTCCTAGCTTAGACAAGAAACTGGAGGAATCTGTTCCTGATTTGATGAAGAATAAGGACCTCAACAAGGTGGACGAACAGGATTCATGACCAATCATTGAATTTACCATAATGTAGTTTTTCATCTGTGTCAAACCAGTTAGAAATTTGGTGGGCATTGATATTTGGTTTTCCTGTTGCTCATTTATGCTATGCGACTAACATTCAAGCACAAACCAAACGAAGCATGATATAAATTAGTCAATAGCAGACAAAATAACAATTACAATTCAATAATTTTTCACAATTTATTGCCCACACTATACCTGAGATCACAGTCCTGTACCATCAAGTTGCCATTTCACATAATGTGTCAATAGACATGTTCCAATTAAAGCAAAGAGATAGTTCTGAAATAGTCTGGAAAGCTTATATATCTGACCACAAGAATTTGACTGCTAAACAATGCTCCTACTACCTAAGTTTGGCACAAAAAGTCAGAGGATACTTCAAGACGTTCCTTCAATTAAGATTACCTCTTTAAGCCTAGAATTAGAAACATGAAATTAAATAACAAATGCCAAATTCAAATCCAAATTCCATTGAAATTAAATAACAAATGCCAAATTCAAGTCCAAATTCAAGCTGCAGAGATAAGATTCTATGTAAGAGGTGTTTGAACTGCTAGACTTTAGCTGCGCTTTACAAATATGCTAAATAGAAGCAGGCCATCATTAATAAAACAGGATGCATGCTTCCAGTAAAGTATATTGATTGGCAACAATTTATTTGTCAAAGAAAAGCTTTCGTACAAGTAACTGTACCAAAAGTGAAATAAAAAAACATTGTCACCAGAGGTTAAGAATGAAAAAAAGGTAGGCTCAAAAGCCACATAAAACTTATGCAAAATGTGAAAGCATAGTTAAAGAAAAAAATATTATTCCACATGCTCCACTCCATTCCTTCCATTGACATATTCCATTAATGCCAATCGGGCTACTGTTGCAGTTGGATCACTTGAGCCTTCTTCATTGGTTGATAAATTGTATTCATTGTCATTGACATCTAGTGCATCACAGTCATCCTCTTCATATGTTAACAACATATTATGCAATATGCAACAGACAAAAATTGTTTTTGGCAACATTTGCAAATTAGGCTGAGAAATCTTGGAATGAAAAATGCGCCATATGTTCTTTAACCTTCCAAATGCACATTCAACAACAATTCTTGTTGAGGATAACTTAAAATTGAAATCTCTTTGATTGTTTGTTGACGCTCCAGGAAAAGGAGTAATTATCCATGGTAATAATGGATAACCACCATCACCAATAATATATTCTCTCATGGTTGTTGAACCAATGGAAATGGAAGGACCATTTAGCCTCTCCCCACCTTCACACAATCTGTAAAAAGAAGAATTCCGCAAGAGTCTAGTATCATTGACTGAACCAGGCCACCCAGTGAAAACATCCATGAAACGCATATTACTATCGACAATGGCTTGCAACGACATACTGTAGTTATGATCTTTGTCATACCAATCAGACGAACACTCGTTAGATGGAAGATCAAATTGGATGTGAGTTACATCTATAGCACCACAACAATTTGGAAAGCCTTGCTTTTTCGAAATCCTTCTTTTACATGCTCAATCATAAAATTGTTACTTGGCCATTGTATATGACTTCTCAAACGATCTGTGCATAGAATTTATGAAATTATTTATAATTCTTACCACTGTTGACTTCCCACAACCAAATAGCTCACTAATCGCAATCATTGTCATTCCAGATGATAACCGCAAAACTGCAATGGCCACTTTTTTCTCAACGGAAAACACCCTACCCTTTATAGATCTTGCCAATGATAACGGTATATCACCTTGATGAAGGTCTTCATTCAACAATTCACAAAGAGATGTAAATAATGAATAGGGAAGCCTGAAAATGCTACGAAATCGTTCATCATCACATGTAACTTTAAAAACATAGTGGTTCCACCAATGCAATGAACGAGGCTTAATATACCATTCATTGTAAATCCTCCCTTCAAATTCAGAATTTGATACATTTGTTTCAAAGATTGCATTTTCTTGCTCTGAAGTGATTGCATAGAGTTCCCCTTCCATTTCATCATTTGAAGACTTTGTACTTGCAGATGAACATATCTTATGTTTCTTTGATAGTGTCGCATATTGTTTGAACCTTGAATATCATACCAAATATGAAATGCCAATTGGACAATAATAGTTGCACTTGCCATGAGGATTTTTATTATTTCAGCTGAATTAGAATTCATTTGATGAGAGTAAATGTTGTTGGAGATGATAATACAAAATCCTCCCTACAAAAATGACAAATCCACAATCAAATCCTGATCAATGTCATTGAAAACCTTGCACTTTGACTACAAAATATAACAACAAATTGTAATATCAACACACAATATGGTTTTATCAAATTCAACATAGATGACAAGAAATAGCATTAAAATTTCATCTTATACAATAAATTGCATGATGAACTTTATGATTACATTTAGAGCAACAACTACTATTTGGAAATAACAATGAACTCAATCTCAAGTAGGTAATTCAATTTTTATTAAAGAACGTGTCTCACATATAACATGACAAAAGTTGCCTAAAAGATGAGAAAAGGCTACATAAAGAGATTAATCATTTATTGTTGGAAAATGATTCACTAATCTTAATCATGGCCTGCCCAATAGAATTTAGAGCTGAAACCAAATTGACTTGCACATTGATCTTTTGTTCTTCGATTTTGATCAGCCTTTCTTCATTCGCATTTTCCATTTGCATTCGTTGTTCAAGCATTGAGCAGTCCTTTTCATGGCGTTTCATTTGCCCCTCCTCAGCCATCTGCAAAGTAGTAATCACTGATTTATTGTTCTCAACAAGAGTATCTTTTAAACCTGTTGCTTTGGATATTGCTTTTCATTTTTTCCCTGTGGATTGAGTTTCAACTACTTCTTTAGGTGTTTGGCTCTCATAATACTTTTCATTCTCATTTGGTGTAGAAAACTCCTCATCACCATATGGTTCGGGTCAGAGCTATCGATGGTTATATTGCCAGGATTTATGGCTCTGTCTTGACCAAAATTGACCTCCATTGAACGAAATACCTCTTCAGGATACTTTGGAGGGAGTTTCTTATCATTTCTTTCTTGCACTGTCATAGTCCAATAATTGTCATGCCCGATGGAATATTAGCTTCATAGTCTCTGATTTTTTAAAAATCTGGTTGAATATGTTCCCATCGATCTCGACATTGGTTTGGTGTGCGATTCAAACCATGAGCAACACAATATTTTTGCACAATTTTCCACTTTTCAGAGGATGATATAGCCTTTTTCATGGCTCCACCATTTGACTGTGTTTCCCTCTCAATGTGTTTTTGCAGAATCAAAACTAGTGTATCTGTAATACTCCAACGAGCTCTACCTTTTTGGGGAGGAAGGGCAGATGATTGAGATCTCATTACCTCTGAGTGTGTGGGAGAAATATTTCCTTGAGGGAAAGACTCATCAACATGTTGGGGAGATTGTTCTTCATGGTTCATTTCTTGAACAAAAATATTTTATGTTACAACGATGTCAACATCTTCCTCAATGTTTACTTGTGTGCTTAGGAAGTTGGGTACTTGGAACAAATTCATGAAAATCATTATTGAAGGAAAAATCCCCATATTGCAAATCATCCTCCGAAAGCAATGAAGTAAATCTATGAAAACCAGATTTTCTAGGAATAGGACGATGCACAGATTTATCCATGATAATCTCTATCTATACCTGCAATAAAGAAGGGGAGAATATATTAAAAAAATGAACAAATTTGTCCTAATGCTACTGACACCAACCAAAAACTAAACATAAAATAACAAGCAAAAGCTATGCACACTAACCGTTGGTCTAGATAACCGTGTGTATATTTTTTGGAGTTTTTGAAATGGAAGGATTTGCTAACTATTATGTATTTGAAAATGATTCCTATTTGCAGGTGGCCATGAAGCATATGCCTGGAGGGACCTTCTCTTTACATGAAGATATTACTACACCCAAGTGTAAGGCGTCTATCAGAAAATTAATGAAGGATAATGACTGCAATATGTTTGACGTTGTCCTGCATAATGGGTTGTCTAATGTCCAAGATTCCACTACTCAGGCTTCTCTGGTTGTTGATGCATTAATGCTTGTTGTTGAATTTTTGGTGCCGAAGGGAATTTTTGTCTCTAAAGGTATGGAAGTCTGATTTTTGCTCATTTTGCAGCGGAATAAAAATTACAATTTTTTGGCCACTTTGATCTCAAGCATTTAAAAAATCTAACTTGTTTATGGATAGATTAATGGAGGTTGGGAATAGCTCTCTCAGGCTAAACAGATAAGTAATAATAAGAATGACAAAGTGTGCATAGCTGGTGATCTAGACCAAAGTCATGCATCAAAAGAATAAGATGACGAAAGAACCGTCTCAGACTGCAACAACATTGCATTTTCCTATCCTCTGCAGTGAAGACATTTCAATCAAAGAGATCATGTAAATATCTATATCTGCACATTTTCATGAAAGACGAATCCCAAGATTCACGGGAAATAGAAAAATCAGATCCATAATTGTCAAGGCCATTGTTTGTACAAGTTCCAGCATGACAGTTTTCAGGCCTAAAGAACTGTTTTCACAAGAAATGTTTCAGGGATACAATTTCATGTAAACATACAATGTTACGGCTGAAGTAATAACAAATTTCAGATTTCCAGTCATACCCAACAACTGAAATAAAGAAAATGATTTAAAATTTTCAGTCAAAAGCATGCATTAAGATCACAGACTTACAATTTGCAACAGAATTTTTAGACTTTAAAACTGAAAAAACAAAGTTTTAAAACGAATATTTTTCAGATTTTCAGAAAGTGCAAAGTTCTATGGAAGTCAAATCACATAATATATGTTTCATAATATGATAGAAATACAGATTCAAAAAAATTAGTTTCTTCATGCTACTAAATATAAATGAAGTATCAAACACAGTTTCGTTTCAATACACAAGTCACTATTGTATGCAGAATGGATTTTCAGGTTACAATTATTCATGCCAGAAGTGACAAAAAATTCTACAAGTAGAATACAAGCTACAAGTTTCCTACTAATGATAATACTTTTTACTTCACAGAGTACATTTTACAAAAGAGCAAGTGTTACGGGTCTTCTTAAGGCTTTATACCATTACTTAAGATGAAGGCAGAGCTAAATAAATTGGAATTTGCTGACATACAATATGAGGCACATGCTTCTATTGAGCCTAATGCATTGAAGAGAAGACTATCTAAATTTATAGAGAGTTGAAGATTTGAAAGAAATGGCCATCAAATTGCAATCTGCAAGTGAAATAGCTGTTGATACACTACACTATATTGAAGACATTGTTGAAATTTGCAGTAAAAGACAGTTTAAATCGTGTACCTGGAACAGTGCTTCTTTGATTTGTCAGTGCCAACTCCCTGCTCAGATCTGTAGATGTCTGCAAAAACTATATGTAAATGGTCTTTTTATCTGCATCCCAAACAGAGTTTTGGAGGGAAAAGTATGGAGGGAAACTAAAAACTGATGCCAAGTGGCAGGAAAAATGGAGAAAATTCCTGAGCGGGTGAAAGAAATTTTCTGCCCCCCATTGCTTCCCAGCGCTGGAAATGGTCTTCCTATCCTTCTGCGGGAGAGATTTTTGTGGAAGTTTGTCTGGCATTAGCAGCAGCGTTGCAAAAATTGGCATGGGACCCGATTTGCAGGCAAATAGAAGCAGTGGCCCCCAGCATGGGACCACGCTCTAAGAGTATCTTCCCATGGTATGGGCTTCCATAAATATCTCGGCGAGTGCGAGTTGAGAAAATTTAGGAGTATTTTAGCAGTTTTAAGGTATCATGATTTTTATTAGTTTCCTCAACAATAATTGTGGGAATGCACATTAAATTCTATGAGCCTTAAATTTAGGGGCAACTCCCAAACCCCCTCTCCGGCTCCCCTGTTAAGTTTAGGGGGCTTAAAAGTGGAGCTCCTATTTTTAGGCGGAGAATTTATTATTTCCTATAATTGGCTTTAAAAATAAGCATGGGACCGTCTGCTCAAGAAAATACGAGCCCAAGCCCCTCCATGGGACCATACTCTAATGGGTGGAGTCTAGGGTTTTTATTTTTATGCCCCTATTAAAAGAGCAATGGTTAAAGATTATTTCAATCTGCTTAGCTTCAAAAGTGTTTCCTCAAAATCATTCCTTGCATATTCTAACACTCCAAAAATATTACTAAATACATGGGGCTGCAAGGGTGTTAATATTTCCTAAGATTAAAGAGTTCTCTACAGCCCAGTGTTATTATTAGGATGGTACCAAAAGAGGTATATAATTCATCATGGAGATGATAGTTTCTATGTGTGTGGAGAGTAGAAGTAATGAATTGTTGTAGAGATTAGAGATTAAAAAAATGTGTGTGTGTGTGTGTGTGTGTGTGTGTGTGTGTGTGTGTGTGTGTGTGTGTGTGTGTGTGTGTGTGTGTGTGTGTGTCTATATATATATGATCTCATTTTAGGTTTGGGATGAACATGTAAATCACATATCTCAAAATAAATGAATTATGAGCACTATATGTAAATATGATAAGAAAAAATAATTCTACGATATAAATATAACTATACGGAACATAAATATAATATCTAATTTTTTTCCATATAAATTTAAATATTATAAGAGAACTTAAGATCAAATAGATGGATATAAATCATATAAATGCAATAGATAATTTTCAAAGATAAACAATACATAATTAATATAAACTTAAAATGAACTAATACTAGCAATCGCACGCGAGGTGTGCGATGTGAACGCCGAAATGGAAATGGGGAGTTGTAAATTAAATGTTAATGAAAAACCTAAGAATGGCTACAGCGGGAGAGAAAAGAAGCAAGAGAAAGCAATCTAGAAAGTAATGCTGATAAAAACAATCCATGTGCGAGAATGTACAGAACAATGAAGAGGGGGGCTAGAAGATAATATTATTTATCATAACAAACCAAAGATGTACATTGGAGCATGTTGTAGAAGAAGAAGCGGAAAGGAAGGGTCACATAAGGTAAACAGGAAATGGCAAGATCGAAATGCACGCGGGGCGTTTCGGAGGGTTCCATGGAGGACCTGTATAGCGATCGAAGTCGACAATAACGAAAGAAGGCAAAGAAGGTGGAGCTGAGGAAGGGCAATAGACAATGTCAACGATAGTGCCAGATGCACCATTAACAAGGCCGGTAGTAATCCATAAATTAGCATAGTGAGCATGATTTTTTGGTTTTTGCAAAGGAGCACTATTTGTTCTATTTGGTCGTCATCAGGATCGTAGTAGTCACTTCTTGTATTCAGAGCAATGGACAAGGTGATTGGAGAATTGAGTTCCTTCAGCATTTGCAAATTGTGGTTTTTAACAAGAATATTTGTTGAGAAAAGGTGGGGGGCATTGTGGAAGTTTAAAAGTTCTTGCTGTGAGAGGCATGAATCGGTGCGGGACATCAATGTTTCCCAATCTGGAAGGGTGGCAACACCGATTTCAGATGTTGAGAAGCAAGTTGCGAAAGGAAACTTGAGCCGGAGTAGAGCCTTGTTGTCTGAATATAGATCTCAATGAGATTGAATTAGGAAATTTGTGCCAAAGGGATCCACCGTAGGAATTGTTGGCATATAGTGGAATGTCCATAATGGGTGGAAATTGACCAAGGTCCCCAACCAGAATCATTGATTTATTTCTGAAGGGGGAAGTACGGAAATGCGGGAAGGCCTCACGAAGGCGGAAGTCAATTTTTGCAAGAAGTTTAGGGCCAATGAAGCTCATTTCATCAATCAAAATGTATCTAACATGTTTTAAAGAGTCTTGGAAGGAGGCCAAAGCTTGGCCTTCAAGGGGTTTTAAATCTCTAATGGGAATTCGGAGGGTGGAATGAATGGTCGACGCAGAAATGTTAAAAGCGGCCACGCCAGTAGGGGCAAGTAAAAGAAGGGGTGAAACGCCAGGGGTAGCGAGGGAGGAGAAGGCAGATTGGAGAGAGTGGATAAGGAATGACTTGCTTGTTCTTGCAAGTGCCTTGAATAATGAGAAGAAGGGGTAGCGGTGTGCGCAAGGAAAAGTGGTGGAGAATTGTAGTGAAAGCTAGTCGTTGGTCATCACAAAAATTTGATGGAGAAGAGAAGCCGGATGGATTTGTATGGTCAGGGAAAAAACCGGCCTTACAAGTTTCGATAAAAGATGGGGCGATGTTGACCAGGTGAACCGGAACGTTGTTTGAGGACCAATCATAGTGGGAGTCAAATTCTCGGAGGCCAAGCATATGGAGGTGGTCAAGACCTTCTGTTTTCCCTGGATAGAGGCCCGCCAAAAGTTGCCATTCATAGATTATATTGGTTGTTTGCATTGAATCTGTGTCAAATTTGGACGATTCATCTGGATTTGTATCAGGTTTTGTGTCTGCTCTTCTAACATGCCATGGCTTGTATGAGATTTTGAACAGGCACTAATTGGAAGAAACAATATCTGGTGAAGAACCAATATCTCAAGGAATGTTCCTAAAAAGGCTTGTACAAGTAGGAGCTCAGACCAATAGAAAAGGTGGAAAGCATCTGTATTAGTTGGTGGAATGATGGAAAACCTTGGGTACACCCGGAAAATTGCTGGTGTAGTGCGTTGTTTCCGTTTTCTTTTTTCGGTATTTTTTCTCCAATCTCAAACAATTTGGATAAGGGAAAGGGACTCCATGATGGAGGGAAAACAAGGTGCACATCAATAAGTTGTGATGTATCTTGTTCTTGAGTAGCCGATGTAGAAAGGTGCCGAAGTATTTTCTTGCCCACATTCAAATAGATGGTCTGGCAGCTGGACACAACAAGAGGAAGTTTGAGAAGCATGTGACAAGCTTCTTGTGCACTTATGTCATGTTCAACAACACTTTCTGTGAGCATATTTTGTATTGCAAAAGATGAAGGGAAATCGGGGTTAGCATGTGAACAAAGTCTAGACAACATTTGGTGGTATGTCTCAGAACGTTGCTCTGCTTTAGAGGCATACTTTGCAATGTATTTAAGAATAGCGTGTCGGGACAATACAGGCTGACAATCAATGTTGGCTCTCCATATAGCTAGCATGGCTTTATTGTGAATGTTTAATTTGTCATCATTCCTTAAAGGAAGGTATTTAACGCTTTTGTTGGCATCCATGGTCAAGGAAGAAAAACCATGTGTTTCCCAAGGCACATTGTACCAGCATATAGCTCTGGAACCCTTTTTTGAAGACATGTTTGTTCAAAACATTTGGTGTGGCGTTGAACTCGGTTTATAAGTTCCTCGAGGTCGTGTAGAGGGTTGGAAGCCAGAACCTCTGAAGAGGAAAGCAAGCAGGGATCATCCTCGAGAGATCTTTGTAAGAATGTTGGTCTACGTTTAGAGCTCTAGGGTTCCATGCGGAAACGTATTGATCAAAGTACAGTCTTGTTACGTTGATGAAGCATCATCATTCCAATCTATCGTGTCAACATCGGGGTGCTTTGAGCCAAAGGAAACCGTGAACATGTGCAGACCCTCTATGTTGCCATTCGTACCTATAGGAAGAAGGTAGTTAGAAAGAAAGAGAAGCAATAGAATGGTAAACGAACCATTTAATTTTGTTTACCTGTACCAGTAGTCCTTGGCTCCAAGGTGTTTCTATAGGACCTCCTCGCGGAATATTGTGAACCTCTGGTGCAAGTAAGCAGAAACACGGTGGGGGTGGTTGATAATGTTGTGCGTTCTAAATCTTTGTGTGAATTGATGATCAGGAGGTGGAGCACCCGGCATACATTTATGCAGATCAAGCCATTTAGTATCTACAACACTAAGAGTGAAGAAGAATGTAGGTGCGCCTAATTGTTCAACCATGTCTGATATCTCTCCTTTGTATTTGGACCAGAAGGAGCGTGTTCCTCGGACATTATTTCCAAACCGCATCAAGGTGTCCGGAAGTGAATATGTAGGGTCTTCAAGCAATTTTTTTCGGAGGTCTGCTATAGTTGGTGGTATGCCATTTTCTAGGTTTTTCTACATGAAAATGATTGCTATAGATTGGCTCCTATGGCGCATGATGAGGTTAAGCAAAAAATAGCGAAACCGGGGGTGGGAACCAAAGCGGTTATCATGGTAACGGATTAAATGGAGGGCGTATTCATGAAAAAGGACCTCTTTCATGTGAGGTTGCCTAAACATAGCCTTACCTTTCAGAAAAAAGTCGAGAATGCCATGGAAAATAGACCCTCAGTGGTGTATTCATTTATGGGAGAAAGACTTATGTCTGGCCAAGGCATGGTGGAAGGCATGTTATGATCATGGGAGAGAAGGAATTGCAAGATTTTCTCATCTTCGGTGCCAGAGTTGTGGGCAGAAGGGACGAAAGAAGAAGTATGGGTGCCAATTAAAGTGTAGAGTAAAGGATCATCACTGGAATCAGGTGCAGTAGTGTCTGAAGAGGTAGGGATGTCCATTAGTATGGAGTTAAGGGAGGAGGAAATATCTATTTGTTGTACGGGAAGAGAATTGAGGGCTTCATTGTCAATGAGAACGTCTTTGTAGTAAGGGTCATGCAAAATTTTGTATTGAAGTGCATGCCATACACGAGATCTACTAACGTAGAAATCGTATTTTGTTTGTTGGGAGCCTGCCTTTTGCACAAGAAGTAGATCCAAATCACCGAGACGTCGAGGGAGGTACTTTCTATGGAAGAGATATTTTGGGGGAAGCTTATAGTGTGGCCAGAGTATTTGTATTGTCCACCACGTGCATGGGTTACTTGGAGAATTGGGTTAACTCTAGCAATCAACATTTCTTCAACTTGTGTCAAAGATTGTAGTACGGATGCCTGGACACCCGGGTCCATGTTGTTCCAAGAAGAAAATTGGTGTCCTTGTTTCTCTAGCCTACACTGGAGCAAAGGACAGATCCTGAGTAACACCTAGTTTAAATGCCAGGGTAATTCTCCAAACAGATAGTGCATGTGCTTGCAATGGAAAGGGAATCTATCCTTTTGCGGAAATGCCTTTGTGCATCTACGAAGGAGGATGAAGAAGAGGCGGATGGCTCGGAAGGGATCATTGCGGCAGAACAACAAGCGTCAAGATTTTGGCATGTCTTGGTAAGTGGGAAGGTAACACAAACGAATGTGAAGAGGTGACAGAGTATCGACATGAAGGGAGAAACAAGAGGACATTGGAGAGTACGTGGTTGATGGGGGGGAAGAGGAATGTGTCGATTGAGAAGGGAAGTGTTGTGTATCCAAGGGTGCACGGGCCTCGTAGAAGGGAAGGGTGGAAGTGTTTTGTGCAAGGAATGGGGAAAGTGGAGCGGAAGTTGGAGACTGAAAAACAATTGTGGCATTGGACGAGGAGGCACTGCGAGAGGTAGAACAAGAGGAAAGAAGGACAAGTGTTGGGGACTAGAATGGTGTGAGATGGGATAAAAAAGATGTGCATGGTGTGTTTTTTCTTGCATGGTAACGGCGGCGTTGATCCGCATTTATCCGCTCTTTGTTTCTGGCGTAGATTTCTCTTCTTCGAGCTAATCTTTGCTCTGCAGACATGGGGAATGTTGCAATGCTCTGTGGAAGGAACAAAAGTATGAGACGAGTAAAGGAAGAAAATGTGTATATAGATGGAGTAAAACAAAAGAATACGAAATTTGTAGTGCACATGTATATTACAAGTAAAGGAACATAGCACTAGCAAAGCTCATTCAACGAAAGTTATAAATACAGTAAAGTGTTCGAAGGAAATAACATGTCCATACAATATAAATGGCCATCACTAGTATTTAATTTTTAAGCAAAAAGGGTTAGGAATTTCAATTATTGATATTCAATAACGTATAGAGTGTGTTAACAAACACAAAACAAAAGGTATATATATTGATATTCATTGAAGCTGAGTTTCCATAAACAAAAAAGCAGAGCAAAAAGGTACAACTAAATATCCGTTTGTGCAAGAAAGAGTTCTTGGAAAGGGTGCTAGCACATCAAGAGACCAAGAGAGGTTAAAAAGGGGAGAACATGAATGTAGGGAAGCTTGTATATTGTTACGTAAACATCATTTAGGGATGGGAAGTCGTAGCTTCAAGTTTTTGTGACTTTATAATGACACATTTAAACTGCTTCTTCTCACGGTATGTTTCAATTTTGATGGAAAGTGTAAATTGATATTCGTGGCCTATAACTTGGTCTACAATTTCGGTTGTTGCACTATCATCTATGCTCAAAATGCAAGTCTTCAAACTTTGACGCCCATTATATTTTCAGCAATCTCATCAAATGTAGTTACGGATTGAAGTTCTCTGTGTCATCTTTTAAAGTGACATAGAGTGCATACCTGTAGTCACATTTTTGGATAGGAACATTACATTTCCCACAAAACCAGGACCCATTTTCCAATTCTTGCACTTTCTTGCGACACTATGTACCATTTTTCACTATAGGGCATGCCAAGTAATAAATATTGTCTAATGCAATGTCTGTGATTTTTCTTTGTCATTGTCAGAGCCCATTCATTTTTTTCTATGTTACCCATTTGCAGAACCTGAGCTATTGTTGCCGGAGAGGACAAGGCAGATGGAGGCCCTAGAACCCTGTTTGTGATAGATGGTGTGGGGACATTGAAAGCATCAGATGCAACCCATTCTTGTAGAGAGAGGCTTTCAGGGATCACTGGATTGAAAAACCATTTTGTAGTGGATATAGTATCAATAGATGTTCCGTTGAAGCCGGAAACACGAGCAGTTTTAAGAGCAAGAATTGGTTTCTGTGGAATTGAAAGGAATTCTTCTAGCTCTTCTCCAAGTGCAATTGAATGTTGACCCCACAAAGTGATGGAAACACTAAATGCGGACATGTCTTTAACCTGCACTATTCGCTTCACCATTTTTGTTTGATCATGTCTGCGAATGGTGGATCACGGAGAAATAGCAAGAACGACACCAAGAATGTAGACAAAAGATCCGGCAAGTCTTCCAGCTATTTCTTTGATGGGGACAAAGTGGAAGTGGTGCAAAGGTATGATTTCATTATTGACATGTAGAGGGCGAAAAATGGACGTTGTTGACAGGGAAATTTCGAGCGAGCTGTTCAAGTTCTTGAACTTTTCTTTTGCTTTTCTAATTCTTCCGTTAGAGATGGTGTACAGTTTTTCATTTTCTATCGTTTCATAGAACTTTTCTGCAATCTCATTAAAACAAGTAACATGGATTTCGCCACCTCTGCTATCCACGAAATCAAATCCAAAGAAACAACCATTACCATTATCATTACTATATGTCCACATGGAGTTTTTTACCAACGCTCTACCTTCTATGGACCAAACCCACATGGTCGTGTTCAAGTCGTTTATGAAGATGGCCTTCAACGCTGATTTTGAGGAAGCATATATCTTTTGAGGCGGAGTTTGCGGAAACAAAGTCTTGGGCACACCCTCAGGCTGGTCAACACAGCTTGTTTGCCTCGAATAACATGGTTGGGGATCCGGGAAGGAGAACCAATTTGTGGATATGTTTCTTTCACTATATCCATATCGGTAATTAAAACGGTCCTGCAGGCAGGCAGTGCAAGGAACGAAAATGTTAGAAAATATTGTACGAGTTAGAAAAGACGAAAGGGAAGTCAAAATATCGACTACCTACATTTCATGTTTGACCATCCTACAAATGGTTTTTTGTAGGTGAATTATTGTGCCTTCTTTCAACGTTTTGTCCGCAACCAATTTCGAAAACTTGGAGGGCAACAATGCCTTTTGGATGTGAACACCATCAGAAAGGTCAACTTGATGCTGGGTTTCACTATTCAATAAAGAGCGCACATGACAAATGTTGAGGAGCTGGAACGTGGAACCCGCATCTAAGCAACTAGACATTATGCGTGCAACACCTCCTTGTTAAAGTTGTGTCCATTTTTTCAATGCAAAAAGAAGAGGAGAATGGATGTACTGCATGAAAAATGCAACGGTCAACAACAAAGGTCGAAGTAAACACCAAAATAAAGAAGCCAGCCGAATGCTATGCCTCCAATTAGAAAAACGAATAGGATATTTATTTTTAGTAAAAGCAATTGCGGATGGGAAGGTTGAAGTGGATCAAAAGATTGATGGTGGGTTAAAGGATAGTAGTCTAGAGTTTGCACAAAGAAGTTAAAATCGAATGCAATGCCACCAATCACAAAAGGGCAATTTTTTTTGTTATTGAATTTCATTGTGGAAGGGAAGCTAGAAATGAATCAAAAGAATGATAACAAGTAAATAGATAGAAGCGTTGAGTTTGTATAAATAAGTTAAACAAACAAGAAGGAAGAAACTAATTAATGAATGATGAATCAAACATGTTATCATTCATTGTAATAGATATAAAAACCCCACAAAAACAAGGGAACAAAATGTGCCAACATTTAAATTTAGGCGGCATAAAAATTCCACAAATCTAAAACCTGTGAATGCACACGTAGTCACACCCAGGAAAAAAAGAGTTTGCGATAACAAATAGCTGTGGATTCAAGTTTTTGAACAAGCACGAATTCAATAGAGATATGCACTATATAAACATATTCTACACATGTAATTCTAGGCCGAGGAGGAGCTTGCATAAGAAAATGTATCCTAAAAATGATGACGTGAAAACAAACTTACCATTTTTGAATGTACCTAAATAGAAAAAAATCTTTATTGAATTCCACTACATAATAATTAAGAGATATTTATTATATAAAAACATAAATACACTACACATTTACACATAAACTAAAAGAGAGAGTTGAGCACAAGTAAATAAAAATTAAAAAAAAAAAAAAACCTCCTTAAATTCCATTCCAGAGCTATAAAAATGTCTATTGAGACTCCATAAACATGAAAAACAACAAGCATCATTCTATAAACCGGAGAGTAAATACATTTACTATTTACCATTCATCACGTATTAGCAATTTTCTTTTGAAATAGGCTGCTATTTCAAATCTCCATCCATAAGTATCATGTTTTTGTTATGTTTATCAAACTATTATTTAAAACATTTTAATAAAACATCTTAAAATCAAATCAAGTTTAATTTGCTAGTTATGCTGCTGCGGCCAACTCATTCCATTCAACAATTTATTATTTTTCTGGACACAGATTCAAGTTTTTATTGATCATTTTCATATAGTTAAAATGTTTTGTATTGGGAGAATAGAAAAGATATAATAAGGCTTAAGAAAACCTTAAAGAATTTAATCTTAACTAGATAAATAAGATGCAAGCCCCAGTTTTTTTATAGTGTATGAGAGTCACGTGCAGCATATAATGAACAATGATTAAGTTTTCAGACCTTGAAGGAGCTTCTAAAATAGGCATGCACATACCAAAACATTAGAGAGGTGTTCTTTCTTCAATCTGACAGGTTTAAAAGTTAAGATCTACTAAATTAGTGGAATTTTATACTAATTTTCAACTTCCAAACCTCGTACAAGCAGTCTGATTATTCAATACAAATTTACAATTACAACAAATATATTGTAAAACTTTAAAACCTAACGTCGCAACATTTGTACGTTATAGCCCAGTAAGTTTAACTTTTGAAGGCATTCTACAAAGGTAGAAGCATGTTTAAGGTAAAGTACACATTAAAGGTATATTAAAAAGTTCATCTTATTTGTCAACAGCCAAAAGCCTAGATTTTTAAAATAAAAAGATTAGAAACAGTAGAGTACAACCACCTTCGTCTAGAGTTATGTTTACAAGGACCACACTTGCTCAACTCAAATAGGCAAGGAAGGGGTAAGTAAGAAGTATAAAATGCAACATAAAAGAGAACATCTGGAATGGTTGTTACAATTCGATTTTGTTATTTCAACTTTCACTTTTGCAGTGAAAAGTATGGAACCATGAAACAATTGTTTTCAGTTCTCACTTAAAAGACGATGAATACAAAGTGAGGATAATGTTCCAAAGATTAAAAATGACAGACATGAAACTATATATTATTGTACATTCAATAAAGATAAGCAAAGATGACAGTAATCTAAACTTTTTTTCAGGTCTGTTTGTGACGTTCTTCGACAGTTGAAATGTATTTTAAGTTAAATTTCGCACCACTGTGACCAGATCCAGAACTCTTATGGCCAAGCAATTTTACATAATGAGAGAAGATTGTTTGAGATTTGTGCCTTTGTTGGACATACTCGTGTTTATTCTTGTTCACAGTGACCAAAGTACTAGGTAAGGAAAGCTCCAGTTACTCATAAGCCAAAATGGATCAACTCGGTTACAACAATCCAAGTCAACGACTATGGCTCCAATTTCAGAGGATAAAATCTAAACAGATAAACAAGAACTGTAACAAATAGAAAAGGGTATATACCATCCTTCAATCTCTCTTAAATAGTAAATATATCAAAATCTTGCTACCGTGTCTAGTATTCTATGCTAAACACTTTCATTACAGGTTTTAACAAGATTAGAAGCAAGATAAGGTAAAGATACTGGTACATTATACAAAAAAATGTGAAAATGATTAAGGGATAAATAGTAAAAAAGCAAAAACTAGAGGAAACTGTGAGTCGCAAAACCTTTTACAAACATGGTGAAACTTATAAATCTACTAAAGTACACAAAGGGACCAAACAAATGTGAAGATAAGACTCATCATATTCACTTGTACTAGGAAAAAAAAATTGCCCATAATTTATCAACAAAAAAGGGAGGTTAGATCTCTGAATAAGAATTTCTTCTTAAACTATAGATTCAGCACTTTTCTGTTTCTTTATTTTCTAAAAACAAAGAGAAATACTTAAAGATTATTCAATATTGACCTTCACTTCCAATCATTTACATATTAATGGCTCTATCGGATCTATTCCTATCAATTTGAATTTTGAACAAACTTCCAAGGCTAGAATAAAGATTGCTAGCAAGGTAGATAAAATAAACATATATATAGTTCGATCATTGTATGTATTTACAAAAAAGGGTTTAAGGTCAATAGCACCCACAACAAACCAAAGTACAGGTTGTTAGATAAAACAAAGTAGTATATTCGGGCTAATATTTACAGATCCAAAATATGGCTCATTGTTTCACGTATACTTGCAGAAAAGCCTTACAAAAAAGCCTATAACTATATACAGTCTACAACTTTGTTTTTCGTTTACAAGGTGTTTGGGGAGGAGGGTATCAATTTGTATTTTTTTTTTTTTTTCTTGCTAGCACCAACAATTTTCTTTGCAGCTTTGTTTTTCTTTTTCCACTTTCTTTTTCGCAACAACACCCATTTTTTTAATTTATAGGAAGGTTCACATGCCATTGCAGCCTCCTTAGAATCGTAGGCCAGGCCAAATCCCTGGGACTGAGGCCCAGCAATATGAAATTTAGACAAACACAAAGGGCTTTGTGGCAAAAGGCGAAGTCATTCTCTAACCAAATATGCTATAACGGTTTAGGCGGTTTTGGTTGCCTGTAGTGTAAAACGTTCACAACAAATTGAATCCTCTTAAACTGTTCTTCTCTTTGCAAGTGCGGCGTCGTAATAATCACACCAACTGGGGGAGAGATAATTGTATTTCTAGTCCTCATTCTGTTAAACTGAAAAGGAAAACATCCAAACATTAGGGAAAGTAGCAGCAAAAGCAAAATGTATGATGAGCCGAGAAAGAAGGTTTCTTTTCAGGCAGGTAGCTTTAAAAACCTTCCCGTTGAACATTCTAACGCTCCGCAAGGGTTTCTTTGGACGCTTCAAAGTGGCTTCCCAAGGAGATAACTCCCTCGGCACACTAGGAATCATGCTAACAAGAAAGGCACGTGCTCCTTCATGCCATTAATACTCAGGGCAGATATTGTTTGCATCTTCACAAAGCATAAGAAAAGACTCACATAAAACAATTTCCGAAAGGAACAGACACCCAACCATAGCAACAAAATCGCATAGCGAAAGTTCCATGTACTATTATCACCTATCGAACTAGTTGTATACAACATCTAAATTGCATCCAGAGATATGCAACATACACAATAAAACGGAAACCTGTACGTAAAAAAAACAAAAAAAACATATGGTATTTTTTTCAAAAACATTTGTACAAAAAAATTTCAACATCCATGAAATGCTTAAATGAATAGCAAACAAATGGCTGAAGTATTAATAGAAACGAAGACAAGTTTACCTTTTTTCCTCCTAATAACATTTTTCGCCGTTGCAGAAACCCTCGAGAATAAGTTGCTTTGCATCCAAACAAGGGTAAAAGACAACTTGTTATTCTCCAACAATTTTCCTGCTTCTAGCATCAAAAGAAATGCAAAACTTACATAAGAAAAGGACACAATAGCATTTTTTCCCCTGATTCACAGGGTTGCCAAGCAACTATAAAACTAACAACCGTAAACGAGGGGAAATTGAAACGAAATTGCCATTGCTTCAGAGTTTACACAATCGATATAGCTATACTATGCGAGGTCTAAAATACACAATATAGCTATACATAATTAATACCATTGAAAATACCTTTGTTTTTCTGAAAAAACATAAAAAAAGAACTGAAAAAGCACAGAAAATTTTAAAGTGAAAAATACAATTTTTTTAACTACAACACAACTAATGCAACCTAAAACCTAGAACTTCAAAGCCAATACCTCGCAACATGACTTCTTTCCTGATGCTTGTGCAATGTGTAATATTGTTTTTCTTATCCATACAAGGAAGCTTTCAGAGGTTTAGTCATTAACTTACGGTAGCGTTAGTTGTCATGGTGGAGACCACGACACCTTCTTTCGGGGTACAATGATGCAAATATTAAAAAATCCTTCACGTAAACCTTTCACTATTTTTCAAAAATAAACTTGCCCTGTAATGGGATGCACTTAAAAAGTATTGCTTATGTGTGTGTTATATGACACTACAGGGATTTCCAGCATAAGGGGAGAAGATAAACACATGCCCAATAACTGAAAAGAACCGGAGTGTGACATGTCAAAACCATTCAAACCAAGGCTCATATTTTCCATCTTCAATGCAATGTCAACTCTACTACTGTTACCATGTTCTTAGCATCTAGATGACATAAGAAAATTATTATCAAGAGTCTTCAAATGAAGTTCTTATAGCTAAAGCCAGGAAAAGATCAAAGGAAAAATTCATGCAGTAATCTGATTTAATAACTTCCGAGAGATAAAGAAAAGAGTTTTCAAGTGTGTTCACAATCCAGAATTATACTTTGCCATGCAGAGGCACTAATTCAGGTACTACACTGATATATCATAAATGTGATTTATATGTCAATTATTTTCCTGAATATCATCTTTACATCTAAAGCGAACTGTTGGCCGATACCCCAGTCCCCCAAAGGCCTGAACTGAATATCGGCCTCTTGAAAACCAGATGCCAACTTATCACAAGACTATACTGCTAATTCTGCAGTACTCATACATCAATTATGGGGAGGGAAGCAATAACTTCTGGCTCCAGTTTGATTCTGCAAAGACGTCCAACAAAGGGTAAACAGAAAAATGAAATATGTATTGGATGCAACTTTATCTCGGGTCTGCACAACACTGACAACAAATTAAATTCATTTCAAATATTGTTAGGCAAGAGATTACTGTGAGCAACCCAAGCAAGTTGCACATTTTCAAAGATGGAACATGTTCTTGTGGTTACTCCTGTGGGTGATAACTCAAATAGATAACAAACATAGAACTTGTACAAGAAGAAATTTACATACAATAGTGGGTGCATGTGGGTCTAATGAAAATCACTGCATATGTAGGATAGATGTGGGTCTAAAGTATGTAAAATAGACAAAAAGGACTACAAGAACTATAAATGCAACAATTATTTTGATACTTTTAAACATGCCTAAATAGCACAAAATTACAAAAACTATTCAGATTGGAGTTGCTAATGAAAGGGCCTCCAGTCAAATGAAAGTTTGTAGCAAGCAGAAACAATTGGTTTAGGGGTCCTGGAATGTTCAACAAGAGCTGTCAGTAGTATGCTTTGATGCTAGAAGAGGAACAATTTATCCATTGTATTTTACACACTATAGAGAAATAAATAGCTTTATTAACTTACGTTTCTTCTTCCCCACATATTCTTATAAAATTTAGACAGGACTAAGTTCGATGTTTTATATGGGCAATATGGTGTCTATAGGTGAACAGGGTAATCATTAATGATAGAAGCCTGTAGCCCAGCAGTTGTTTAATGCTAAAGTTCATTCTGTAAATGAGTGGTCACAAAGAAAATAAATGTCACAAAATGTGACAATGTTTAGCAGTTGAAAAGACTAAAGTGCAGATGACACATGTTGATGGAAATCTATGCAATTAGGCAACATATCTGTGGGTATTCACCATGGGATTCAGGACCTATAGTCTCATTTCTGGACGTGGGAAGCTAAGCTATTTCTTGGACCTCCTTCCAAAAGGTTAACTGATTGTAGACATTACAAGTGCTGATGAAAAAACTCTGCAACAATTGCTAATTGATCTTGCGTCTCACCAGCTCCTTTACCGTGCTCACTTCAGGATCTACCTCTTGCAGTTCCAACTTTGTAGACAATTGTTGGTCATCCACGATATGTTCAAAATTTGATTGGAGGTCCATAATTTCTTCAGTCAAAACAAAGCAAGATGGACTCAAGTATTTACCTTTTTCAATGATTGATTTTAACACCCTCTTTGTTCAAGTTATTGGTAGATGTAGGAAACAAATCATGGTTTTGGATATGAATCTGAGATCCATCATCAGATTGAAAACAATGAAAGTATTGAGTTTCCTACTGGCACTTTGTAAATAAATAACTCGCTCTCAAAGTCCTGGTAGAAAACCCAATACTTTACTACTGATGGATTTGAAGAATATCCAAAATGTCAATTTGTTTCTTACTGGTAACATGAAGGTTTATTCAACACAAACATAAGCAAATGTACCTGGCACATATACATTGAATCCAATCTGCAGCACTATGTCTTGAATATAACCAACAAGGGTTTTGATTATGAGTATAATTGCATTAAGTGATCTGTAATTCCCTAAGATATGCTTATGACAAATTCATAAAATAGATCTCCAAACTTAATTCTACATCAAAATGAGTAAAACTAAAGACTACTGTAGTTTAAGCCATCTAACTCAAAATTGCAGATCTGGAACTAGTATGTTTTGCAAAATTGAATTAAACTGAAGCCAGCATAAAGAAATGTGAAGATAAATGAGAAACAACCATTTAAGCACATAAGAACACTGTATTATCTTGGAAACCTGACTCAATGGGAAAACCAACTTGGAGTGGACCATAACATAATCACCTTATTACAATGTTATCTCTTCTACGCTGCCATCAAAATACTCACTACACTGTCCTCTTACTGAAAACATCAACTATTGCGTACACATGCTCTATAAAATGTAATACCCCATTAACATGACTAAATCTATCTATTTATACCTAAATTGGATGTCCCTTCATGTGCTAAGGAAACCCAAAGATTGTTATAGGTAAAAGAGGCACCAATAGGATGATGTCGCAACACAATTGTCTGTGTTAGGATTGCTAACAGTTAGGGAAGAGCGTTTTCCTATCATGTTTTTAGATTCATCCTTGGAGGTATAATGTTTTAAACTTTTTTTATAGGTTACTGATCTCATATGGGTTATAGCCCCCTGATTAGAGGGTTTTTGGTCCCTAAAAGTTCCAAATGTGAGGGAGAAGCTCCCTCACTTTCTCCTTAGATAACCATTTGTCTTTGGTTGGCAGCTGTCCCTTGATCCCAACCTGCCATATCGCTCTCCACTTCATGTGCTTCTCACTTTCTTCTGCAGCTTAACCCATGTGTGCTAAAATTAGAGCAAGATAAACTATAGAAGTGAAAGCAATCTGCAGTCAAATAGTGATTCATTACTTAATAGACAATGATTCATTTTTCTCCTCAACTTTGGAGAAAGTCCTTTGATTTACGACCTTTTCTTCAATTTATTCCTTGGCTTCTTCTCTAACTTTTCAAGCAAGATGTTTGTTGTATGCTCAAATAGACTCATTGTTTCCTTTCCTTCTATATCTCTGCCACAATCTCATTATCATTGGGCAATAGTTTTAACTCAGCCTAAAGTGTTCAACTCAGTTACTCTGCACGGCTAGTCTGTATGCCAATCAATGGCCGCCCCAATGAATTGAAAATAAATATACATCTCAACGAATCAACAATCTACAACAAATCAGAAGAAGCAAGCCAGTATGGTTTTTCTTAAGGAAATGAAAAGAAAAAACAAGAAAACCAGGAGTCAATGATACACACCAAGGAAGATATATTCAAGGACAGCCTTATACAAATTCATTTGCACATTATTGGCAATCAAAAACAACAATCGTAATTTCTGTAATTACATATTAAACATCCAAAAAAAAAAGATTGACTGTAAAACTAGCATCACTTCAGATCATGAAACACTTGGAGTGAAAAAATTTAAGCTTGGTTGACAAATCTCTCCATTTCATTTAAAAATATATATAAATCACACATTCCAATCTTAAAGAAAAATATAAGAATTACTGTTGATACTTGTCAGTTTAATCTTAGTTGTCTATTTCTGCATTTTATATAAACAATTGTTAAATAAAGTCTTTCCTGCTCCACCGACCAACACAAAACATGTCCCTAGCAAAAGCTTATATGAAACATGGAACACAGGAATCACCAAACATATGATTCTTTCATTTCCACATTTCAACAAGAAGGGAGAAAATACATACATTCCTATGCAGGTGAAAATTATGAGGAGGATAAGTTACCCCCGTCCACAACAACAGTGATAGCAGAGCCACACCAACAACGCAAATCCAAAGGCGATAAACCACAAAGCACCAATCACAAACAACGAAACACCTGTAAACCCAACAGACTGCCCATAGATCTATATTGATCAGCTTTCTCATAGTCTACCCGTGCATATACACACATTGATTATATCTCACCATTTGCATAGCTAATTATAAAACCATTAAATATTTGCATAAAATGAATTTAAAAGCTACTTCTACAAAATAGAAATTGGGAATTTTAATGCTTAAAGCCATAGACATAAACAAGAATGTCTGTAAACCCAACAGACAGCCCATAGATCTATTTATCAGCATTCTCGTAGTTTACCCATGCATATACACAGATTGATTATCTGTCGCCATTTGCACAGCTAAGTATGAACATTAAACATTTGCATATAATCCTATGAAAAGATTAGCGCTTAGAACTATAAACTTATCCACATTGAATGCCTACCGAAATTTATTCCTCGTTGCATTCTTAGAAAGAAATGTGAAAGAAGACAACAAAAACAGATAAAACTACACTGAAAATACCCAATCTCTGGCCCACGAAAGGCAGAATAAAACAAGGACAACAAGAAACCTAGAAACATACATGCAAAGCAAACTGGTAAAACCCACAACAGGGAAAAAAACAAAGTTAGCCTACCATCCGGGAACAATTTTTGCATTCACGAAGGCACTAAGAAATGAAAACTTACCCAAGGAACAAGCAGAACTATGGCGACACCCTGGAAAATCTTAAATTTGGTACAGAATTACATAATACGAACACAAAATATATTATTAATTCTCTATATGATATTCAGATACAAGTGGCTATTATATAGCCATAAAGGTAGGTAAACAACTTCCTAGGAAATAGGAAGTGAGTAGAACAATAAACCCGATAATAGCTACGGGTATAACAAATAATCATTCATAATATATTGTTATTCTAACAATATATATGACTAACTAACTTACTAATATTCACTATAATAATAATTACCAATGTAATTATTATTCACACACGTACAAATGTGGAGCACTAAAATATTGATATCCTAACATTCCCCCCCTTAGTGCGAACACGGGGAAAACACCATCTTCAACTAAGCAGCATGCCGCTCCGTAGCTTGCACATGGTCTCGATCCTCAACACTGACTGTGGGAACTACATCATCCAGGGACCGTTCAACCTATTAGATGAATACATGAATTGGGACCGTTCAACCAATTCACATCAACCATCAAATCAGTCTGATCAAGAACACTTCCTGCAATAGTATCAATGGTACAATTTATCATCACGGGGGACACACAAGCACTGCATTGCACACAGGAACAGGGATGCTCATCTGTTCTTATTCATCACACAAGACACAAAGATGTCACTAAAGCAGTTTGCGGCCTCTGAGGTAGTGACAAACTCGAGGACGCTGATTGTCCTCCTGCCTCCGTTGCCTCCATCCTCCAACTATACATACCGCTTAGGTCAGAGAAATGTGCTCAGACTTCTTTTCCGAACTTCTCATTTTTCGTAAAAGATGGTCTTTGTATTTTTGTATTCTTAGGTAAGAGAAATGTCAACCTTTTTCTTTTTAGAGATCTAGGTGGTTCAAATTCACTGTCACCTTCATATCCTTCTTCTAAATTTAGCATAGCTGAATTTTCTTGATCTTGTATATTTTTTATGTCACTCTCCATGGTAATTGGTTCCATGAGAATACATTGTTTTCTTCTTTTCTTGACCATAGTGAGATAGGTGTCGGATACAACCGAAAATGCACCCTTTTTTTAACAAAATTATTGACCTAGACAGACTGACAATAAATAACGACACTATAAAGACTAAAATAAAAAATGTCAAAAAATAAATATCCTAAAATCACCTATTTATTTTACGGACTTTTATATGACATAAAACATACAAAATAATATTATGAGACAAGACAAAAATAACCCAAATGTAATAAGACTACACTTAACTTTCACAATGATATTTTTAAATTTTGAATACCAAATATTTAATTTGACCAAAGTAACACCGAACACTCACTAAGAATGATAACATTCATCATCCTAATGCCCTCTATCCTTTGACATTAAAAACATGACACACATGCAAGTTATAAAAAATGGGTTGATACACTAAAGACAATCAAACTAAGATAACTTCAAATTCCAACTATCGATTGTAAACGAATTCAACACAACTCGCAAACTACCTATCGACTATTCAAGCAAGCAAAATTCGACAACCAAATTTTAACACATACGATTGCATGTAGACACGGGCCGCCACGTGTTGGACTGTGCTGGTAGTTGACAGGCTCGAACCAAACCAGGTTGCTTTGTACAGTTTGCATGTTATTTCCCATGCGTAGCAGATCCAGATCCGGATACAGTCATCTCTGTCAATGCTAAATCACTGTGGATGCGTGGACTGCACACACGGATGGAGGAGCAGCTCACTAGAAAACCACAAATTGCATAGACTGGCTAAGAATTCGTTGCAGGTCGCAGGCACTTCCGATCCTCACGTCCGTGGGTGATCAGGCACGTCCACATGCGCAGGTCATAGTTGCAGGTTGTGGACGTCTTGCATCCATGCAGGTCAGCGCTTCCACATGCATTTGCCAGGGCCGTATGATACAAACAAAGAAAATCAGAGAAGCTTGGAGTCCGTAGGCATTAATGCCTCTATTTGGTGACGTCTAAGGATCCAATCGCACTCCTTCGTAGCCTGGAACAGATCAATATTTGAATATATCAGACATTTTTATACCTTGTCTCCATGGCATCATGTATGGCAGATCGCTTTATTGCACGGGATGTCCATGGCATTGAATGGTCTGCAGATATTTTAAATGCACACGGCCATGAATATCCCTCTCATATGTATCCTCCCAACGCTGCCCTTAATACCTTAAATTCTGCTAATGTGCTCCCGATAGGATTTTGAACACTATGTAATTGATAAACTAATATCAAGCTAAGAACATAGAATCATTTCGCTCTGATACCAAATCTTAAATTTGGTACAGAATTACACAATACGAACAAAAAATATATTATTAATTCTCTATATGATATTCAGATACAAGTGGCTATTATATAGCCATAAAGGTAGGTAAACAACTTCCTAGGAAATAGGAAGTGAGTAGAACAATAAACCCGATAATAGCTACGGGTATAACAAATAATCATTCATAATATATTGTTATTCTAACAATATATATGTCTAACTAACTTACTAATATTCACTATGATAATAATTACCAATGTAATTATTATTCACACATGTACAAATGTGGAGCACTATAAAATTGATATCCTAATGTAAAAGTGAAAACATTTAGCCTTCACACAAATATTTAAAGGTGAGGGTGCGAGAAATCTAGTCCACCGCCTCCCTTTCTACATTTCTCGCCTCCTCTTAAAGCGTCACGGTCTGGGACGACCCCTCCCCTTCGACGTAGCCCTGCTTCCGCGTACACCCTCCATAAACAACACCAAACCCTTAATAGGTACCGTGCAGGAGAAATTTCACATTCACGAAACATTAACTCCTCCCCCACGCAATGCATTACGGTTTCAGTATCATTTTGCCACGATATGCACTTCAGGCATAGGCGCATGCTCTCCTCGGTTCTGCTTTGTCCTGGTCTGACCTCCTCACCCTCTCTCCTCTGCATCTCGGCAAAACCTCCCTCTTCTGTCTGGGTTTCCACCCCACTCCATCCATCGGCTTTGAATCACCCGTACTCAACATCTTCTGCACTCCCGTCTCACCCGTCGATGCTCCTGCACTCTGTCAGAGGCAGCTCACCCTCAACCTAGCTATAGGACGCCTTTGGCGTAATAATAATTTAAAATAAATTGAATATTTGAAAGATGAAGTGTCAAGGCGCGCCCTCACAAACTAGGGAAAGATATTGCAATGTAATCTCAATAACATTTGAATTCTATAAACAATGTAAAATTGATAATGGAATAAGGGTATATATACTAAGGTGGTAAAAACCTAATCAATACATTGAGAAAAATATAGTTCCCTACGAGAGGTAATTAATGAGAAAATGTAGTTCCCGAGGGGGTAATTAAAATAAATGTAAATGGAGAGGGCGTGCCATAAGGTGGGAAAGATAAAAATAAAGAACATAAAATGTAATGTTCTCCAAATGTGACAAGGAAAATTACAAATATAAAATGTAAGGAGCGTGGCCATTAATATGCATTCTAAAACATTAAAAAATTGCATATTTAGTACGTAAACACAACGAGAGTCAATCAATGGATAATGAAAAAGACAAAATGGAAATGTGTAGGATAAAATAAATCAAATGATAATTATACCATTGGGAAGAAGGAGAAAGGATATTTATTAAAAAGATAAATAAATAAGAGGAACTCACATATGATATATTCACATTTAGGTTCTAAAAATTTCTTTTGAGGAAGTTAATGTCTATTATGAGGATGGGATGGAACGAACATAGATCAATGATTAGACTTAATATAATTGAGAAAATGGAATAAAATAATTTAAGAAAAAATGAACAAAAATAATAATAAACCTTGAAGATAAAATTAGTCATGATGGAAAAGAACAATAGTGTGGCTAGTATGTACATTAATGGAAGGAAGTGAAACTAAAGATCGCATAAGAGGAATTAAAAATCTAAATAAGTGAAGAAAAATAAATTAGAGAAATCACAACCGAGTATCAACAAAAAATCAACAACTTAGTAAACAAAAAAACACATATTACAATATTTTAACTATTTTAAGTTAGCGACCAATTCCTCTTGAAGACATGTTTAAGTTAACATGTTATTATAATATACAAAAATTGAAATTATAAATCACAACATTTAAGTTGGACTTTACATTAGACATCTACACTACATCCAACTTAAAGGTTGACTTAATATTATATTTATTATAATGTTATATACTTACGAGGGACTTGTTAGTGCAAAATCACAACACCACGAATGTCCTTGTTTGATGTGGTGGCATTCAATGTGACTTGCATAACATTGGACCATCTCTCAAGTTGTGGGAATTGATAACATTGAGATGGACCTCCTAGAGAAAGTTGGTTCTTGTTCCTAAACTACCTACCACAATCTACTCTAATGCAAGCAAAGCTAAACTATCCTAATCTAACCATTCCAAGGAACTAGAGAGAAAGAGAGAGTGAAAGAGAGCCTACACTAAAGCGGTGATACACTAGAGAAGGAAAGAGGTGAGATACTCTGTTGAGGAGGCCGAGGACAGAAGTGACACAAACCCCAGATCCTAATCCACCATCAAAACTCCATGAAACACAACACCCTACACTGGAAACATCAAATACATGCACAAGAAATAAACACGAGATGGAGAGGCATAAAGAAACAACAAAATAATGCAAAGGGTTGAAGAACACCACAAAAGCACATTTTTATTGCTTTATAAGGTGCCTGAACCATTACATAAATTCTCGAGGCATAAAACCCACTTGCCAGGCATAGGAGAAGGCTTACAACTCAAGTGGAGTCAGAAATTAATTTTTGTGAGTTTCCTACGCCTAGAATGTCTCTCCTTCTCAAATGAGAAGTGTTTACAATATATAGAAGTTTAGAACGATGAAAACCAGAGAGAAAAGAAGGAAAACAGACTCTGCTTTGAAAGTTCAACCACCAACCATTAATGCCCTAAAAATCCACCTACAATCTATCAATTCTGGTTCCCCATGTCTATTTTGGCGTGTTGGAGAAGGAAGAATGGCGGATCAAATCAAATCTGGGTGGTTGAAACAATCGGATCCCGTATTGATGGATTAAAATATTTTTTCCTATTTTTCACCCACCAAATCCTACTAAAAATAATATTTTATATTTCCATGGTGTAGAGGAGGTCAATATCTTTCCAATGGTACCAAGTTTGTTGAAATCTGAGCTATGGATTGAAAGATATGCCCATTTGAAGTTTTGAATCGAATCCGTACAAAAATGGTAAAACCAGTTTTGCAAAATAGATCCGCGGGCCTGAAATTCATTTTGGTGCCTTTTGCACAACAATGTAAAATTATAAAAAACCTCCGCAGCACCACAGGCCCGAAATCACTTTAGGCAAAAAGCCTCCGTGGGCCCAAAATTGAAATTGCATTTTTTTGAGAAAGTGGCAAAAAACCGAGTTTTCCTCGGACGACCCGCTTCCCCACAACCGACAAAGGCCGACACATGGCTTCTCTGGGCATCAATGGAGGTGCGGCTTACCTTTATACTTTACGCCTTTTTAAAACAAAAGCCAAAATTTCCAAAGTTCCTCCGACGACCCGCCTTCCCGTTTTGACTTGAAACACGGCCACCTTTCCATTTACGGGCCTTAGGCATTTTATTTTATTTCCTCACCGGCTCGCGGGCCCACAATTGTAAACTACTTGTTAGGTAACAAGGGATAAAATATGTGGAATAATCCCTCATAGAATCGCAACAAGAGTGAAACTAATATGCGAAAATATTACATATCTCAAATAAAAGTGCAAAATAAAATAACACAACAAAAAGAGACAAGTATTTAACATGGTTCACCCAATTTGGCTACGTCCACCAAGAATCACTTGCTCAGATTTTATTACAATCCACCACTCTCTCAATACAATACCTAGATCTGTTTAGAGCTATGCTCAACAAACTCTATAAATTTACTCAATTCAAAGCACATCTGATGTTTTCATTATATCTACCATATGCACAAAACCATATAAATAGAAAACTACTTAAGCAGTTTTACAAAACCGTGGGTATCAAAACCATGGGCCAAAATCGTCCCATAAACCTATGGGTCAAAAACCCGCCCATATGAGAAAATCACGTTTCCCGATATATCGAGCACGTTTTAAGGCCCAAAAGTTTTTTTGAGAGGTACGCTGACAACATGGAAAGTATACACTACTCTTAGTGTATAGTCTTCAACACTTTCACAAATGAAAACAAGCTCCACAACCTAACAATATCCCACTTGGAGACTAGTTTTCCTTTGCGTGAAGCTTCTCAACCCTTCATTAGTTTTCGTGAAGACCAACCAAAGTTGAACACAACTTCAGATTTTTCCTTGTGACCACCTTGGTCATCATGTCTGTAGGATTCTAACTAGTATGAATCTTCTCTAGCTTCAACTTCTCTTCCTCCAAAGCTATCCTGATGAAATGGTACCTTAACTATATATGCTTCGTCCTATAGTGGAAAGCAGAGTTCTTAGCTAGGTGAATAGCACTCTGACTATCACTATGAAGCTTTCCTTCCTCCTGCTTATGCCCTAACTCCTAAAGCAATTGTTGTAACCAAATCATTTCTTTGCTTGCCTTTGTGGCAGCAACATACTCAACCTCCATGGTTGACAAAGCCACCAACTTCTGTAGTCGTGAAATCTAGCTTACTATTGTTCCACCTATAGTGTAAACATAACTGTCATGCTCCTCCTGCTGTCTACATCTCCATCCATATCTGAATCTACATAACCACACAAAGTGGTGTTTGATCCATTGTAGCACAAAACTGTCCCCATGGTCCCTCTCAAATACCGAAGGATCCACTTTACTGCCTACCAGTGATCTCTACCTAGATCACTCATAAATCTACTCACCACTCCCACTACATGGGCAATATCAGGCCTAGTGCACACCATGACATACATCAAACTGCCCCGACATGAGTAAGGTACCTTGGACATCTGGTTTCTCTCCTGCTCTATCTTGGGACACTGCTCTTTTGATAACTTGAAATGGCCTACCAAAGGAGTCCCAACAGTTTAGCATCTTGCATATTAAACCTCTCCAAGACCTTCTTAATGTACTCTTCCTAAGATGAATTCAGCTTCCGTTCCTTCCTATCCTAAGATATCCTCATACCAAATATTTTTTGGCTACCCCCAAATCCTTCATAGCAAAGGATTCACTTAGTTTCTTCTTGAGTACTTTTATTTCCTGCATGTTTTTACTGCAACCAACATGTCATCCACATATAGACATAGGATAATATAACTACCATCCTCAAATTTCTTTGTATACACGCAATGGTCAGAATGACATCTAATATAACCTTGCTCCATCATGAAGCTATCAAATTTATTATACCATTGACATGGAGCTTGTTTCATGCCATACAAGATTTACTTCAATTTGCACACCATCTCCTCTTTATCTTTGACCTCATAGCTCTTTGGTTGCTACATATATACTTCCTCCTCTAAATCACCATGGAGAAATGCAGTCTTTATATCAAGCTAATCTAAGTGTAAGTCTTCTGCTACAACTATTCCAAGAATAGTTCTAATAGAAGTCATTTTTACTACAGGAGAAAAAATCTCATCAAAATCTATACATTTTTTCTGTGCGAAACACCTTGACCAACTACCGGGCCTTGTATCTTATCTTTCCTCCTTCTTCCTCTTTGACTCGAACACCCACTTGTTTCTGTAATGCTCTTTTGCCTTGGGTAGCTTCACCAAATCCCATGTCACGGTTCTCCATGAAAGCTTGATGCTCCTCATCCATGGCTTGCTCTCACTCTTCTGGCATCTACCTACATTTCTTCATCAAAGCTCTCTGGCTCTCAATATCGGTGAGTAATAAATAATAAAGAGAAGGAGAAAAACATTCGGGTTCTCTTCTTACCCTAGAAGACCTCCTCAATATAGAATTTTGGGGTTCCTATTAAGGAGGTTCTGAACTAATTCATGTGTCACTTTCCCATCGGAAGATCCTCTACCGCTGCATATTCTTTCTTGTATTCTTCCTGTTTTCCTACAATCGCTACTTATACATGAATTTTTCATTAAAGACCACACCCCTAGATCAAATGATTTTCTTGTCCTTAATACTCCAACATTATATCCAAAGTCATCACCACCATAACCAATGAAAGTACATTTTTTTGATTTAGCCTCTAGCTTGGTCATATCATCCTTGTCTATATGGACAAACACCTCACATCCAAAGACTCTAAGAAATGAATAATCAACTTTCTTACTATACCAAGCCTCCAAGACAACGTGGAAAGTGTATAAGTACGCTTAGTGTATAGTCTTCAACACTTTCACACATGCAAACAGGCTCCACAACCTACCACAGCACCCTTTTGTGAAAAGTGCCAAATGCCAAATGCCAAAGCATCTCCCGCCACCCCGCTGGTCCGCAATTTACTTTGGTGAAAAGTCTTCCCCAGGCCCGCCGGCCCGCATTTGGCAAAAATCCTTCCAAGGCCCGTCGGCCCGTAACTTGAAAAATATGAGGAGTTAGAAGGACTTCTTTATATCTATGGAAAGGGGAAGAAATTTCTTATCTAGTGGAAATACTTTTAGGGGACCTTAAGTTCTTGAAATATGTAAAAATTTAGATTGAATCACAAAGAGGAGGAAAATGATGTTACTTGACCAAAAGTAAGTGTGAGCTTATTTTTGTCAACAATTTGGTGACTCATGGGGATCACCCGCTGCTAGGTGAAATGATCAGTTTCCTTGAAGCATCCATTGGGAATGGATTCATGAATGATAGCTTGATACTGATCTTTAACTCTAAAATATTATCCATGAGCCACTTAGAAACCACTTTGAAAGCTGAGTGATCTCACCAAAAGTCATTTCCAATGCACTTTGCAAGAGCAACAAAACACCACAACACACTATGTACAAAATTGGAAATCATACACACCCCAAGTGGGATATGTAGAGTGTGTAAAAGCACTTCTTTTGCTGAAAGAAAACCTACCTACTCTACTCTAACTAGAGATGAACAATTTCAAACAAAACCTGCTACTAGTGATGAGAAATAACTTCCCTTCCTTACAATTGACAGCCATGTAAATGATTTGACATTGAATATAGCTACTTATATGAGTGAAAAACTGACTATAAGTTGGTCCTCTACCCAAATCATCAAGGTGTCAACTATAAACAAGGAAAATACCTCTTTTAGTTGCTTTATATTTGGATTGAAGAGGCATTACAGTTGATCCCATGTACTTTGATACTCATCATCATGCTCAAAAGTAAGCATGGTGGTGTTGGCTTCTCCTTGGCTCCAATGAATCTAAGTATCGATTAGGAAAGGTCTGGTCGCTTGAATTTTCCCACTACTCGATATTTAACTCCAACAATGGAGTCTTCTGTAGGTCTTCCTGGATGGATGGTGTGAGAGAGATGATGACATCGTCTTGCTCTTTCCCTTCCTTCTCTTGTGAAGAACATGGAAGATCCATATCTTCTAACCTTGGTTCCAAAGGGATTTTTCCTTGAATTCTCTCCTTCATGGCAGCATGCTCATGTGCTTGAAATGTGAATGATGGAGGAGAAAATGATATGATCTCCATGAGATCCTCTCCATCAAAGTAATCCTCCAAGTCAGACATATAATCTGCCTCCTTGTTGTTCTGCTACATGTGCTCAACCTCCTCCATGATGTCCTCTTGATCTGAAACTTGCTCACCATGGTTCCTCTCATCTTCAAACATGAAGTTTGAAAACTCAAACTCTTCTTCAACATTAGAGTTTCAAGGGGATGAAGTGGGAGGAAGAAGCGAAGGTTCTTCTCCAGTGGTCCGCTCTATGTTTGTAGCCTCTTGAACTGTATGGTTCTCCATTATGGATTTATCAATCAAATCGGAGCCCTTCAAATGAAAGCAAAAAATCTTCAAAAATGTTTTCTTCATTAAGTGGATTCAACTCTGATTTGATCTATTCGATTGCTCCTCTTCAATAGGACTTGGAGCTGATTGTTCTTCTTCCTTGATGACTAATTGTGTAGCTTGGATTGGATCAGCATTTTCTTCAAATAAAGTGCCAACATGGGCACTTTATTTAGAGAATATTGATTTTGATCATCTCCTTCTTATTTTTGTTCTTCTTCTACTGCAAACTCAGCCTTAGCCACCAGGTTTGGCTCTTGACCTTGACCTCCTCTGTTGGCTTAACCATCAAGGGGATCTCTGTAATCCCAAATTTGAGAGCCTAGATCTTTATATTTTCTATCATTTTTCTATGTTGGGTTCTTCTTTTCTTGCCCTTGGTTGGTTGTCTGATTTTCATCTTCCCAACATGGATTTGGGGATGCAAGAGGAGGGGTAGGTTGGGATTCAACCAATTTTGCCATTGTTTTTGGTGGAGAGGGAAGTGAAACCTCTTGTTTTTTTGGAGGGAATGATTTCTTGGAAGGGAAAAGGGTAGAAGAATTAAGATGAGATGGAAGATTAGGAGATGGAGAAGGGAAATCAACACTTGGGGCAGCAAAAATGGGCTTGAATCTTGACCATGCTGAAATGATAAAGCTTGTGAAGGAGAAAATGAAGGACAAGGAGCTAGTGACTGACTTACCCATTGAAAAGGTTGTCTTGTATCCAACTCATAAGCCTCAATCTCCTCAGCCCATTATGCAAGTTGGGGTAGCATTTCAACCATGAAGTCAAGATTCTCTTGAGGGCTATAATGTCTTGGCAAAGGGCCTTCCCATGGATAAGGTGCCCTACAACCAATCTTGAATGCCTTCATTTGTTTTGTAGCCCTTGGCTAAACCATGTCGGCCTCCATTTTTGAATCTTCTCAGCCAGACTAGTTTTCTCCATGTAATCAGCTGTTATCATTAAATGCATACCCTTGTTCTTGATAAGCTCCATAGCCAAATTGGTTTTGGAATTGCTCATATGGGTAAGCATGATTATTCTGGATCTGATCATAATATTGATTTGGAGGAGTTGTGAAATACATTGGAAGTGGACTGCACTACTACTACTGCAAGTATGAATTCCAAGATGGAAATGAAGTCATGATTGCACAACTTTAGTAATGGTAAACAATGGGAGATGCGGAAAGAAAGATGAATGAAGATGGGTGGAAACGGATGGAAAAGGTCTGCATGACTACGAGGAGATTGGGTTGTTGACCAGATGGAGTCACCAGATGTGCTTTGCATGTGCCTCCAAAGGCTAAATCTCACCAAGAACATATCAACTTGATGAAATGAAGTGGTAAGGTTCTTCACACTGTCTCATGGGCATGCCAAAACTATTAGTTTGGTAGCACGGTGGCTTAAGATTTTCTGTTTGATATCGAGACACCTTGGAAAGATGAGAGAAATCTAACCTTAGTGTGCACATCGGGTGTGCCAAAACTATTAGTGGAAAATCACAAGCACCCCCGAATGTCCTTGTTTGATGTGGTGGCATTCGGTGTGACTTGCATAACATTGGACCATCTCTCAAGCTGTGGGACTTGTAAACTGAGATGGCCCTCCAGAGAAAGTTGGTTCTTGTTCCTAAACTACCTGCCACAATCTACTCTAATGTAGGAAAAAATAAACTATCCTAATCTAACCATTCCAAGGAACCAGAGAGAAAGAGAGAGTGAAAGAGATCCTACACTAAAGTAGTGATACACCAGAAAAGGAAAGAGGCGAGATACTCTGCTGAGGGAGGATGAAACATGGGAAAGAGGAGATGAGGGAGGCCAGACAAAAGTGACACAAACCCATATCCTAATCCACCATCAAACTCCATGAAACACAACCTCCTACACTGCAAATGTGAAAGACATGCACAAGAAACAAACATGAGATGGAGAGGCACAAAAACAAAATAAAACAATGCAAAGGGTTTAAGAACACCACAAAAACATGTTTTGATTGCTTTATAAGGTATATAGACCATTACATAAATTCTCGGAGGCATAAAACCCACTTTCTAGGCGTAGGAGAAGGATTACAACTCAAGTGGAGTTAGGAAATTAAGTTTGACAGAGTTTCCCTACGCCATGAAATGTCTCTCCTTCTCAAATGAGAAGTGTTACAATATATAGAAGTTTAGAATGATTAAAACCAGAGAGAAAAGAAGGAAAGCAGACTCTACTCGAAAGTTCAACCACCAACCATTAATTTCCTACAATTCTACCTACAATATGTCAATTTTGGTTCCCCATGTCTATTTTGGCATGTTGGAGAAGGAAGAATGGCAAATCAAATCAAATCTGGGTTGTTGAAACAATCAGATCCCATATTGATGGCTTGAAAGACGTTTTCCTATTTTTCACCCACCAAAGCCTACTAAAAATAATATTTTATGCTTCCATGGTGTAGAGGAGGTCGAGATCTTTCCAATGGTACCAAATTTTTTGAAATTTGAGCTCTAGATCGAAA
This sequence comes from Taxus wallichiana var. yunnanensis, assembly GCA_018340775.1. Taxonomy (NCBI): domain Eukaryota; kingdom Viridiplantae; phylum Streptophyta; class Pinopsida; order Cupressales; family Taxaceae; genus Taxus; species Taxus wallichiana. The sequence continues at coordinate 431,417,272 of CM031241.1, read as the reverse complement.
TATATGCCCATTTGAATTTTTGAATCGAATCCGTACAAAAATGGCAAAAAACTAGTTTTGCAAAACAGATCCGTGGGCCTAAAATTCATTTTGGCGCCTTTTGCACAAAAATACAAAATTATAAAAACCTCCCATAGCCCCGCATGCCTAAAATCACTTTAGGCGAAAAGCCTCCATGGGCCCAAAATTGAAATTGCACTTTTTTGAGAAAGTGGCAAAATACCGATTTTCCCCCGATGGCCCGCTTCCCTACAGCCAACAAAGGCACAAACGTGGCTTCTTTGGGAGTTGATGAAGGTGCAGCTTACCTTTATACTTTACACCTTTTCAAAACAAAAACCAAAATTTCCAAAGTTCCTCCAGATGACCCGCCTTCCCGCTTTGACTTGAAACACGGCCATGTGTCCCTTTGCATGGGCCTTAGGATTTTTCTTTTATTTTCTCGCAGCTCGCGGACCCACAATTGTAAACTACGTTCTTTTGCAAAAATTGCAAAATGCCAAAGTATCTCCCGCCGCCCCACTGGTCTGCGATTTACTTTGGTGAAAAGTCTTCCCAGAACTGCCATTTGTTCCGCATTTGGCAAAACATCCTCCCAAGGTCCGCGGCCCATAACTTGCAAACTATGAGTTAGAAGGACTTCTTTATATCTTTGGAAAGGGAAGAAATTTCTATACGATGGAAATGCTTTCAAGGGACCTTAAGTGATTGAACTATGTAAAAATTCATATTGAATCACAAAGAGGGGAAAAATGATGTTAGTTGGCCAAAAATATGTTTGAGCTTATTTTGGTCAACGGGACTTATATTGTGAATGGGTAAGTGCACCAAGTTGGGGGGCCAAAAGGGGGTCTTAAGTGGACGCATTTTTCTAAAAAAAATTCAACTTGTACGAGTTTTTTGAAATAGTTACACTCAAAATTGGAAGATGTTGTAGAAATATGAATCGTAGCATTTTGAGTCTAGTTTCTAAGCTACTAAATTTTATTGAAAACGGATAAGTTTAAGTGGGTCAAACAACTAAAATACTAACAGATGCTCCTATTTTTGTTAAAAAACATAATAGAGTGACTTTCGTATTGCCCCAACCATTTTTGAGCACCATTTAGTATTTTTGAAAACCCTTTGGTAGAAAGATAGCTAGGAGCATCTAGTTTGGGCTCCATTTTTTAAAAGATTTTTTTAGTGAATATTTTTTTATTTATGATTTTTCTAGTACATAAATTTTATGTTTTGAAAAATAACAGGAGCTCTATCGTGCCCCCTAACTACCTCAAAAAATATCAAAAATGAGATTTTTTTTTGAATATGTATAGAATTATGCCTAGTTTGGGCTAGTGTAATTTTTAAAAATTTCGATCAACCAAAAAAATGATACACCATGAAAGATAGACATATTTACACTTCAAAAAATAGCTATAAAAAGACATAGAAAATAAATAATATGGAAACCTTATATTAGTCAGAAAATTTGAAAAATTATATTTTTAGAAAGAAGAAACTATGCTCTATGTCGTGGTATAATTTTTTAAAAATGGATCGATTGTTTTATTTTGATTTATTATAGAGGAAGTGACATTTTTACATTTTCTTGCAAAAACATGTTATTTGTTGTGTTTGTATAGGTCCATGCCTCAGGCTTGGGGATCCAAACCAGATCCCAAGCCTTGAGGCATGGCTTGGAAAAAGAGAAAATACAAAACGTGTATGTGTTATAATGCGTACGCATTTTCTTTGTTTATATATTGTGGCCCCCAACATCCCTTTCATCTCTTTCATGGGAATTCTGCAAACATTCTGTTTTATCTGCAATTTTCTCTACATTCTTGAACGATTTTTAGTAGTTCATTTTGTCCCCTACCCCACTAGTTGATTTTTTCTAATCATGGGTGATAAACGTCAAGCTAAGGACAAGAGGAAAGTCAAGAACAAGACAATTGAAGCAATTAGAAGAGAAGAGAATAAAAAAATTGAAGAGAATGCAAAAACTTTGAGTAGGGCAAGGTACATTAGCTATATCAAATGTAGCTAATGTATTAGAAAATGGGGATGAAATAGATAATGAAAATGTAGAGAATAATGATTTTGCAATGAATAATGATTTTGCAATGAATAATGATATTGAATTGAATGATAATGTTGGTATGAATGAAGAAATTGATATGAATCAATTTTAAACCCTTACGAGAATCTAAATGTTAACCTTAAAATTTGTATGAAAACACTGAATGAAGAAAGTAACCTTGTAAACGAATCTTCACCTCTAAGAAAACCTCCTTCCATTTTGCGAAGAAAACCAATTCACTTAATTGAAATTGATGAAAACATTATAAAACCAATGCCTAACAAAATGTCTGAAAGAAATGCGAGAAGAAAAGCTAGTGGAATTTGGGATAATTACTTTGAGAATTTAAATGACACACAAATATGTCAATTATTTGTTACATTGATGAAATTAATTAAGATGAGACCTATAATGAAGACCATAGGGTTAAGAACATCTAATGTTGTTGATCAAAATGTGTCAATTGTTGAAAACATACATAAAGCATACCAAACTATAGGTGGAAAACATGACACCAAAGATAGTAATGCTACATGACGTTCACTAACTAATTGTATAGTAAGTGATAAAACAGTTAATAAATGCTTGATTAGAAAAACAAGTAGTGCTTTGAAGCTAAACAAAAAAACACTAATGAAAGCAATAGAGAGACGTAAACGTCTTGAGTCATCAATAACACTGACTATTGGGATTTCTCTAGCAGACTTCCATGAAAAGAAAAGAATACATCTGATATTCTAAAAGAATTAATTGTAAATTTTTGAATGAGAACACAAGGGTGTCACCGAATAGAAGAGATACAGTAAAAAGAAGAATAGGTTCTCGTAATCGTGAATCATGTGTAAAACATTTCCTAGATATGACTCAAACAAAATTGTTCTCTAAGTTTAAGAATGAAAATCCACAAATTAACATTAACCAAAGATTCTTTGAAATGAGCAAACCCTTTTATGTGAAAATCAATCACTCACGTACCACTTGTTGCGAGAGCATCATGTTGAATTTTCAATGCATTATGATGTTTTTTGTCAAATACGTCATGTTTTGCATACTGACATCATGTTGCAAGAGTGTGGATTAAATGTCCCACAAAAATCTTCAAAGGAATTTATTCCAACAATATTTTGTGAAAAATCAACAAGACAATTTTTTTTATAACAAATCATGTTTGGATGGAACGTGCAATGTATGTGATGGCTTTCCAAATATGAAAAGTTGTATCCATGAGGAGAGTATATATTCAATAGGAAAAGAATTGTTGATTTCACCAAATATAAATTGGTGGCATATCAATTAAAAGATGGAAAAGAATATAAGAGGTGTGAGCTTGTTAGAAAACAATTACTGTATCGGAATATATGGTCAAATTCGAGAGAAGAAATTTTTTATGAGTATGCAAGGCACACACATAGAGCTCGACGGTTGAATGAAAAATTTAAGATAAACAAGGACACATTCTCACTTGGTACTATTTTTTCAGTAGTTGACTTCACAGAGAATTACACATTGCAGCCACAAATGGAGGTTTAGTCTCAATATTATAACTCAGTGCAAGTTTTTATTTTTGTGCATATAACATTCATGCACTCTCCAGAAAGCATTGAGAAAGATAAAAAATATTAAGAGAGTATCATTTATACATTAGTGATGATCGGACACATTCTACAATATGTACAAGGGTGTTTCCAGGTGTTTTATGTGAACTTGAATGAGAGGAACATTAGTTTCGATCAACATTACATTTGGTCGGACAACTACACATCACAATTAAAGAATGCATGGATGTTTATTGGCTAAGTAGGATGCACAAAGAAACAAATGTACAACATATCTAGAGTTTTATTGAGGCGGGGCATGGAAAAGGAGAGCATGATGGTGCAGGAGCATGTGTGAAAAGAGCACTTGCAAGAGAAGAGTTAAAGTTCAAGGATGGTGCTAAATTTACATATGCAAAAATATTGTTGATTGGTGTGTCAAGAATATGGGCCATGAATCTCAAGAGAGATCAATGGTTTGTAGATATTTTGGTTGATAGAGAAACAACATCGACAAACTTTGAATATTGTATGACATTTGCAGGATCAAGTGATATGCACTCATTCCGTAGTTCAGATGCAAATGCTTGGACTATTTATACTAGGTGCATGACATGTTTTTGTATATCATGCATTGATTTTTCGTGGAATGAATGTGAGTCACAGCAGTGGGTGGATGAATGGACTTTTAGATCTCTAATTCCACTCGACACACATCAAGTTCCACCAACATTACAACTTGCGGGGTCTTGAGATCAAATGACAACATCACTGACTTTGACCAAGTCTCGATTTAGCGACAAGGTACATACATATATGTACATGCCATGTTTTAGATTTATAAATTATTAAATGGTCAACTCTTAATGTATTTTTAAATTGACTAAACAGTTTTACTTTGTGATACATAGGGCATGTTTTTGTAGTTATTGCGATAGAATTTAACGAAGAGGGAACAGACTACTTCTTGTCTCGTTGTGTAGAGGGAATTTTTTTGACTTCCACAGTCATTAATGGTGAAGACCTTGAGTATCCCACAGGTCGGTGGTCATCACGGAACTTGGCTTCGACGATATCCTATCAAAAATCAAACATTTGGTTGTTTGAAGACTATGAAGTACACATTGGAAGATACTCACTATTCACATTTGGTCCTTGTAACAAATATTAAATTGATCAAATATCGAGGTTGGCCATCAAACAAAAATCTATGGAAGGTTCGTGAATCAGATCATGAAGTAATTCTTGCTACTGTCAAGAATAGAGTTGATCCTTGCGGTTCATTGGATTGAATTTACAAAGGTATGTTCTTCATGAATTTAATTTGAATATTTACTTAAATGATTTTGTTTAAATTTTGTATGATTTAAAATTCTATTTAATTACTTACTAACATGTTTATGTAGGTTAGTGGTGCCAAAAAAATCTTCCACCTTCACGTGGTTGGCATTGTTAGTAGAGAATTTATTATTCTGAAGCCAAGTGAAGCTAAGAGAAATTAAATATTAGAAAGGAACAACAAACAAAAATTCTCATTTCACCACCTATATTGTAAAAATATCTTATTAAAATTCTCATTTTACCACCTATATTGTATGAACCACCTATATTATTTAGGTGATTGGCAATGGACAACCTTACATTGACTCATACTACAATATTTCACGCATTTTCAAAAAGTAGACATCGAAAGAACCGATTGGAGATAGAGAAAACCACGAGAGGTTTTCATAGAGGGCCCTGACATGGGAGGTATTGGATATGATGATACATCTTTAGGTGCCATGGAGTCAGAAATCACCCGTCAAAGATATAATGTGTTTTGGCCTTAGGGCTCTTAAGGGACTATGCCTGGATGAGGTAGCCCGAAAGCACGGGTAGTATAGGGAACCAAAAAAATCCTCCACTAGCATTCACCTGGCCACCCCAATGTGTTGGCATAGTTGGTATGAGTCGTATGAGCTTCATTGGCAAACTATAGTATACACATTTGGAACCAATGGATATGGACTCGGAGAGATGGTAGTGATTTAACATGGACCTTTGGATTTTACGTGCATTTTACGAGAAACAATATAGTATGACAATGAGAGAACTAAATGGAGATGGATAAAATTGCAAGAGAGGATTCGTATTGGGGCCCCAAGACATGAAGGTCTCAGATCTAATGAGACATTTCTAGGTGCGAGAGAACCAAATGGAGATGATAAAACCCACGATGGAGTCAAGGATGTTTCAGATGTATATGAGAAGACATTGAGTCAAGAAATCACCATCGAAGATAAAGCATGTTTTGGCCTCAAGTGATCTTAAGGGACTATGCCTAAAGATGAGGTAACCCAAAATCATAGGTAGTGTAGGAACCAAAACAAAGGCTCCACTAGCATTCACCTACCACCCGATGTGAAGCATAGTTGGTTTGGTCCCATGAGAGATTTCGTTTGCAAACTATAGAATCTAACGAGACATCTACTCGAGAAATTAGGTAACTCAGTTTTCACTCTTACATTATATAAACAATAATTCCAAAGTTTGATGCATATTATACATTGAAAATGCTAGTACATGTACATCACCAATAAATGAAAAAATAACCCATAATGTCTTAAATATTGTCAAGTGCACATCATATTAGTTTCATGCGAAAATAATATCGAAATGTAAGGTCTCATACAAAATTATCAAGTTCCAAATAGTATTTTTAATGTGCATAATAAATACAAAAATGCCCAAATAGGTCATATACCATCAAGTTCAAATGCCATATATAGGTGTACATACAATGCCATGCACATAGGCATACAAAAACAATGTCATGTGTAAGACATATATATTTCCTACTCATCAAAATCTATCCCTCTCTTGGCCTTGCTCGAAGAAGGCCCTCCCTTAGACGAAGATGGAGATCTATGAGATGACTTTGGATCATCCGAGCCCATGCTTCGAGTCCTCTTCCGCTTGAAAATACTAGCCTATGTAATGCAAACAATGATTTTTTGTCAAAACTTAATTTATATATATTTTCAACATGTATTTAAGACCATCTTTAGAATGAAAGTATTTACATAAATACACAAACTTACCGTAAGTTATCGATCATGCCAAATTTACATCTCACGCTCAGATGAGTCATCGGGAGCTCTTGTCATAAAAATGGGGGTACGAAGATGACGAGATGGAGGAGTCCGTGCCCTTGAAGTCAAAATGGAGGGGGTTGAAGTTCCCTACATACACATAAGATCATAAAATCTAACATTAGAATTAGCAAAAATAGAACTAAGTACATGTATGTACATAATGACAATATTTTAACTAATTTTATCAATATAGAACTATTGTTTTTACCCTGCCACGTTTGTGAATAAAATGAACAAGGCTACTTTACATATCGTGAGTAACTCTTGCATATACACAATGAAGGACATTATTAACATAATTTAATAATTCTATAATGAAATACATTACTAACATGTAATTTAACATAATATGAATTACATGAGAAATTTAACAAAAATTACATGTTGTTTGAATACCTCAGTGAGTTGTTGCGCAGATGAAATCATAGCGACAACACCTTTATCTACTTTTTGCAGAGATGGTGGGGTGTCTAGTGAAGTCAACATCTTTATCAAACATGTATATCACGTGAGTTAGATGGACATACAAGAACATACATATATTTGACTTCAAAACTAATACACACACACACATACACATGTATGTGAAAATTTTACATAATTAACATTCTAAATTACCTCTGTGAATGTATGTGTATGCATGGTGCTCACCGCCTGTGGTCGGGATGAAGATGCGCCTCCCGCACGCGTTGTAATATCAATGCATATACATGTACAAATACAATTATTTCAAAAATTTAACATATATAAGTAAATCAAGTACTCCAAAATTTTTGTAACACACATAACAAAACATAACAAATTTACCTACGAAGGTGACGCTGATGAATGTAATCCAAATGTCTCACTCAAAAGGACATCTGACATAGTGACATTATCATGTGCACCCCTAGCACCAGGTGCACCAAAATCAGTACGCATGAAAGTATCATCCTCCTCGGCCCCAAACATATGCTACCACATGATGAGAAAAGATGTGGCCTCATGCTAGTACTCCCTGAGGGAATACTCTATGTACCTCTGTGAGCATTTGGATCAAAAATCTCCCTCGTATGTCCAACAAGGGTCATGCAGATAGCCCCTGAAGTGTGTGGAGTGTATCAATCTCTATTGTCTCCTTCATTGCTTGAGGGACAATCTCAGGGTGAGGGGGCTTCTATGTGGGGAATCTACCCTGTTGAATAGGTGCACGTTGTGCACCTAGTCGATCTGTGCAGATCCTTTTCCTTGCCTTGGAAATCTCGAAAATCAAAATAATTTGGGATCTCGTTGAGGATAAACTGCAATAGAGTTTCCTCAGAAAGTATAGTGGCACCTCATTGTTATTACAAGGTGGAAAATCAAACACCATCCACCATCGGTCCCAAAAATTATTTTTAATCAAATTATTATTGCACAAATGGATGGGAAACCGTTTACATGACAACAGAACAAGAAAATTAGTGTGGGGGTCCGTGAATAAGGCGCATATGAGATCTTTTGAAATTTATTTTTCTTTACATCCACATATGACAATTTGTTGGAATAATAAACCCTACAACCCTCTCTATAAGTTGTCCAACGATTAATTTTCCTTGTTGTCACATCAACTTGAACAAGTAATGCCTCAATGTGTTTGCAAGAGAGGCGTGGTGGGGGTTTGTAGATTGTGAATCCCTCATTGTTTTGATTAAATCCTCAATTTCAATTTTGTTTTCAACTATGTGGGCTACTAAATATTCTTGACTACCCAGGGGATGTTGAGAAATTATGGGAGTGTGGGAGGGATGGCAGGAATAGCAGGGTTTGGTTGTGGTTGATTCCCTCGACCTCTAACTATAACAATAATAAAAATATGTATTCAATTCAAATTTTAATCTATAATTATCATATTTCAATGCAATTTTGAGAAAATAATTGTGCTTACCTCTTCTCTGTGGCACCATCTTCAATTTAGATCTTCCCGGTGATCCAGAAATGATCCTTTGAGCTTGAGATCCAGCTGAATGAAACAACTTGAGGGTGTGGTTAAGCTCTGAAACTCACATTTGAGGGAGATAAAATGATAGAGGCTCGGACCTCCTTTTTTCTTTATAGTAGGCATAATGCGTACGCGTTATAACATGTATGCATTATGCCTTAGTAAATCCCAAACTTGACAATTTAAAATGTGATCGCGTTATAATAGAGCGCGTACACGTTTTGCTTTTTCAAATTTTTATGCTTTTTGGCCCCACAACTTCATGCACTTACCCCAATGGTAAGTCAACTTACACCTACTTTGACTTAACTTTAGGTGATGAACACATGCTTTGTGGGAAATGTAAATGTGACTTACAAGATGGAATTTCAAGCTGATTTAAATGTTCCTTAAGGTTAACTTTTGGTAGTGATTTAAATTTGATTTTGTGAGTGTCTTAAACATATCTTTTGCGACATGAATTTGAATTAAGTTCAAACACTTATGTGATGTAAAGGTTCAACAATGAGGCTTTTTAAGTGTGATTAAAATATGATACTAACCCAAATTTAATATTTGAATTTATACTAAAAATTATAGTATATAACTAATGTAAGAAATATATTATTATTAATTAATTAAAAACATTATTATTATTATACGTTATATTTTGAACGTTATTGCATTAATTTTCACACATAACTATTAGAAAATTGATCCTGGAATTATGTATACTATATAAAAAAACATGATAATCAATTATACAAGATACATTCAAATATAAAACAATATAACTTTACACATATTTACAATGCAATTGATACTAGAATTAAACAAACACTATAAACAACACAATAATCAAGTGAACACAATAGTAAAATTGAAGGCAACAAAATAAACATGATAAATTCAAGGACACTGATCTTCATAGTGATATATTCACCGCCACAATTCTATGGTCAAATTCAAATTCATACGGTAAAATTTCACCCTAGAAATGATTGACACAATCATTGGTATCATGATCTCACACCTAAATTGCACATACCAAACCCTAATATGTCCCGCGACTATTGGATTTTAACGTTCAAAGTTACATGTCATAATAAAATTATTTGACGGTCTAGAAAATTATATGGATGTTAGTTGGTGTTCAAAATTTAATATGCATGTCAAATTTATTATTACAATAACTATTACAAAATACATAAATTAGCTGAATTTTTTTAAGGATGTTGTTGTTCTTTGTAAATTCTCTCATAGTTCTATGACCTTTATTTAATTTTGGATAATAGATTAGACTAATCAATTTCATAGTTTTCGAGAGATTCTTATTTTTTTTCATTAAAATTAATGTTCACTAATTAATTTGAAGATCCATAAACATCATTTAAGCTTATGAGAATATTTTTAAAAAAAATTGAATTAAAATTTAAAAACAAAAATTATTGAAGAAAATGAAAGAAATGACTCACTTAGAATCACCGACGCAAACTTGTAATTCTTCTAAAATGAGTTCCAACTTCAACTTCCAATTATGAGGCTTGCAAGTTCAATTTTCAAATTTCACCTTTTTTGCAAATCTCAAATCAATACATCTCTTGCACTATCTAATCTTTATTTTTGGTGACACCCTAAACTTTCACAAGCAAATTACACACTAAACAAGGAAGGCTAACACCATTTCCACCTAATTAACTAGGGCTCTATGTCCAAGAATGTAACATTAAGATAGAAGCTTTAAAAATGTCTAATTAGTATGAAAACAATGCAAAAACTAACTAAACATTCCTACTAATATGATCAATTACCTAACATGGGCCTAAATAGACCTAAGGGGTAATCAAATGGTTATGGTAACTACTTAAACAATGGTGAAATGACCTCTCCAAATGACTTGTTAACTCACTTTAGATTATTGATCTACTAACCTTGTTGAAGGTTTTAAGCAAGGATTAGACTTGGCTTAGAAATCATATGTATCATATACGAGATACAAATCAAAGCATGATGTAAAGTATAAAGGAATGAGGTGAGTTATTTTTATAGTTTTCTTTTTGGGAGAAAATTGTATTTTGGTGATGTAGGACTAAAAGCCCCAAATAAGAATATAATTACTAATCATGATTATGCCTTGATAAGCACAATTAGTGAATTACCAAGTGATTAAGAGGTGAGGAGCCTTAATGGGATTGCTTAGGGTCAACTAGGAGGCTAGGATATGATTTTGAAACTTATTAAACGTTGTGGAGGTGAATGGGGTGATTTTGATGTTTAGAAGGGGGTTTAAGTAAATAATAGGGCATATTGACTAAATAAGCGGCAACATAGGCTTAATTAGCTTATAATCGCTAATTGTCTATTTTGAAGAGGATTTTGGCATACGATTCTCTATAAAGTGGCATCATGAATGTGAAAGGGGTTACACAATCAACAACGTGGTGTTAATTGGTTAAATTGGTAAGGAACATTATTTAATTAAAAAATAACAAGCTTACAAGGAAGAATAAGCTTGAATGCCATATCTAAGTTCTTGCATCCTTTAAGCAAAGAACATCCTTTTGCCTCGTCCTAATGCCCAAATAGCCTCATAATCCTTTTTTCCATCATTTATATTACTGTGCAAAGTAAGAGGATCATTATTGTAGGAAGGTCTTTCTCTGTCTCGAAGAAAAACACCTACATATCACACAATCAGGGCTCAATCCAAGTTTCCTAGCCCATTCAGGGTTTACACTACTTTAGCGCGAAGGAGGAGGTATGATTATTGGTATTTTACTTCCTTGTTAGTAGTGTATTTTTAAGTAGCTTACATTTTGCCAAAATGTAAGCTACTGAAAAATACACTACTAACAAGGAAGTAAAATACCAATAATCATACCTCATCCTTAATCCATTCGCATGAAAACCCTCGGAATGGGCTAGAAACTGGATTGAGCCCTAAATTGTGTGGTATGTAGTGTTTTTTTCAAGACGGAGCAAGACCTTCCTACAACAATGATCCTCTTACTTTGCACTGCAGATGAAAAAAGGATTATGAGGCTATTTGGGCATTAGGACGAGGCAAAAAGGATGTCTTTTTGCTCAAAGGATGTAAGAACTTAGATATGAAATTCAAGCTTATTAGATGATGTTGCAGGAAGGTCTTGCTTCATCTCGAAGAAAAGCACATACATATCACATAATCGGGGCTTAATCCAAGTTTCTAGCCCATTTCGAGGTTTCTATAGAACTTGAAGGAGGATGTATGATTATTGGTATTTTACTTCCTTGTTAGAGTGTATTTTTCCTAGCTTACATTCTAAGGATGCAAGAACTTAGATATGGCATTCAAGCTTACTCTCCGTGTGTTTAGAGGGGAGGGGTAAGGTTTTATTTATAACTTTGAGGAGTGATTAGCTTAGATTAATTTAAGTAATCATGGTTTGAAAATTTGGGCAAGATTAAGTGAGTGGTTTGAAAATGTGGGCAAGATTAGGTGAGTGGTTTGAAAATGTGGGAAAGATTAGGTGAGTGGGGGCCACGAAGAATGGGTGAGGATTTGAATTATATTTTTAATTCATAAGTGGAGGATTTTAGGTGAGTGGGGACCATGAAGGGTGGGTGAGGATTTGAATTTGAATTTTTAATTCAATAGTAGAAAAATATGGAGAATAATGACATGTGGTGAGGATTGGGTTATTTTTAGATTTTGAAATGGATAATTAATCAAATTATATTTGATTAATTTGAAGTGTATTTTTGTGGGAAATGAGGAAGGGAAATTAATTGATTTAGGATAGATGTGAAATTGGGGTGTCTACATTTGCCCCTCTTTGGAAGGGTACTATGAAAGTAGTGTCCTTTCAAAGAAAGTAGACAGTATGGGGGAAGAATTCAATCTACTTTTTAAAAGGTAGAGCGAATGTTTGTTGGGGAGAATAGAAAGTGGTGAGTGAAAGATGTCATAGTATCCTCCAAGACAAAAATGTCATGAGAGGATGTGGTGATTCCCCCTCGAGAGGGCGACGAGAATGGAATATATGATAGAACTCTCAAAAGAAAGGAAATAGATTCTGTGGAGAAGAGGACTATAATGGAGTGGAAGAGACTATAATGACTACATGACGCAAATGGAGAAAGGATTCAATCAATCTTGAATGCTAGGTGTGAGGGTGTGTGGAAAGAGAAAAGGGAATGGATAGGATTGGGGTTGATTATGAGAAGAAAAAGGGAGATAAGGGAGGGGAAAAAAGGAATGAAAGAGGTAGAAATAAGAGAGAGGGATGATAGGGGAAGAAGGGAATGATGAAGGAAAAACAAGGCAAAAATAGGAAAATGACAGAGTAGAGGGTGAAGGGATGAAATAGAGAGATGTGCAAAATGAAGGAAGCAACAGAGATAGTAAAGAGGGATGCGTGGAAGTGAAATAAATGATAGAGATGAGAAAAGTAGGAAACGGGAAAGGATAAATAAGAAGGAGAAAACGAGGTGGGAGTAGGGGGTGAAATGGAGGAAAATGGAAAGAGGATGAAAGAAGAAGTAGAATGGAGAAAAAAAAGAAACTATGAGGGGTGAGGAAAGTGTGAAAAAGAGGAGAGAAAGGAAGAGAAACAAATACAGAATGAACGAAAAGGTAGGGGTGGTAGAGAAAAGGAGAAGTGGTAAGAAGAAACGTGAAAATTAGGGGAGAGGAAAGGAAGATAGAATGAATACAAGGAGAAGATTGAAGGAATCATGTCATTGCAAGGAAAAACAAGGCAAAGAATATGGAAGACCGATGGTATGGAGATGTATGTGGAGGGTGGTATGATAAAAAAGACAGACAACGCTAAACAACTAGGTTATCGATGGGGAAGTAAGGAGGAAATGTGATGGAAAAATGGGAAGAAGACGATACATGGGAAGGGAAATAAGATGAGGGTGGGAGAGAGAGGAGGATAAAAAGAAAATGATGTATAAGGAAGGGAATACGTAAAGGGGGTAATAAGTGGAAAGGGAACGATATAAGGAATGTTCAGAGAAGAAAGAGGGGAGGAATGACATCGATTGGAAAATATGTGGAGATGCATGAAATGAGGATACTAGGATGATGCGTAAAAATAGAAAAAGGATGTATGATGAAGACAAGAAAGATATTGAAGAGGGCAAAGAGGAGATGGAGAGATAGGTAAGAAGCGACAAGAAAGGGTGGGAGTGAGGGAAAAGAATAGGAGAGAAAAGAGAATGGGGGATAGAAGAGGCAATGCCAATGAGGGGATGTTAGGGAAATCCCTTTTACAATGAGTGGTGGGGAAGGGTGAGAGAAAAAATGAAGAAAAGGAGAAAGCTAATCAGGATTGGAAAGGGTAACACCAACAAAGGGACGTTAAGGAAAACCCTTTTATAATGAGTGGTGGGATTAGAGGAGGGAAGGAATGAAGGGAAACTCGAGAAGGTCCAAGGGAGTGAATGAGGTCGTACGGAATGAGGATTGTTGATTTTTAAGGAAAACTCGTTTACAATTATTAGTGTGAGAAGAGAAGATGATGATGAAAGAATGATATAGGAGTGTTAACAATAATGGTGAATGCGTGTGTGGGTAGAAATGTGGGGGGAATGTGAGAAGATGAAGTGGATGAGTTGGGACTAGGTGAAAGTGAGGAGAGGATGCGGGTGATGAGGATGAATGAAGTGAGGATGAAGAACCAAGACATGAAAAGAATGGGAAGAAATGGTATGAAGGATGATGGATCAAGAAGGGGAAAATGGGGGGAAAGAACGTGATTGTAGGTGGAAGATATTAGATGTATGTTGTAAGAGGATATGTGGAGAAAGGATAATAGTAGGAGGAAAAAGTGGGTAGTAGGAGATACGAGGTGGGAGAAGCGATTGATAAAGTGAACAAAGAATGAGGCGGGGAGAAGTTCACGATGACAAGTTAAGTGTAGGGAGGAGGACCCCGACATAAGATTATCATGTGATGAAGTGGTTAAGATTGCCATGTGAGCGAAACTAGAAATGACAAGTGGTCAAGTGAGAAGTGGTGTTTGCGAGAATAGAAAAGGAGGTGAAAGGATGTGATAGTGGGGAATGCCGAGAAAAAGTGAAGAGTGAAGGGTGTGTAGTGATGGGGAAAGGCAAGGAGATGCAGATCATCCTTAAGAGGGACTCTTAAGTGAGATCGCCATGCCGGGTGAGTGGTTAAGTAAGATTGCCAAACAAAGGAGGGTGATAGTGGAGGTAAAAAGATGTGATGATGGGAATGAAGAGGAAAGATGGGTGGTGAGATTGTAGAGTGATGGGCGAGTGTAAGATGACATGTCATGCTTAAAAGAATATCTTAAGTAAGATCGTCATGTTCTTTGGAGAGGTTTTGTAGGATCACCCAATCGACAGGGGATGATATGCAAGGAGAAATACAAGATGATATTGGGGACAGGGGTGGAATGGTAGGTTGAAGAAGATGATCACGACGAGAGGTGGGAGAAATAAGATGGGGAAATATGATGGGATGGGGGAAGGCCATAGGGCTAGATCAACCTTAAGTGGAAGTCTTAAGTAAGATTGCCATGCGGACGGAATGGTTAAGTAATATCGCCAAGCTGAGGAAGAAGATGGATGATGTTAGAGTTGGTGGGAATAGGGTATGAAAAATGGATTGAAGGGGAACCCTCAAGTGAATTTTCCATACTACGAAAGCGTGTAAGTAGGATGACCAGGGATAAGATGGATTTGGGGAAGGATGAGAAAAGAGTTAGTGAGGTATGCATGAGTGGTATATGATATGAGATGAGGTGATAATAAGAAAAAAAGGAAACAAAGGAGTGTAACATGAATGGATGAAGGAATATATGTAGTGGAGGGAGGAGTGTGTGAGGGGAATCCTTAATTGGGATGTTTGCGTGGTGAGAGTATCTTGATGCGAGAATGGGAAGAGTAAAAGGTGGAATGGGAAGATGTGTGTGGTGGTCATTATTGTTTGATGAGAGGGAAGGTGGTGAAGAAGCTTCTATAGTGGGAAGATCTTAGGGAGAGGGTAAACCTCCACTAAGGATCCCATATAGAAGGGGTTATTGATTAAGATTGTCAAGTGGGAAGCAAAAGGGTGAAAAGAAAGAATACAAATGGGTGAGAGAGGACATGAATGGTGAGAATGGTAATATGGGGATAAGTGGCGGAGGAGTAAAAATGGGGAGTGAGGATGAATGGATCAAATACATGGTGAGCATGGTGGAGGAGGGGAGGAGCTGTTGGATAGAGAATGCTACTTGAGAAAGATCGTCAAGTAGGATTCACAAACTGCAACAGTGATCAAGTAGGATTCCCAAACTGGGGAATGTATTAGTATGGGTGAATGGATGGGGTGCAAAGTAAGATGTTGATCATGCAGGAAGATACTCATGTGACAAAAATCATCTTAATTTTAATATAGCACATAACAGGATGCATCGTGATATAAAAGATCAGGATGACTAGACTGTAATATGCGTGATAGCATAGAAAGGGGCCATAAAAAAGGTTTGATGCCCCAGATACGATATGTAAATGGAAGAGAGCATAGACAAAGGCCATCAAGAAAGTATGATGCCCCAGTACAACATGCAATTAG
Source organism: Taxus wallichiana var. yunnanensis (assembly GCA_018340775.1). Taxonomy (NCBI): domain Eukaryota; kingdom Viridiplantae; phylum Streptophyta; class Pinopsida; order Cupressales; family Taxaceae; genus Taxus; species Taxus wallichiana. Next base: position 431,401,026 of record CM031241.1, on the reverse strand, counting down.
ATAACGTAAGAATATTAGAGAGAACACCAGGATACATAAAATCAAGATGCCCCTGTAATATATCAAGATGCAAGAAAGCAATTAATAATTTACAACTAATAATGCAACACAAGAACAAATAAACATGTTCCTAACGTGTTCCACAAAGTGAGGATTGATTGGATGTGCCCCAAGTAGGGGTACGAAGACACGATAAACTATTGGGTCATTGTCCTCAAACAAGGAAACAATGAGAACCAGATTTCCCTAAGCGAGGATTCACGAGGAGAAGTGGTTTGAATTTGGTATTCATAAGGTGATTGGATCATTCGTTGGGGATAATAGTTCAAAGGTTAAATTGTGTTGGTTATTTTAGAGTTATATTAAATATATATATATTCTAATATTTTTTGGATTTTCGACGATTTTCAAATATTTTTATTTTTATTTTTTTGACGATTTTCAAATGTTTTTGGATTTTTGACGAGTGTTTCTAATGTTTTTGGATTTTTGACAATTTTCAAATGTTTTGGATTTTGGATTTTTTTGTTTTTGATTTTGATGATTTGCAAATGTTTTTAGATTTTTGGATTTTTATAATGTTTTTGATTTTTCTGATGATTTTCAAACATTTTGGATTTTGGATTTTACAATGTTTTTGGATTTTTGACGATTTTCAAATGTTTTTGATTTTTTTGACGATTTTCACATTGTTTGTATATTTTTACACTGTGATTAGCAATTTATGGACCAAAGTGCAGATTTATTTTTGAGAGGTGATAAACCAAGATATTATTCGTATGTATCGTGTTCCGTGTGGTAACTTATGCTCAGAATAACAAAAATTATCTTTCCATTGGTAGGATATGGTGGTGATGATATGATGAAAAGAAGTCCAACTCCATTCTTGACTCCACACAACTAGTAAGATGTGTGGGCTCATCACCGAGAATCAAGAAGGACACAGGAGGTAGATAATGAATATAGAGACAAATGCTAACAACAATCCCTTTGGGAAATTGTGACTCCATTCTTCATAAACAAGATCTTGAACCAGCTTTTCAAAAATGGCTTTCACTTTATGAGTCACGTGCTAGACTTAGACAATTATGTGGCCTCATTGATTGGTAAGATATGAGGTTAAGAGATAGTTCTCTGCTTACTTAGGCATCTAAATTACGTGTTTGGTGATTCTATAATTTGTAAGCACTTTGTAAGATTTTTATTTCAGAAATGACTCCCTATGCCTTGCCCCATGCTACTAGTGAGAAGCAAGGGCTCATCACCGAAGGCAAAATATAGGCGAGTGAATTCCCTTTTTGCCTTTTTTTTTTTTGTTTTATTTTGTTTTATTTTTGAATATTTTGCAATGTTTTTATGCTTTTATGAGAATGAACCTCTACGCTTTGCCCCATGCCACTTGTAAGAGGCAAGGGTTTATCACCGAATACAAGACGTAGACAAGTAAGGGCACCTTCCTCCATTCCCAGTCTCACACTACTAGTAAGAAGTGTGGGCTTAACACCAAAGACTATGAAGGATGAAAGATGTGACAATGAATTATTCATAAGTTATTGAATTGATGGATTTTTTTACAATAGTGCTTTGTATTTAGGAAGAAATTTCGCCGCCAATCTTAGCCCCACACGACTAGTAGGACACGAGGGTTCAACATTGAAGACTGAGATGGACAACCAAACGAACCTAGGTAACAAAGTTTAGAGCTTTGTTATGAAATAGAGAATGTCTTTGAAGGGAATACATTTCCATCAGTAAGCTTCTAGGTATGATCATAGATGAAAGCGAATGAAAATGGAAGAAGTATGACACTCACAAACTTAATAGGATTTATATTAGCATTTGTCTCATGATGATAAATATGAAGATGTGATTTTGATAAAGAAAATATCTGCATTGGAATGAATAAATTTAAATTATTCAGAGATAAACAAGACAGAAGGAACAATGTACATGTTGTTTCCCATAATAGTGAACATCTCAAGGATAATTTTTTTGAAATGAACCGCATTCATTGGTTCATCAAGATCTTGACCATCTTCAGTGGCCAATTTATAGGCTCCAAACCCAAAACTATCTATGATTTCGTTGGGCTCAAATTTATCTTGTTTATCTCGTTCTTTGGGTGTGTTCTTTCGATTTTCTTTGAGAATGAGATCATTGACCTTAAATTTTCTAGGTTTGATTTTTTATGGTAGCTATGTTGTAGCCGATTTTGATATACTTGAAGATGATCTAGGGTATTATGTCATTTTTCATCAAGAAGCTCGAGTTCATTAAGGTGTGAGTGTTGATAATAATCTTTATTGATTACATCTTTGAAGGATATTCTGAAGGATGAAAATTCAACCTTGACATGTAAAATAGCTTCCCAACCATAAACAAAGGAGAAGGGAGTGGCTCCAGTAGGTGTGTGATAAGATGTGGTAAGCCCAAAAGTGGGATAGATTTAGTTAAGCCAATAGCTTCCATGTGTGTTGACGATGATGGTTTGTGTTATTTGGTTTGTTGCTTCTATTTGTCCATTAATTGATTGTTTTGAGGATAGATTCACGATTAAAGATGGAAAAGGTTGTGTAAAGATATTCCTAGGTATAATTACCTCATAGAATGTATGCATGTAGAAGTCTTGATAGGTGAGAATAAATAGTGATGAGATGCCTGCAAGATCGATCGTTGAAAGCATGATGGACATGATAGGTTGCATTTGCAAGTGTCCAAACTTGATGTGGTTGTGTTTCAACAACAAGGCTAGAGATGTTAGGCATAAGAGCCAATATTGGAATAATAGAATCAAACTTAATGGTACCTATTGATGGAACCTCTTCTGTAGTGTCTACAGTAATATCAAGGTTTGAAAGGGAGTCTTGAAACGAGGTCAAGGTCTCGTTAGATGTTGGAAGAATGTTGTCACCCAAAACAGGTTCAATATATGTTTGGGTTAAAAGAGAGTCTTGAAATAAGGTCAAGTACTCAGTAGATGTTGGAAGAATGTTGTTGTCCAAAACAGGTTCAATGTATGATTGGGCTGAAAGAAAGTCTTGAAATAAATTCAAGTGCTTAGTAGATGTTGGAAGAATGTTGTTGTCCAAAACAGGTTCAACGTATGTTTGGGTTGAAAGAGAGACTTGAAATAAGTTCAAGTGCTTAGAAAATGTTGGAAGAATGTTATTGTCCAAAATAGGTTCAATATATTTTTGGGTTAAAAGAGAGTCTTGAAATAAGTTCAAGTGCTTAGTAGATGTTAGAAGAATCTTGTTGTTCAAAATAGGTTCATGTATGTTTGAACTAATGGAAGGAAATTTGAAAAAGATATGGATTGGTTTGGAATTAGAGAGGCCTGACTATTTGTCATCATGATCTTGTGGAATTTTAGTATATATAGGAGTTTCGGTCATCAGTCAACTCTTCATGGAAATATGTGGTATTGGATGTGTCGTTGGTTATAAGAGCGTTGTCATCAAGCTCTACAAAGATGACATCGTCATCAATTAAGTCTTGGACGTAATTCTTAAATCACACACATTTATCTGTGTGATGACCATCAATGTGATGAAAATCACAATATGTGTTAGGTTTGTACCAACATGGCTTAGATTCCCCTTTGACAAAGGGTTTTGTAATTGGATATCTTATCAGTTTAGCCTCTTTTAGTTGATGAAAAACACTAGAGAGAATTTCTCAAGGGGTGTAAACTGACATTCGACTTTACGTGAAGTGATGTCTTCGTTAGGTTGTATGATTGGCTTTTTGGGTGATCGTTCACTGATTTGGGTAGCCATATGAGAGAGTTGTGTTGTCATCTTATTAATTTGTTCTAATAGCTCATTGTGTGATGTTTTTTGTGAATTCATCGTGGTTGAAAGAGAGGGAGAATAGAGAAAGGTGCAATGAAAAACTCAACCTATTGATTGTGATCTTTTTTTTGGCTCAATCGAGTTAACAAGTAAGGCTATAAGGAGTAAGCTTAAACAAGATACTTGGGAGAAATATGTGATAGCTCGAACAATCTATAATGAAAATGGTTTGATTTGGCTTAAACAAGCTTATTAGAAGATAATGTAAGGAGTACACTCAAACAAGGTACTTCGTCTGAGAAGGGATATAGCTCAAATAAGCTATGATGAAGATGTTGATTGGTTTGGCTTAAACAAGCTCGGGATTGTTGATAGGGAAAGTAACCTGAATAGGTTAATCTCAATATGGTTGTGATATAACTCAAAATGAGTTATGAAAGGATTTGTGTTGGTTGTGATTTGGATAAATGTGATGGTGGAAAAATAATGAGTGAACTCAAACAAGTCACCCAATATTAGTTTGATATAGTTGGAAACAAGCTATGAAGGATGTTTTGACAATTGACGATATGGGGAGTGAATGCTAGTCACTCAATATCAGTTGGATATAGCCAAGGACAAGCTATGGCAGATGTAATGTTGGCTGAAGTGAGCTAATGAAATTGGTGCGATGTTTTAGTCTATGTTGTTGGATTGTTTGGATGTTTTCGCTTGGTATTGAATTGGTCGAGAACTGATTTTTTTGTGGAACACAACTAGGGTTTGAAATTTTATAATGAACACATTGATATCAGCCAAGTTTTATGATAAAACAATGCTAAACTATTTTGTTTTCAAACAGTAAGAAATCATGTGGATTCAATTGTTTTGGCTTATGAGGTAACTTCTTCAGGAATGATCATTGTTCCATGCAATCATACAAGTATGTTGTGAAATGGTGGATGCATGCTTTTATTACTCTAAGAAGATGTGTCCTCCGATATACCCTAGTCATGATATAACTAATTACATCGTATGGGGATAGGATTGGTACGAGGAACCCTTAGAGCTTTGGAGGAGACTCGTCAATTCTTACTTGCCTGTTTCGGAGTGAATCACCACGTCTAGAACAGGTTTTGTGAAAATGTGGAAGGTGATGGAGGGATGAATGTGTATGGTGTCCTTATAACTCCCCAAATATTTACATGGACGATGCCCAGGCTTCGTTGTTAAACTATTTAGGTATGACTCACATGTGCTGCACAACAACATTACCTGTAAGTGAAGAGCGGCGAGGTAAATACCGAACAGCTGTGATGAGACTAGGTCTCAAAGTGTAATGTAGATGCAAATGTTGTTGGTGCGTGGTAGTCAAGTCCATGTCACCGGTGTAGCTTTGGTGGTGATGAAATCCACCTCGTCTACGTGCAAAACAAAATGATAAAGTGATTAAACGCAAGGTTCTTTCCAACTTGAAATAACTCACTAGCAAAAAATAATTACGTACCTAAGCGTATTTTTTTTTGGTTTCAGCAATTTTCTTTGAATGGTGGTATTTTTGCGAGATTTTTGTTGTTTTTGTTTTTGTTTTTGAAAATATTCTAGCAACACGGTTCTACAGAAAACAAATTAGTAGTTATCCTACAAATGAAATGTTAGAAAAGTGATCGTGGTTGTTTTTGATTTTCCAGATCACTCGAAGGCGCAGGAAAAGAGCATACATAACCAATGACCAAACAAATATTAATAATATGATAAAGGAAAATAATTATTGAAATGACAGTTGGAAAACAAAGCTAGAGGATCCTGTAATGTTAGAACAAGAAACTAAAAAATTGTGACCATTTCTGATTTTCCAGATCGCTCGAAGGCGCAAGAAAAGAGCATACGCAGATACAATTTGAAATATATATTTTAATTTGTTTAAATGTTAATAATTATTGCAATTAATTATGATTGTGAAATAACGATAATGATTATTTTCACAAAAAAAAAAAAACGATGAAAGAAGAGTGTGAAAATGTTACCTAGAAGTGTTGTCGTGGAAAATTGAAATGTAAGGCAAAAATTAAAAATTAAAAAAATAAAAAATTGTTTTCAGAGCTCCGGGTGGCTTCACGTTTATGATTTCCAAGATCACTTTTGAAGTGCGAGGAAAGAGCATATGTGTGAGGTTGTTACGTGAAATAAAAATAAAAAATATAAATATAAATATAATTTTGTTGTTTTACGGTTAAAAAGACAGTGTTAGAAGAAATGAAACCAATTTTTTTGTAAGTCTAAATCTAATTTTTTTTTCATTGCACAAATCTTTTTGATACCTTTCTCGTAAAAAAATGAAGTCATTCCAAGTTCGGGAGAAAAATTTATGGTTTCCGAAAGATGGGCTACGGTAGCACTCTAAATGAAAATTTTGAATGTGAAAAAATGTCTTGGGAGTTGGTTTTTTTATTTTCGACTTTTGTACTTCACCGAGGAGCTAAAATTTTGATAAAGCAATGTTAAAAAGAACAATAAACAGAAATAAAGAGTTAGATCACAAAATGATTCACTAAAATAAAAAAAAAAATGATTAACTTCCTACAAAGCGGTTATTTTAGTAAAAGTAAATAAATAAATACATTTTCCAGATTGGTTGTCCCATGACAATAAGATAATAAACTAATGACTAGTTCATGTGTTTCTATAGATTATGAGTAAATAACAAAATCAAAACTAGGAACTAAACACCAAGCACCGAGGAGATCAAAGATAGGATGAGCTTCATAGTTTCATTGTTGTTATAACCTATAGATACACCATAAGACACCACACAACAAAAATACTACCCAAAGCGTGAAGGTTAACCAAAGAAGACCATAAAGAACAGAAAAAGAAATAATAACGAATAATAATAAACAACGAGCAGATAAAACCACTAATTAGGAAATTAATCGTAATGAGATCAGAAAAGAACCGGGCGTCTTTAGAATGTAAGCTAGGAAAAATACACTACTAACAAGGAAGTAAAATACCAATAATCATACCTCCTTCGCGTTTCGTAGAAAACCTCGGAATGGGCTAGGAAACTTGGATTGAGCCTTGATTGTGTGATATGTAGTAGATGCTTTTCTTGAGATGGAGCAAGACCTTTCTACAACAATGATCCTCTTACTTTGCACCAGATGGGAAAAAGGATTATAAGGCTATTTGGGCATTAGGACAAGGCAAAAGGATGTTCTTTGCTCAAAGGATGCAATAACTTAGATATGGCATTCAAGCTTATTTTTCATGTGTTTAGAGGGGAGGGGTAAGGTTGTATTTATAGCCTGGGGGAGTGATTAACTTAGAGTAATTTAAGTAATCATGGTTTGAAAATGTGGGCAAGATTAAGTGAGTGGTTTGAAAATGTGGGCAAGATTAGGTGAGTGGTTTGAAAATGTGGGCAAGGTTAGATGAGTGGGGGCCACGAAGAATGGGTGAGGATTTGAATTATATTTTTAATTCATAAGTGGAGGATTTTAGGTGAGTGGGGACCATGAAGGGTGGGTGAGGATTTGAATTTGAATTTTTAATTCAATAGTAGAAAAATATGGAGAATAATGACATGTGGTGAGGATTGGGTTATTTTTTGGATTTTGAAATGGATAATTAATCAAATTATATTTGATTAATTCAAAGTGTATTTTTGTGGGAAATGAGGAAGGGGAATTAATTGATTTAGGATAGATGTGAAATTAGGGTGTCTACATATATACCTTTGTTAGAACTTGAACTATTTAGTGGTAAACTATTTTTTTGTTAGTTGTAGAGAATAAAAGGTTGTAAAATGTTTGTTTTGGGAAAATATAGTGATGACTGGATCGAATGTCCAATTGAGATAAAATATTGATTTTTTTATTTTCTTATCATCTTACCCATCCTAATTTTTCAAGAGAGTCAAATATGGTGCTTATATAAATAGTTTACCCATTAGCTAAACCTCAAATAATTGCCTTAGTTTTTTATGATAAATGACTCTTCAATCTTATCAGTTCAAATTTTTCATCTATTCATTGTTCAAATGTTCATCTTTTAATTCTCACCTTTTTATTTCCAACTTTCCATTTGTATATTTATCTTATCTAAAAAATTAAACGTTGTCAATCAAAACCTTGACGCCATAAAAAATATTATTTTTAAGTAAAGATCGATTGGAAGATAAAATCTACCTTCTGCTCATATGACCAACCACTAGAGGGGCTCAATTATTGATAAATATTGGTCATGCATCACCTATTTCCCTTCACAAAACCTATTGGATTTTCCCCATTTATTATTTGACCCCTTTAAGATCTATTTGCTCACATGCATAATGTTACCAAGATCAAGATGATAAAGTGTATAAGTAGGGTTTCAATTCCCTCCTTATTTCCAACTTTCTCACTCATATGACCAACTGCTAGAGGGCTCAATTATCGTTGATCAATTCACCATCACCCATTTTCATGTAATTACTCAAGATTGAAATTGGAAAGTAGAGCTAAAAAGTGCTACAAGAAGCAAGCAATGAGTTTGAGTTTTGAGCATGAAACCTATTGTATTTTCCCCATTTTCATTGTCCCCTTTAAGATCAAATGGTGCTCACATGAATGATGCGAATGAGATCGAAACGATAAAGTGGAGCACATATATCATGTATTATTTGGGTCTTCCAATTTGAGCCGTCAAAATGGTATGAGACATGCAATTATTTCATTCCCACTTTCGCATTTCCACTTCATCTTCACCCATCTTCCTATGTTATTCTTTCTCTCCCTCAAATTCGACTCCTTCAAAAGATCCCTTTCGGCATTTCCATTGTACATTTCACGTACAATTGCTAGTCATAAAGAAATTAAGAAATTATCAGCTTCCTTAGAAATGCCAACAACTTGCTAATGGATATTTTGTGTTTTCTATGGTTCTCTTAAAATTAAAATATTACTAATGCTTGTGGAACATACAAATTCAAGAATACACTAAATTTGAATAAAGTAATCAACTTTGAATAAAATGTGCAAAAATATAATTGAGTTTTTAATTGTCTTTTTATGAACTCAAACTTTGGTAAACCCCAATAACTTTAATAACAATGGTGCACAAATTTTTGGAAAATCCCATGTAATTAAATAGATGAATGTAAGTGCAGGATTGACCCTATGATCCAAACCATGAATGTTAATTTCAAAGAGATTATGGCACCGATAGTTTCATCTGTAACGGTAAAAGTGGATCTCATATAAGGTGGACGTTCATTGGTATTAGAAGATAAATTGATTAATTGAAACATTTCCCTTGATTTCTTTGTGAATATTTGTTAATAACATGTGGCCTATTAAAAAATGTTGATTTCAAAGTGCTTAATTAATATTATTTAGTGATTTAATTCTGTTTGTTTTTACTTAGCATGAATTATAGGTGATTGGACCCCAAATCCATGGCATTCTAATTACACAAATTAAAAGGCCGAATTTACTATTCTTGAAAATGAAAAATATTCTCCACCAAAAAAACTGTTGGCACTAACATGATCTACACTACAACTATTTTCCAAGTCATGTTATTTTTCTTTAATCTTGCTTTTCCACAACCAACCATTTTGAAATGTGTTAAATATGTGTTGATGATAAATTTGTTGGGGAAAACTAGTAGGTTTCTTGCCAATGCTTTGGAGTCTAAGTCCCTCTACTTAACTTAAGTGTAGGCAGATTGTATATGCATGCATGACTGCAAGTGCTTTTTCTCCAGGTGGCCTTATGGCGAGGGATCCAACAGGAAAATCCATCGACCCCATGGAAAATCTAGCAATCTCTTGCTAGGGAAGACTTTGTTTGAAAAGTGGGAAAAGGGAGTGAGAAATGAGATGGGAGAACTAACGTTATAGGTAGAAAATTAGATTCCTGCACACACTAGTTAGAAATTTCAACACATGCATTTATGAGTAGAAACAACTCTGTAAATAACAACAAAACCAAATAGAATTTATTGTTTACAAAGTATCAAGAAACCCCTTTGTCAAAGAAAGCTAGAAACTCCTTCTTCTTGTATTTATTTCTTAAACAAAAGTTGTACATAGTGTGGGAATGGAAGAAAACTAGCGAGGGAGAAAATGGAAGAAAATGGCTATCTCCTTTGTTCTCTCAAAGTACAATACACTCTTGAGTTTAAAAAAACAATCACCAACCCTTTGAAATGTGAATGGCTTTACAATTTATAGAATGAGAGGTGACTTATCATTTACCCCCCAATGCCTTTTTGTATGCCTCATTTCAAATTATGACCTTTTAGAGTCTTAGGAAAAAATCAAGTCCCCTTTTATGACTTAAGGGTGACTTGTTACATTAAAAAAAGTCATTTTAAATTAATTAAAGGCATTATGAAAAAGTGCAACCCCAACAAAGAATTAGAATGGGGAGAGAGAAAGTGGGGGAAGAGAAGAGAGAAGAAGGGGAGAGAAATAAATGAGGAGTGCCTCTAGATCCTTGTTAGATGATCCAATGAAGTGCACCACTGTAGTGAACTCTACATTTCCAAACCCTTTGAACCCTCAGAAAACACTTCAAATTAACTCATGAATGCTTCCCAAGTTGAATGAAATGTTCCACTAATAACCACAACTTCCAACCTGTGTATGATATACTTGTGAATTGAGCCATGAAGTGAGTTTCGGGAGACATTGTTGAATTATTTGAGATGAGTCTCGAATTCCCTATGAGAAATGCCCATGGATGATCCCGAATGATGGTGTTGACCTGAATGATCATCCCTCTATGTCCCATTGTTCCAAAACTACCCCTTGAGTATGACTTACCATTAATAGTGAGTACCCACATGGGAGACTTAATATTTATAGTAAGAGGTGATTCTTACTTCTTCTTGACCATCTTGATGTGATGAAATTATTCATTCAATCATGTGCACACTACATTCACCTCGGCCGCTTCTTGGGTTGACTTATTATTTTTAGTAAGCACCCATATAAGGAACTTACTATTTTAGTAAGTGATCATTTTTTTATGCTCGGGAGAATCATTACGGCTTCCAGGTGATCTTGATGCACCTTTGCCTTTTCCATAGTTGCTTTTGATTATGACTTCCCAAACATAGCAAGTATGTATAAGAAAACTTACTATTTTTAGAAAGTGGACTTCCACTACTCAGTTTGTGATGGAACATATTTTTTGGAATCAGATCATCAAAGGCACAATCATGTCCTCCGAATTTCACATGATTTCGCTCACTAGAATGCTTGGAAATAAAATTTAAAATTTTCACTGCAGCACTGACTTGAGCACGGAGCTGCCACGGTGTCCATTAATGGAGCTTGAAATTTACAGGTCTATTTTTTGTTTCGTTCATGATGAAAACAACTCCATTGTGATACATTTTTCATTTGGAGTTTGTGTGTAATTGTTTAGCTTGTTTCCATTACCGAATTGATGGGAAATCCGACAAATGTGAGCTGGTGCACGAAATGGGGATTTTGTTGAAACAAATGTTGTTATCCAAAATTCACCCCTCAAGGTAATTTTGATAACCTACATCAAATTCTTCAGTCCCAAGCAAGTAGATTGATTCAAGGCCCGAAATCATGTTTTTGGGGCCCCTTCGGCTTCTCTCTAACTCTCCCATCCAAGAAAAAATCCCAACGAGTTAGAAAAAATGGAAAAAATGCAAAAAATAAGGTCGCAGGATTGTTTTAAAGCATTGCGGGTCTGAAGGGTGTGGATCGTACTTGCCACGGGTTGTACCAAGGTTCGTCGTACCAAGTTTGGGGCCGAAATACAAAGAAAATCGGCTAAGTCAAAACTTTTTTCGCCTTCCAGGCGGTCATGGAACGATCGGGACATCGGGATCGTGGGATGACAAATCGGCTGATTTTTCGCAAGTCAGTCAATTGCGGGCGGTGCGGAGATTTTCATCCGGGACAGCCGGGACAAAAGTGCGTGCGGGACGCGCAAAGGTGAAAAGATCGCAAAGGGAAACAAGGAAGCGTGAATCAGCCGATGCGGAAGAATGTGTCCAGGACAGCCGGGACACGCGGACCTGATTTTTCCGCAATATCCGTAACTCAAAGGAAAAGTCAACATTTGACTCTCGAAACTTCAAACGGCCATAACTTTTGACTCCGAGCTCCGATTTTCACAAAATTGGACTTTCTGGAACAAGCACGACGTCCTCTATACCAAAAAAATTAGATTTATTATTTTTAATGAGGGTAGATATATTTAAATAAAAGAAACATATTTGGCTCTAGTCAGTTAATGCTCATTCTCGTCAAATGACAGAAAATGCCTAACAGACCCAAAATAGCTGCCCGCACTCAGAAGGCCATAACTTTTGCATTTCTCAACGAAATCGCACAAAATTGGTACCATTAGAATCGTGGCTCCAAGCCCGATGCACAGAAATCAAGAAATTCTAGATTTGATGAGAAATTAGTGGAAATTTTCATAAAACGTGGCGCGGTTCATAATAGTGTTTTATTTGGTAGTTGGGAGTGTAATTAAGAGGCATGGTCATCATTCTTCTCTGTTGCAGCACACTGGACAATATGGGAGCCTTTTACAAGTAATATACAAACATTTTACTCCATTTAATGCCTCTTACAAGTGGTTGAAGGACAAATTTTGGGATTTCCATTTTCCTTTCTCTCTCTTCTCATTTTTTCTATAAATTGGAGTGTTGGACTCATTGTAAAAGGGACAGTGGTTTTGTAGTAAAGCTCACCAAAATTACTTTGTGAAGCCAATGTGCTACAAGCCCTTGTAGTGGACTCCTTGCATGGTGATCCAGGCCCTTATCTTGTAATAGATTGAACTGTGCATATCATGAAGCAATAAAATACAAGTTTGTGGATGCATCTTCCTGCTGTGTTTTCTTGCATTCTTCTTGCCCCTCTAATCTTGATTACAAGAATATTGTGTCTACTTTATGTTCTTGCAGGGATCCATTATCATTGTGTATGTTTGAAATGTTGTTGTGAATGCATTTTGCTAGATCGTGGAGAACTGTCATCACCCCTTCTAGTGTGCACTTTGCTTCTGTATCTCACACATTGGAAGAATACTCTCACACACCCTCCTTTTTGGTGTATCACCGCTTTAGTGTAGGCTTTCATTTTATGCATTCTCTCTCCCTAGTCCCTTGGAAAGTTAGATTAGAATAGTTAGTTTACCCTGCATTAGAGTAGATTGTGGCGGGTAGTTTAGGAGTAAGAACCCGACTTTCTTGGAGGTCTATCTCAAGTAGCAAGTCCCACAACTTGAAGATAACACCCATGTTATCCAATCACACCGTGAGTTCAAGTATATGCACTTGTATGAACATAGGGGTGTTGTGATTCAGTGATAACAAATGTTTCAGGAACCATTTGACCTTCCATTTTATGCATCTTGATCTTCTTGAAAATTTTGGAAGTGGAAAAATACGACACTTAAATCGACTTGTATTTTACAAGATATGAATATTTTTCGATTGGGTGACTTCATGGTTATCTAGAAAAAACTTCATTTTCTCTTCATTTCTCTACCATTTTTCATTTTTTTGACCCATTTTTTCTCTGATACCTATACATTTTCATGGATTGGATGGTTTTTTTGCCATGGAGGAGCTGGTTTGGAGCAAAAATGGTGGACCAGGTGTCTGGACAATCATGAACAAAGCCATGGCAATGTATGAAGCTGTGAAGAAGAAGGGGGAATGGCTAAGTGCCGGATTTAAATTATTCAAAAAAATGCACAGAAAAGGTGGGGAATTTTTTTCATGTTTTATTTCCCTCACCTCAAAGGGATGTGAGGGACATAAAATTCCATGGTGAGCAAGGTGATGACACGTGGCGTGGAGATCCTGACAGTTGAGAATGAAGGCTTGGAAAGAACCTGGGGGCTAGAAATTCACTCTTGAAGAGGTCACATGAGTGACCGGGATTCTATTTAGGTATGGGTGCATTTTCAATGTTTTATGTCCCTCACCTCAAAGGGACATGGGGGACATCAAATTCCACGATGCTTTAGGTGATGACATGAGGCGTAAATCCGATGGTGAAGGCTTAAGTGCAGGGGATGAACTAGCAATCCTAAAGGTCGTATGTGGGACCAGAGGGATTCGTAGGGGTTGGGTGAATTTTTCCAACCTTGATTTCCCTGACCTTGAGGGGCACAAAATCCCACCACCTCATGGAGCTGAAAATTTGACTAACTTTCGAACCTTGAGGACAACTTACGACGACAATATCTACGAGCTCCCAATGGAAGTTTTTGATTAAATATATGAGCTATTGACTATAAATGAAGTTTTTTGATTAAATGCTAAAAATATGATATTGTACTATAAATGAGACTTAAAAATCCAAAGTGGTGAAAAACCTAGTTCCACCATATTGGGTATCAAAGATTTTTATTTTTATCCTAATTCCATCTGAAGCTTCCAAAATCAGCTTTCAAAGCTTAGGTCTTGTGATTCAAACCACTCTTGAAATATTTTCGAACCTTCCAAAAAAGTCATGATGTTTGATGTTTGGTACACCTAGGGGTTGAATTTAATTTCCTAAATCACCTAGGGAATGAGTTAACATGAAGAAAAACTACTCTTAGAATGAAACCAATGCACCATCGGCTCTAGCTTGGGGGACATGGTATGGACTTACCACAATTAAGACATGACATGAGAAATCCATAATCTCACTTTGTAACATATTGAGCAATTAGTGGCTTATCCATTGGATCTGTGAGTCAAAGATAACAAAAGAAGGAAAACACACACAAACCAAAGAAAAATAAAGGAAACACCACCAAACACACCATGAAATGGATTGGAATCACCTATTCCAAATATTTTTAATCCACTTTCATTGAAGTACTTTTTTTCCTATGAGTGGGCCCGAGTGATAATTTCTCTGAAGCCATTAATCGGTCCAGAAAAGTAGGCTCCTCTCCTTAACTATTTTGAAATCTAGGTGTTTTCATGATTATTTGTGTACTTGTTAGAAGTCAAATCTTATGTTCAAAATTGGTTTCATAGCGCCAATTGCCTTCCATGTTTATCCACATAGATAGCTTGACAACATCTCATCGTTGCCCAAAGCTGATTTTTGTTTAAATTTATTAAAATTTTGAGATTTTGATCAAACTTCTCCATGAGAGACCTTAGATTCATCTTGAAATATTTCCACCGTGAGTGTTTGGAACCTTCCAAAATGGAGTAAAACTCATACTTGTCCATGACCATGACATGAATTTTCAAGGCGGGATATTTCAATTCACCTCCATGTTGGTTTTGGTTATCCTTTCCGTTCCACTCCTGAGGGTTTCTCCGTGTCGCCTAGTGAAGAATATTTATTTTAGATCAAGGCAATTATCCGAGGAGGATAACATCATTTCCCAACTACATTCAGATCACTCCATTTTTCAAGAACTCCTAAAAACTCACCTGGAAAGAATCTTCCTCTTTGAATTTAATTTCCTAAATCATCCTAACCATTGGCTCAAGAGGGACATGATTTATTTTAACATAGCCTAAATGAGGGGAAGTCATTATACTTGTTTATAGAATGGGATTGTGTCAGGGAAAAGTGTGGTATCTTAGAATGATAGAACATGAAAAATATGGTTGGGTATAGATGTCATCTTTGGAAATTCACGTTATTTCCTTTTGCACATTCATGACAACAAGATGCTCTTGTCTTGGGGACATGGTATGACTTATTCACAATTGTGAGATCATGACATGAGAAATCCATAAGATGGGGGAACATCACCTCCTTCGTAGGTAAGCATATAAGTAGGTTTCTCCATTTGAGAAGAGAACCATTTCCTTCTCTTTATGGTTTTGATCGACAATTCAGATTCCTTTATAACTCAAATCTTCTAGTGCTTTTTCAAGGTCCATGCCTCTGAAGGCCTATCAAGATGGGAATATCACCTTCTCCTTAGTCACAAAAGTGATTTATTTCCATGTCTCTTAGACTTCTAGATTTTTCAATCATGTACCTCATAGAAGAAATTTATCCATGTCTCCCTTAAGAAATAGTTGCAGAAGACCAATTGATCCGAATTTTCCTCCCAACTCTTGGCGAAGCTTTGGATTAGTAACATTCAAAATGAAGCCAAAATGTCTTATATCAAGATCATCACCGAAATATTCTTGTTTGGAAATATGGTGAGAGCCACCTGTGCATCTTTGATCTTCCCTACAAGTGGGACCTCTTTTGACTCCAGGGAGTAATAAGAGCCACCGGGTGGAGTCATGGTGAGTTTGAGAGCCTTGGTAACCTTCAAAGGCATCACATTGTCTAAGGCATCAAAATCTATTAAGCAATTGTTTAGTATATATTCTCCAATAAGAAGGGAGATGTAGAAAGGATCGACCTTTTCAGTCTTGGATGTGCTCAAGGAAAGCATGTTCTATGAGGGAGGCGTAGATGGGTTTGGTAGTACTCCTTTATAATTTGGTGTTACAACATTGGGTGTCAAACTTCCATTCCTGATATATCAGATGAATCTCTCAAATTGTTTAGGGTGAGTCCACAAATATTTGGTTTCAATAATTTGCACTTTGGCTTTTTTCACATATTCTATGAAGTCAAAAGGAGCAGATGCATGAGATGGTGATGAAGGGACTACTTTTGGATTTAGGAAAAGTTTGGAAGTAGGAGTAGATTTTTGGGGAATAGAGGGGATCTTGAAAGGTACACTAGGAGATTTCAAAGTACTAGATTTTATAGGAGTAGATTTAGATTTAGAATTAGAAGAGGCATCAGAAGACTTACTTGGAATTGTTGGAGACTTCTTATTTGCTACAGGATTAGGCTTCAACAATGCGGACTCCATGGAGGGTGGGAGTAGAGATCCTCAAATGATTATTTTGTTTTGCGAAGTCACCACAGAGGATCTTCAGTCTTATTTTTCTTTGCAACAGTGGAGGAAGAGCCCCTTTCTCATACTGAGAACAAGTGAATACCACACATGAGAAGCTAGGTGCATCTTCTTCGTCATCTTCATTACCTCCAGAATATTTGTAGAATCTGATTTGTGTATCATTCTCAAACTCATCACCTTATATAAAATCACCACCTTCACTTTCTTGTTCAAGCTCCTCTTCATTTTCCTTACTCCTACAACTTACATTAATAGGTGGGGCCTCTAAGGAAAGCCTTCGAGGTGCTCTTGCAATCTGATTTCCATTGTTTCTTTGAGAAGAAACTCATTCAAATATTTCCCTCCTCAATGATGCCATTTCATTTTCCATTTTCTACAAAAAAGGATTGGTTCTTTCATCTCCAGGACATTGAGATTTACCCTTTGAGGGATTCTTGATCTTTCCAGATAGGATGAGATTGTCATCAAGTTCAATTGCCAATCTTTTGTGCTTTTGCAATATCCCTCATTGAACTCTTCATAGGAAAAATCCTACCTCCGGTGATTGAGAACTAATAAATAATCTCTTGATGTTGTTTTCTAATGGTGAATCTTCCTCTAGTATCCTGTGGAGCAACCGGTCGAAACGAGCCATGAAGTCTCTCATAGTTTCATTTTCTCCTTTCTTTATTTGTGCCAATTGAACAAGGAGGTCTTGACAGTCCTTAGTAAATATGAATCTTTCCTTGAACTTCCTTTTGATGTCATTCCAGCAAGTGATGGATTGGGCAGGTAGGAGGTAGAACCATTCTGTTACTTTTTCTTGGAGAGACTCCATGAACAATCTTACAACAACATATTCATGTTGGACACCAAGAATCCCACATGATGTGGTGAAGGATGATATGTGCTCTTTAGGGAGTTATGTGCCATCACCTTTGAACTTTGGAAAGTTCTTGTAGGAACTTGTTGGTAGATCATGAAGAGGTGGTTTAAGAGCAAGTGGCCTTGTATTTCTTCCCCATGGAACAATGCATTGAGGTCTTTCTGCTTCATTTGCCATTATTTCCGCTTCAGATTCTACAGATTCTTCTTCCTCCGGGAACTCAATGCTCAATGGTGGTTGAAAAATAGGATAATTTGAAGGGGAGTATAAACAGGAGTCTTGATAAGATTTCTAGGTGAACTACTTGAAGAGCCAGATGGAGAGGAGGCTTGAGAGAAGAAGTATGGATTATCTCTAATTAGTTCTTATTGATTTTGCAAAGCCTGGAAATTAGAATCAACAACACCTTTCGACCTACTCAACTTGGTGTATCTTCCTTCAGCCAACTTTTGGAAACTCTTACAATGGGAACACGAAAGGAAACTGTGGAATATGAAGGGTCACATGTAGGAATTTGAAATTTTATCTTTCAACAACGGATTTTCAGGAACTCTTTTTTTGTTTTTTCAATGTTTGCTTTTTTTGAATTGTTGGACCTTGCAGTCATATTTTGCATGTAGATGCTGCTAAATCTGCCCCATGGTGGGTGCCAAAAGCTACTGTGGCGATAAAATTTATCGAGGAAAATTGGTGGGTTTCTTTTCAATGCTCTAGGATTCTAAGTCCCTTTACTTGACAGTGCAATTTCCATATATGAATGCATAAGTGAAAGTGAGTTTTCTCCAGGTGGTCGTATGGTCAAGGATCCAACAGGGGCACTCTATTGAGCCTATGATAAAGCTAGCAATCTCTTGCTAGGGAAGAATTTTTTACGAAGAATGGGAAAAGGGAGTGAGAAATGAGATGGGAGAGCTAATGTTACAAGCAAAAATTAGATTCCTACACACACTAGTTAGAAATTTCAACACATGCATTTATGAGAAGAAACAACTCTACAAATAACAACAAGACCAAATAGAATTTATTGATTACAAAGTATCAAGAAACCCCTTAGTCAAATAAATATAGAAACTCCTTCTTCTTGTATTGATTGCTTAAACAAAAATTGTACATAGTGTGGGAATGGAGGAAAAATAGTGAGGGGGAAAATGGAAGAAAATGGCTATCTCCTTTGTTCTCTTAAAGTAAAATACACTCTTGAGTTCACAAAATCAATCACCAACCCTTTGAAATTGGAATGGATTTACAATTTATAGAATGATAGGTGACTTATCATCTACTCCTTAATGCCTTTTTGTATGCCTCATTACAACTTATGACCTTTTACATTCTTAGGAAAATATCAAGTCCCCTTTTATGACTTAAGGGTGACTTGTTACATAAAAAAAGTCATTTTAAATTAATTAAAAGCATTATGAAAAGAGGGACCCCAACGAAGAATTAGAATGGGAAGAGAGAAAGTGGGGGAAGAGAAGAGAGAAGAAGGGGAGAGAAATAAGTAAGGAGGAGTGCCTCAGATCCTTCTCAAATGATCTAATGAAGTGCACCACTATAGTGAACTCTACATCTCCAAACCTCCTATACCTTGAGAAACTCCTTCAAATTAACTCACGAATGCTTGCCAAGTTGAATGAACTATTCCATCAATGACCACAACTTCCAACCTACGTATGATATACTTGTAACTCAAGCCATGAAGTGAATGTTGGGAGACACTATTGAATTCTCGAGATGAGTCTCGAATTCCCTATGAGCAATGCCCATGGATGATCTCGAATGATGGTGTTGACCTAAATGATCATCCCTCTATGTCCCATTGTTCCAAAACTGCCCTTGAGTATGACTTACCATTAATAGCGAGTACCCACATGGGAGACTTACTATTTATAGTAAGAGGTGATTCTTGCTTCTTCTTGACCATCTTGATGTGATGAAATTCTTCATTCAATCATGTGCACACTACCTTCGCCTCGGCCACTTCTTGGGTTGACTTACTATTTTTAGTAAGCACCCATATAGGGAACTTACTATTTTTAGTAAGTGGTCATTTTCACCAATTTATACTTTAAAAATCATTTTGACTTCCTGGTGATCTTCAATGCACACTGCCTTTTCCATAGCCACTTTTGATGGTGACTTCCCAAACATAGCAAGTTTGTATAGGAAAAATTACTATTTTTAGAAAGTGGAATTCCACTACTCGGTTTGTGATGGAACATATTTTTGGAATCAGCTCATCATCACGATCACGTCCTTTGAATTTCACATGATTTTGCTCACTAGAATGCTTGGAAATAAAATTTAAAATTTTCACTGGTAGTGACTCTGAGCACGGAGCTACCGTGCCAGCCATTAATGGAGCTCGAAGATTATAGGTCTTGATTTTGTCTCCATTCGGGATGAAAAAAATCCATTGTGATAGGTTTTTCATTTGGAGTCCATGTGCAAGTTTTTAGCTCGTTTCCATTGCCAGATTGATGGGAAATTTGACAAATGTGAGCCGAGTGCATGAAATGGGCATTTTGTTGGAACAAATGTTTCAGGGAACCATTTGACCTCTCATTTGTTGAATATTGATCTTCTTGAAAATTTTGGAAGTCTTCAAAAGACGACACCGCTTAATAACGACTTGTATTTTTCAAGATACGAAGAGTTTTTGATTGGGTGATTTTGTGGTTATCGGCAAAATCTTCATTTCTCTACCGTTTTTCATTTTTTGACCCATTTTTTCTCGAGACCTATGAATTTTCATGGAGTGGATGGTTTTTTTGTGGCCATGGAGGAGCTGGTTTGGAGCAACAATGGTGGACTGGGTGTCTGGACAATCATGAACAAATCCATGGCAAGGTATGAAGTTGTGAAGAAGAAATGGGGGAAAATGGCTAAGTGCCGATTTAAATTATTAAAAAAAATGCACAGCAAGGGTGGGGTAAAATTTTCATGTTTTATTTACCTCACCTCAAAGGGACGTGAGGGACATCAAATTCCATGGCGAGCAAGGTGATGACACATGGCAGAGATCTGACGGTTGAGAATGAAGGCTTGGCAAGCACTTGGGGGCTGGAAATTTGCTCTTGAAGAGGTCACATGAGTGACCAGAGTATCCTTAGGGGATGGAAATTTTTTCCATGTTTTATGTCCCTCACCTCAAAGGGACATGAGGGACATCAAATTCCATGATGCTCCAGGTGATGACACGTGGCGAAATTTGACGGTGAAGGCTTTGAGCTCCCGCAAGCACCTAGGGGCTGAACTGGCAATCTTGGAGGTCGTATGTGGGTCTAGAGGGATTCATGGGGATTGGACGCATTTTCCCAACCTTTATTTCCCTGACCTTTAGGCACGCGAGGGACACAAAATCCCGTAAGGCTCCTGGAGCTGAAATTTGACTAACTCTCAGACCTTAAGGAAAACTTGCAACGACAATTTCTTGAGCTCCCAATAGACGTTTTTGATGAAATTTTATATGATTTTTAATAGAAATGGAATTATAAATCCAATTATGGGGCCTCGAGATCTTGATTCATCCATTGTATCCCTAAAAATTTAGATTTTTGATCTGGTACTCCACCTATACATGAGAAACACTGCTTGCAAAACCATTGCGCCAAACTGTTGTGAAAAACCTAATTTCAAAATATTGTAGGGATTGGAATTCCCTTTCCTATGATGTTTCATTTTTATCCTAACTCCATCTGGATCTTCTGGAATCACCTTCCGAAGCTCACCAATTTTGTTTGCTCGGGCACCGCCAGGCTTCAGGAACCCTGATTTTGATCAAATTGCTCCAATCTCTTGAAATATTTCGGAACCTTCCAAAATCACTTCCATGATGTTTCTAGGCCTTTAATTCACCTCCATGTTGGTTTTGGATTATTTGTTCGATCTAGGGGATTTCTCTAGTCCTCGAAAGGCCAATGATAGCCCTTCAGAACACTACCCAGAGATAGCATTTTTCAATAACTCCTAAAATCACCTAAGGGGTTGAATTAAATTTCCTAAATCACCTAGGGGAATTAGTTAACATGATTTGGGAGGTCATCGAGATGGTCAAGGCAGACCGTGGTATCTCGAAGGATATAACTTGAAAAATTTGGTTCAGGGGTATAGTTGTCATGCTTGGAAATTGATAATTTCCTTGTTGCACATTTGCATGACAAAAATATACTCATGCAACTTACATGCCTATGATAAATAAGTGTAATACAATTTTAGAACATCATTTTTACTTTAATGATTGTTTCATGTCAATGAATTAGTATGATGTTTTTTTATTAGGTAAATATAGTGATTTTTAGGGGATGAAAAACCTGCATAAAGACAAATTAACGATAAGTTATGGAAGGAGAAAAAGATGTAACAATGAATAAAAAAGAAACTACATGTAGTAATAGAATCAAGGACCAGATAAAACATATCTACACAGTAGCCAAACAAAAATATTAGATCAGCCCAAAGTGTGAGATTGAAGAGTCATTTTGGAAGGGGCTTCCATCAAATTAGAAGAATTTTTTTGTGCACCACAATCCATTCATCCTTGTTGGAAACATCAATAGCTTCAGGCCATAAAGAATTATCACCTCAAATGAATTTATGGGCCAAAATGAAGACAAATAAGGGATTCCCTCTCCACAACCATCTCAAGAGGGGCATTAAAGGTGCAAGCGGAGGGTTCTCATCAATAAGTTTCCATGGGTTAGGACCAGAATGAGATTCCTGAGTCTCCTCAATAACAAGTGTAACATCTACTTGAGAAGGACACTTTTTTGATGTTCTATAATTAGCCAAATCACTCGAGGCATCGATCGTGAAGTGGGAAGGGAGATAATCCTTCCACCATACCCTATTCTCCCCATTTTTGTGTTTTGAATGTCCATGGTCCTTCATCAAATTACCAATAGAAAAACATATATGACACTGTAAAGAAAGTTGGTCATAGTCTAGATGTTGAGTCCAAAGTCTATCACCAATCTAAAGGTTAATCTTGTCTAGAAGATATAATGAGACGTCTAGGTCTACTAAAATTATTGCATAAGTAGGATGAAAGAAATCAAAAGTATCATCATCTAGTTAGAAAAAAGTCCCCAAGGTATTCCCAATGGCTTTAAGGCATGGTTCATTCCAGAGTCAGAAGCGGGAAGCCGGAAGATGAACCCAAATAGGGAGGGATATAAAAGTATCTTTTAAAGGATCAAAATAAGGGACCACGAGTTTAGACATGAGCCCATGGTCACCCCACACCCAATACGGATTGTGGATAATATCACGATCTTCACAAGAATCAAACACATAAATGAAATAGCTCTAGCACAGGATCGAGCTTTAACTTACCCCTTATTTGTAGTCTCCAAGTTATTAGCAATCCACCCATTAAGGTTAGGAAGCTTGGGTTAGAGCTTGTTGAAATGAAATATGAGACCCAGCTTCATAGTAATTTTTCTCCGCATTTCAAACCTCAAGGAGCAAAGCATCGTCGAAATGTAGGAAAAGGGTATCTGCAGAAGGGGTTAAAAGCCACCACCTCTTAACATCTTGGGAACAATTGTTGCATACAATGTAAACAAATGAAGGAGTCCCCGGTGTGTACTAAGTAGCACCAAACCTGTCCAAGCCCCACAGAGCATTCATCATCAATCGACCCGTCATTTAAACCATCGCTTTGAAATCCAAATGGGCCATCGCGTGGCTAAGAGATCCGATCCATCACCCCCAAAATCTACCCACACAACTCAATTTGAACCCCACATGCCCTACATTTCTTTTGAGGTTATCTTTCCTAGACGCAAATTTGGGTGAAGATTTTCCTCGAACTCGTCAAGATCTTCCTTTTGTCTCGCTTGGGCTACCATATTCGTCGCCTCCAACGCCAATGCCACCATTTTTATGCGCGAGTCAACAACTCTATTAGGGTTCCACTTAGGTCTTAGCCGAGTTATCGCGTCTATTTCCTATAATCAAAGAAAAAATGGTGTAGTATGATGTTAGCTTTCAATAAATTATCTATTATTTCACACGTAGAATGTGCATTTTTACCTTGTTCAAAACTACCGACTTTATTATTAGTATCGCGAAGGCATACACTATAGGTTTCAACATTGGTTAACAAGTTATTATTTATTGTAATTTTGAGCCAATCAAACATTGTTATTAATTTTATTTTAAAAAATTATAACTTTCACATTAATAAACATTACTGAACTTGCACAATTTTTAACAAAATAATTATAAAAATGTATTTATCTTCAATTTGATTGGTCTAGAATTTAATATGTTATTACACACCTTCCTTTAATTTAAAACATCGTGTCATAACATTTAAAACCTCATGTCCCAAAATTAACGGCCGACATAGTGGATGCTCTGTTCAAGGCAATCGAAGACACATGACCACCTTCCCTAAGCAATAAAAAATAAGCATTGTCGGCGTGGGCAACGTGGGCATGGCGATCACCCAAACCATTCACATGCAACATGTAGGATTTAACCGAAGGAATAAGTATAATATTTATTTATTCTCGCACACGAAGGAGTGACCGCTTCTCTCCCCCTACGCTGAATAACGTGAGATTTCCGTTACTTGTTTGAAATTCCATACAAATTTTCTATGAGTTAGGGCCTGGCATTGGAGAAAACAAGCTCCAAATGTGGCAAGTTTTCATGTCAAGTGGGACATTTGTTCCTGTTGAAGAGCTTGGCTCTGACCAGCATAGTCGTATAATTCCATTTTTTCATGTTATGTCAAGGGCTTTAAGGCAACGCTTCCGTTAGAAGAATAAACGGACCCTAGAAATTGCAATGAAGAGAGGTGAAACATGGTTCGTGACAATGTTTTTATGTACACACTCTCGTGAATCGAGTCTTCTCTTGTCAGTGTCCTTGCAATTTCTGAGAGTGGGAAAATAGTTCCATCATCCATTACTTATCCTATTCCTTGCTACATTCGTACGTGTTCTCCAACGCACACAAGTAACTAGGTACAATCTAGATGTACAAATAGTTCACCATGGTTCATACCCATCCTTCACTAATGTTAATGCTATACTTAAAAAAGAACACTTGCTACGTACTTTTAGGCCTATACTAGCTGAAAGTTAGAAACAATACCACCATTTGCCTTGCCCAGTTCTAATATTTTTAGTGTGCGCATATATTTACATATAGTTTATGCTTTTAGAGTCTAGGGAAGTACAAATTGCAGGGCGTCCCATGGGAGATATTTCCATTAAAATTTACAAACTAGTAGGTATTTACGCCTAACTAGTTCAATATAGCAATTTGTTGTATTTGTTAAGGTCAACTCATTATTTTTTTGTTGTTTTGTCATCTCTGCAAATAATTGTGATTTGTGATTTTGCTTGATGTCAAATTTTAATATATGTACACAAATCATTTCACAAAATGACTTAACAGGTCTAGCTATAGCTTATTGAAGACATGGATTTACTCCTAACACATTAACGTTATTTCATCAAACATGAACAAGAAGTGTCCATCCAAATTGGTTCACATTTTCCAACAGACTACCAACATATGCATTACAATTTTTACCACGGCAGTAGATAACATCATCGCCGCTCTTGCTAAATTGACTTTTTGTTGAAGTTTGTTTACATGAATCCTCTATTTCAAATAGAAAAATTACTAGTCTTTATGTTATTATAATGCATTTTTAAATATTTTTTCAATTCATAAATTGTATAGTTTCTGAAATTTTGAAATACTAAACATATTTTTGCATCCATTGCTTTATGATTTATTTTAATTTGTTTACACTCAGTCAATTTTAAATTATTCATGTATCAAATTTTATTTATCTTGAAAAATTCAAAGATTTGATTGGGACAGATCTTTAAACCAATAATAAGTAACTATTCTCTTTTCAAATGCATTCATATGTTCAAAGAATAAAAATAATTCTTACATCCGTTACTCTAGAAACAATCCAATTGAGTTTATTTTTGTTGGACTTTTGACAAGAAAAAGTTGAATTTAATAAGAGGGGGAAATTTCCAAAGACTTCAATCTTCTACATAAAATCTAATGAAGCTATGCACATCAATGCGTTCTAAACTCTTTTTATTTTGTTTAGGTTCCAATAACTCTATCCAAGGCATCACCAAGTACATGGTGAAATAATTATTTTTGGGAGAGGAAATAATATTTTGACTTGTTAGGGTTTTTTTCATGCATTCTCTTGCATACGATACTATGTGAATTGTGTCTCCTTAGCCTTCTTAAGGTTATCTTGTGATCATATCATAGTGAAACCCAACCATTTTCTTGTCGCTAAGGATGAAAGTTTCCTTAAAATGTCCGCCTCTTCTTCAATTGTAACGATCATTGCAAGTGAAGGAGGAAAGGAATCCTAAGTACATATGCGCGGAAATTTGTTTTGGAAGTTTACGACGAGGTATGGAATCGAATACTCCTGGATGAATCCTATTAAAAATTTGGGTCAATTGGTATCAAATAAATTTCCTTATTTCTTATTTTTTTGGCCACTTTCTCTCGTAATCCTACCTTGAGAACTAGATGATAAACCATTGGAAGTCCAAAGTGGTATCTTAGATTCAGATTATTCGTAACCTCACAAAGGGTTTTATCTCGTATCCTTTCACGAGCCTTATCAACTTCAAGCACTCCTTCTTAAGGAAGATTGTTGGTATCTAGGAATACCATACTAGTTCTTCCTCGGTGGACCCCGATTTTAGCCCCACCATCCATGTTTCGTTAAAATTTTTTGTTTCAATTGAACTTCCTAGTCTTCCTGTTTATCTCGATCTTTTTGACATACATTTTGAAACCCATTAGTAGGGAAATTTTCCACGAACAAGAGATAATTTTCTTCACTCATCCTAACAAGTGTGTGTGTGTG
Organism: Taxus wallichiana var. yunnanensis; assembly: GCA_018340775.1. Lineage (NCBI taxonomy): Eukaryota > Viridiplantae > Streptophyta > Pinopsida > Cupressales > Taxaceae > Taxus > Taxus wallichiana. The sequence goes on along the minus strand of CM031241.1, from coordinate 431,374,635 downwards.
TGTGTGTGTGTGTGTGTGTGTGTGTTGAAATTGATGTGTGTGAAAATCTATGGGATCACCTAGATATTCAAGTTGTGTCCTTTCTTATCTCTCAAAATGTGGTTTATTTTAGCCTCCCCAACATGTGTTTTTGTTGTCAACCGTCGGACCACTTTGCATTCATGATTGTCTACTACTAGCTCATTCCAAGACAATAGTCTGCAACCCATGGCTTCCAAGCCCAAGGATGACCCTCTAACTAATGGTTGGACTAAGTAGGGAATAATAAGGTCTCTAGTCCGAAACACACTCAAGAGGTTCCTTCCACCACCTCTCCTTCCCCTCCTCCATCTAAGGATGAGTCGATCTCGAAGCCACTCCACTTGTCGGTTTCCATTCCTTCCAAACCTTCACAGAGATGGGTTTTTATTTGAAGTTATTATAATTTTGGGAGTATTTCTTCAACCTCTCTTCTCTGCGATGCCTTCAAAGTCCACCATGGAGATGTCCCACAACATGCAAGAAAATAATGGAGAAAAATGCCACTCCATTCAAGTCGATATTTTTGATCCAATCCAGATTCCACTTTCCAATAATGTTTCCATTCTCGGCTCGGAGGATGGTTTTGAGGACTAATAGAGGGAGTTTGACATGTCTAATTTTTCATGAATTTCATGTCATGGAATGTTCATTTGTCGATAGAGCCATTTTGAATATTTTGTGTTTGTTTAGATTTCTAGTGTATTGATAGTTTAGATATTATTTATTTACAGAAAATTATAATTTATGGTTTTTTGATTAAGAATACTCTAACTTGCATTTCCCCATATTTCATGCTTTTTCACATGAGAACATTGATGGTAAAGGTGGTGCTAGCATTTCCATTGCATTGAAATTTTTGGCCTTAATCATTGCCTCGGGCCAAGATCTTGCTAATCGGGATGTATGGGTGATTATGGCTATTAATGATATTAATTTTGGTATTCTCAATGTTTATGCCCCTAATGAAAGCTATGAAAGAAAACATTTATGGAAATGGTTAGGTGATAGCTTACCTATTGCTTATTGGTTTGTGTGTGGCGACTTTAATATGATAGAGCATTTGGATGATAAATGTGGTGCCCTCCCTATGCACCTTTGGTGTCTCAATAAGCGTGTGGCTCGATATTTCTTCAAAATCCATTGGGGATTTTTCAATCCATTGCTCAGAAGGTGGTAAAAGTTTAAATCCCAAGCTTGGTATACTTAGATGAATCTTCAAGAAGGATATGATCGGGTTTTAAAATGCCTCAACCTTTCTCTTCTTTCACAACAAACCTTTTTTAATTTTGACATGCAAGGATCCTTTGTTTTCGTAGTATGGTATGATGTTCTTTTTCGAGATCACCATCTGATTACATTTAAGGTTGCTTGGCGGGGGGACCCTCTCAAATTTCTCACTAATCAATTACATCTTGATGTCACTTTGATGAGTCACCCCGAGGTGGTCCTACTCATTACTAAGGTTTGGAACATGGCACCACATTCTCCCTTTTCTACCATTATCATGGTGGGAAGTGGCTATTCAGGGCACCAACTAGTTTCTCTTTCGATTGGGAAAACATGTGTCCCGAATCCGTAAGAGAGAAAATTCAGCTCTACACAAAGAATTCAAATGGATCTCATTATTATTAGAGGCAAATCCTTTTGATATTCTTCTCCGCATTTAGGAAGTCAAAACCCGACACAAGATCAATCTCATTGAGTCTCATTTAGCCCATGGTGCTTAGATCTATCGAGGCTGCATTGGCTTAAGTTGGGAGATAAAGCCTCTAAAATATTTTTAAAATCCCTCCGCACCAAGCATGCTCGTTAAAATATCAAAGATATTTATGATTCACATCGGTGGATCACGATATCCCAAAGATCACTAATGCTTTTGTCAAGCACTACCATCTGGTTTTTCAAGCTCAAGAGGTTTCAATTGAGCGAGTTGCTACATTGCATAAATGTATTGATGTAGTGCCTACTAAGATTTCCCTAAAGATCGAGATTACTACAATTCTCCACTCACCTTAGAGGAGATCCATGCAAATTTCCTCTCGCTTAGATGATGATAAGTCACTTGATCTAGATGAGTTCCCATGTGAATTTTACAAATCCACTTGGTATTTTGTGGGACTTGATTTTCTTTGTATCTATAATGAAGCTCTTCAATGTAAGTCTCTTAGGAGTTTCATCAATCAAGGCAACATCAAGTTCATCCCTAAAGGTGGTGACCCTTGAGTAGATGAATAATTAGCGTCCCATCACCCTGTTAAATGTATCTTATAAAATTGTTTCCAAGGCCTTGGATCTTCGCACATCTGATCTATTGCCCAAAATTGTTCGTCCCAAACAAACTGATTTTTTAAAGGTTGGTACACTCTTGATAATCTTATAGCTGTGTGGGAAGGCATGGAATGGGCTAGGGTGTCTTTACAGAGGCATTTATTTGTCAAATTTGACTTCGTGAAGGATTATGATCATATTAAATGGCCATTCATTTTGGCCATGCACAAAGCCCTTGGCTTTGGTGACTTCTTCACATTAACAATCAACACTCTTTTTCTAATGCTTTGGCTCACCTTACCATCAATGGTCATGGCCCACCGCTTTTGGCCTCTTTCGTTATATCGCAATGGTTCCTCTTGCGTTATATTAGGCGGTGGTGTCCCCTTGCGTCAACCTCATTTTTTCTTGTTGCTAATGCCTTAGGGTATCTCATTGTGCATCATGCAACTCAAGGTCACATTCAAGGGATTTTTCTTCTTGATCATGCAATGCAACTCATCAATGGTCACTTTGTTGATGACTCCTTCCTTACCATTGCTAAGTCTGAAAAGAATGTTTCCAAGGTTTTGACCGCCTCTATACCATTATTCTTTCATCTAGATCCAACATTCAAATCGCTAAGACTTTGGGCTATCGTAAAGTTTCATACCTATCCTCGATTGGATGAAATATTACCGTTGGGGATGGATCAGACATGGAAAGTAATTCAAAATTTTAGACATTCCTTTTGCCTTTGACAATGACTTTGCCACATAGTGGTAGTATGTTATTAACAGAGTGGAGCTTAACGTGACCGGTGGTCTTCCAAACCTCTATCCCTGGTTAGTAAATTCCAATTTTGTACTAAGATTCTTACCGCCACCCATGTGTATTACTCTACTTGTTGGTGCCCTTCTTGCTCTTTGTTCGCCAAACTTGCCAAGTTGTTGCAGAATTTTTATGGTGTAAAAATTATGGTTCGGATGGATTTCATAGAGTGGCCTATGAGGTCTATTTCTTCCTTCAAGAAAAAGGAAACATGGGAATCATTGTTGTCTACCAAAGCAAAGTGTGGCTCTTTGTTCTAAATGGGTGGTTTTATGTTTGATTGGTAACCTGGCACTGGAAAATATTGTTTGCAACACTATGTTGCATCCGAGTTGTACATATGGAAAGAAATGTTGGAATAAATGTGAGTCAGTATACCCTTCTTATCACTAAGGTTCCTATCAAAATCATTGGCACTTTTGTTGCCAAAGTTATTTGGAAAGATTTTGAGATGGTTAAGCCATGGATTCATTGGATTGGCAATGGTTTTTGCTTAGTGATTTCTTTTAATTTTCATAATATTTGGTGGTCTTTTGTCATCAACAATGATAATATTCCACTTGCAGAAACTCGGGAATCAAATATCTCTGACTTTCTCGCAAGGGCATTCATATCATTAAGGATTTGGTTACCCACAGAGATTGGGTGCTTTGCCCTGAGCTTAAATTGAAATTCAATCTTGCCAATTCATACCTCACCTTGATCTAAAAAATCTAGGAACTTTTGCTTGATGTTATGCTCCATAAGTTGGGGCTTAAACCCGTGGAGGCTTGGTGGTGTGATTGGTGGTGGAACCAGAAATTGCTTTCCTTCACTACAATGATATGACAACCTACCACCTTTTGAGCCCGCTCTCGCCGTCTATTGAAAAGCTCAATGCCCGATGGGGTTTACAATATGCACATTCCACTTTTCTTAGTAGGCTTTCCTAAACATGGAATCCTCTTCTTGAGCCCAAATTTAATCAATTCCTTTAGTTTCTGGTCTATCAAGGTTTGCATGTGGGAGAACATCTCGGTCATATCGACATTCCTAATCTAAATGCCCTTTCGTTCTGCCTTGAGTCATTTAAACACATATTTTGGTCATGTTCTCATGCCCAGGCCATATGGACTTGGATCCACTCCTTATTCCAGCCCTACCATCCTAAATTATTTCATTGGCATCTGGCTTTATTTGGAGATTTTAGTCTTTGGCCTCATTATATTGATACTCTTTGGCAATTGTTTCGTGCATGTATTTTGTTTCATATTTGGAAATCTCGCAATGCTTTAATCTTCCAACATGATCAATCTATTGCTTTGTTTTCCACTAATGAAAAAGTGGTGATATTGTCTCATTGTTCGCATACAAATTCTAGCTCGAGCGAGGTAATAGGTTTCCTTGAAGTTTGCTCATTTATAGGAGCTTCGGATAATTTGGAGAGTGCACCCTACACTATGACTCTAGTCCCGCCGGATCCTCTGCCACGCCATCTCGGCCTTCGCCGCCGTGATGACCACAACCTGCGCAAGACCGCATCCACAGAAGCCGCTCACGCAGCCCACCATTCTACCTCTCCTCGGGGCCACCCTTCATCTTCGTTCTCACGTGGACTTGGCTCGATCCCGCCTTCGAGGGGGAAAGGCATTGCTAATTCTCTATGGAGGGGCTCTTTGCACGCCGGGCATGCGGACTATAGCTGGATTGCCTCCCCTTAGATGGGGAATTATGGTTCCTTTACAAATGTAGATGTCGGATGATGATGGTTGGCGGTGAATCCTCCCTCGACCAAGCCCAATAGTGGAGTGTTTTATCCCTTCTCGGGATGACCCTCCTCCTCCTCCTGGTGTTGCGGCATGTGCATGATTTTGCTGGTGTGATTTGGTTCTTGTGCTTTCTGTTGGCCTTATGGGCATTTTGATGTAGCCCACGTGGCATTTTCTGTTTTGTTGTTTCCCTCATGACATTTTGTGGGACCGTGAGTTTTCGGGTTGCTCTTGCTAATGTAACTCTCTTTATTTTAATTTAATATAAAAGGTAGTTCCAATAGTAATTACTCTATCCAAGCATAACTATTTCTAAATACTACAAAATCTATAATAACATTTTCCCATTTCATACATTGGCAAAGATTTATTCACTTATTTATGTGACACATGTGATAACTCTATCCTATTCCTTATATCAATAGGCTAACATATTATTTATTACCTTTGCCGTTAAAAATTGTAATGACAACAAAATAACCAACGCAATTAACAAATATTTTACAGTGAGAAACCTGAAAAAGAAGCGAGCCTAGGTATGGAATGGAACCTCTTTGGTTGACAACAACAATAATATTTGATAATGCGAGTGGAGGGCATCCTTTATTGTAACATCTTCAAACTATGTACTACTCTCTCCCGCACACACTAGAAACAGAAAGTTTTCAATCATTTAGTAGAGATATGATGTGCAGTCCATTAAAAGACTTTTATACTTCTTGTTTGACATGCTCTTAACAATTTTTTTACTAGAGCATACCCGTGTCAGTAAATATCGGCTGTGCTTTTGGATCAATAAAAAAAATATAGTCACCATCGATGTTTTGGAGATCGAATCAGAATTTATTGAGAGTAGAACCCATGCTAAGCAACTATCCACCGTTGCTGCTGTCACATCTATTCTGTCAAAAGACAACGAATTAAAAGAAAAATATTGGACACATCATATCGACATCATCGTCTTTGATACAAACAGAGGGCGTATAGCCGTTAGTTATATATATATAGAGACACACACCTAATTTATATCGAGCCTTAATAATTCTAGCGAAAGCGGCAGAGGCTTTACAGGCACATAAAAGATTCATTTCCATCACACAAAACCACAAACAAACCAACCTATGCGACTAACACGAGGTATCATCCATTTATGTTTGTTTTTTTGCTATGCAAATCCGATGTTGAAGATGCGTTACTTCAATAATTTTTCATAATGTTGACAATCTAATAACTAATTAATTTGTTATATTTGTGTTTATTCTCGTTTGTTTACTTGGCTAAATAGTTAGTTTTCTCTACGACAATTAAGAAAAAACACACTAAACAATTATTATTGATGACGCAGGTCATATGTTATAAAAGCTGATAATGCTCAATCATTACTTAACATTCCAGCTAATACGGCTCTCTCTCAGCTAGTTTGCAGGTTTTTCAGTTTCCTTTAGAGAATAACAATGCCTACACAAGAGGAACATGATTTTGTAAACAAAAGGTAATAGTCTCAAACGGCTTAGTCTAAATCTCAGGGTTTGTTAGGTTGATTGGGCCAACATTATAAACAACCCATTGGTTGGTTGTCCAATCAACCTTACAAACAGGCGATGTTTAGGCTCTCTCCCCTTAAATTTAAGAATATCTTTTATTAATTTAATTTTAATTTCAAAAAAATTCATCCATGGTCTCTGCTTTTCTACGAACGATTTCATGCCTTGTTGGATGTCTATGGTTCCGATATGTTTTTAGTTTTATGTTACACATTACAATAAACATCCTTCTGCTTTCATTGCCATATAACTATTTTACTTTTCTGTATAGTTTGGAGTGCTTCGGTAATTGCCATTTTGATTCCTTAACTGTGATCTTTGAATGTATTCCTTATTAATTTGTATGAGTGCGCCTTATAATTCTATCTTTTCATGTTATAAGACGAGGTGTGTGGGAAGGCTTAAACAGATTACGAGTTGTGTTGAAGGCTGTTAAAACATTAATATGTTATAGAATTATTTCTTTGCAAAGTTGTTGAATCTCTGTGATGCAAAACGTAGATTGGAAGGAAAGGTTGCAATCATAACAGGGGGTGCGTCAGGCATTGGAGAAGCCACTGTTGTGTTGTTTGTAAGACATGGAGCCAAAGTGATCATTGCAGACATTGCAGCAGAAGCTGGAATAAAATTGGCTGAATCTCTTTCACCGTCTGCAACATTTATCCATTGCGACGTTACCAAAGAGCAAGACGTCCGAGCAGCTGTGGATTTCGCCATTGAAAAGTTTGGGCGACTGGATATTATGCTTAACAATGCAGGAACCATGGATATCCCGGAAGGGGGCGCGGCAGAGTATGACATGGAAGAATTCGAACGTGTGATGAATGTAAACGTAAAAGGAGTGATGCACGGCATCAAGCACGCAGCCCGCGTTATGATCCCAAATAAAAAGGGCTGCATTATTTCTATGGGCAGTATTGCAGGGGTATTAGGAGGAAAGGGAGTTTTGCTTACACAGCCTCAAAACATGCAATTATAGGCATGACTAAAAATGGTGCGGCCGAGTTGGGCAATTACGGTATTAGAGTCAATTCTGTTTCTCCTTCTGCAATCCCCACAAATATTGGAAGTCAATTCTTAAAATACGAAATGAAGGCCATATTGGAGGCAATTAGTAAGAAAATAGCTATCTTGAAGGGAGTGACATTGAAAGTAGAAGATATTGCAGAGGCTGCATTGTATCTGGCCAGCGAGGAATCTAAATATGTGAGCGGCCATAATCTTGTAGTGGATGGAGGATACACAGTTGTAATGCAATGATGGCGGAAAAACAGAAGTCTAAAAGAAGTCCAAATACCAACCCAACCCAGAAATGTATTGGAAAATAAGTTAGTGCTGTAAAAGTTGTTTTAGAGTAGTTTTTGGTTAGCCATCAATAACCACCACTCACAGTTATTTCAAAGATGAATGTGGGTACAAGCAGTTACCCCGGTTTGCCCTGTTTTCTCTAGTTTATTATGCGACTCTGTTGTGGTTTTTTTACCTTGTACCATTCTTTAACTACTTTTTTTTTTTTTTTAATGTTTTCAAACTTTTTAAATATTTATAAATAGGTAATAAAGTATTTTTATGTTTATAGATAGCAATTAATTAAAATAGATATAATATATATGGCTATGATAAAAATAAGAAAAAGAATAACCACCCATGTTGAATTAAGATAATGTTATGGTGATCAAATCACAACACCCCCGATTCCTCGCAAGTGAACGAATGAGGCAATCAGTGTGATTCGTCAAACATAGAGTTATTTCAAAGTGTGAGACTTTGTAATCGGGATAACCCTCTGGAGAAGGCTGACTTTCTATCCTTTCTTAGTGTCAACCACTCCAAAGTGCAGAGAGTTGCAGATTTAACCCTAATATAATATTTCAAAGGAGACAAAGATAGAGAAAATGCATGAAAATAAAATCTACTCTAAGGGAAGGTGATGCACCAAGAAGGATGTTGAACAACTTGCATAATAAACACAACACTACCAGAACCTTATAATGAAAACAACAACAATACACAATAGCCTTGCATGCAATGAAAGATCAAAAAGTTGCAATATAACACAAAAGAGGGTTTGAAGCATCCATAGATCTGATTTTATTGCTCTCAAAGTTGATACAATACATCACATTTAGGGCCAAAGGCACAGATTTTGCATTACAATGTTCAATAGGGAGGTTTGAAATCTCCACAAATCTCTTATAAACAAGAAAAAAGGGAGGGGCATATACAAGTTTTCCAACCTTTTGAAATGAGCCCCTCCTTACAATATATAGAAAGAATGAGAGAAGGATCCGAAATCTTACTTCAACCACCCTAAAATGCATTAAAATCACCTGCAACAATGATGGGTGCCACTACAAAACCCATACCTCCATGTACTTTTCCTTGTTGGAGAAGAAAGGAAGCCCATACCTTCATCATTTGGGTAGGTGAGAAATTTGGAAACACTCCTCTAAAATGACAGATTGTATTTCTTCATTTTGAATTACTTAACCTTACTGCAATTAATAAAACCAATCATTGTTGTGTAGAGGACACTAAGAGCTTTCAAAAAGTCCTATTTTGTGCAAATCCAAGCTCCCAATCAAAAGTTATGGCCATCTGAAGATGAGGGTGCCATACTGTAATAAATGCCAGTGGTTAATCTGCCTTTTCGGACTCCAAAATTGCATCACACCCTTTGAAATATGAAATTTTGGACTTTTGAGATTGAGCTTTAGGAGCAGAGATCATCATTACCTGTTCATCGCTTCCGAGCTCATGAAACCTTTCAAAATATCGAAACCCGAAGTCCAAAATTCAGACTTTGGGTTTTGGACTCCGAAATTGTATTGTGGGCACTGTTCACTGTGAATTCGTGAAACCTCCAAAATGCCAAAATCCTGAAGTTCAAAATTCAAACTTTGGGTTTCAAACTTCAAAAATGTATCACGCCCTCTAAAATTTGAAATTTAAGACTTTCAAAATTCAGGGTTTCGGGACTTCAGGTTTTGGGGTTTCAGGACTTCGGATTTTGGGACTTCTGATTTTGGGGATTCAGGACTTCCATTATCCGTCTAGCACATGAAACCTCCGAAATCCTGAAGTTTGAATTTCTGACTTCAGGTTTTCAAACCTTTACATTTCCCTGCTTGGCATTGTTCACTTGGTCGACCCTGCTACCATCCCCAAACTCTCAAATGTATGAAGTTTGAATTTTGGACTTATGACTTTGATGTCCAATGGACCTTTTGTGCCCACCAATCCTAAATTTTTCCCACTGAATTTGAATGCTTCCATGTTTGAAATTTGAATTCCTTCGAACTCTGAAATGTCTCTTCAAAAATGCATCCTGCTAATTCTCAACGTCTCGCCACTTCAACATGTTTGGCTTGAGCTTGAGATGTGAGCTCCCAAGATTGAATCAATCCCTCATTTTTTTTGTGCAGAGTCATGTTTGTCCAATTTGGTGGTAGGGGAAAAATTAGATAACATATAATATATAGAGTTTCACAAAGATAAATTAAGCTCCTTTTTTGATTTGCCTCCCGCTCTCCTCTTGGAATTTTGGGATCATAAGGTCTTTTTCAAAGCATCACAAGATCAATGGGTTTTCTAATCATTATTGAACCGACTATGAAGGTGCACTGCATCTGGTTTGTGGAAGGCTATGCATCAACATTCATGTTGGAGAAAAAGTACCTACAAAATTTTTCTTGAACATTCCAAATGGAAAATGTGAACAAAATATTGAATTTGAGCTTGATTTCGGATCATCCTGTAACAATTGCAGGATGGTGGGTTTCAAAGTTAACTCATGTTGTTGGGATGCTCGGATGATGCGGATTGTGAATGTTAATAATGAAGTTTGTAGAATACCTATTTCACGAGATGGATAACGTATCAGAGGAGTAGGAATTGAGTGCAAGAGAAGAGGAAGAGGAGGAGAATGACGAGACTATGGTTTGTTCACCGACGAAGCCTTCGAGTTCGCCCAGGCACCGATGGGGGCATCACAAGATTGGGGTGCGGTGGTGCTAACGTGGTAGAGGTGAGGAGGGATGACGCACGTAAATCCTATGTGGAATGGTTGATAGAGGCTATGTAATGCCCATTGAAACAACCCACTTGAGACCCAAGAACAAGCTAGAATTAGATAGGAAATTATGGAATAATTTTTTTTAGTAAAAGAATCTACAACCATGTTACAATACAACAATTGTCACTAACAGGTTCCAGAACAATTATAATCTACAAGAACATACTTTTCTTTTATTAATAATTATTAGAGGTCACAAGGTCCAAATTTAGGGTTAGAAGTTTTAATTAGGCTTAGAGGGAAATTCCTCACCATACCCACTCTCTAACAGATTAAATATTTAACTTTATTTTCCCCAACTTAACACATTGAAAATTTCCTAAATCACTTCCATTGGATAGAAAATTTCCTCACCTTTCCATTGATATAAAGAAGTCCTCCTAACTCCTCATATTTTTCAAGTTATGGGCGGTGGGCCTTGGGGTGAAAATTTTCCCCAAGAGCAGCCCGTGGCTGCCCTGAGGGGTGAAAATTTACCCAAAGGGCGGGTTGGCAGGCTGCAGGGAGACCTTTGGAAAAAAATTATTTTATTATGTAGGGAAAAAATCACATTTGCACTCATGCTCCTGCGGGTCCGCATGTCCACAAGGGACACGTGGTGCTCCCTAAGGCAACATAGGAAGAGTGGGGAATGACGGGGTGGGGGAGTCATTTTCAAATTCTTCCGCGTGCGGTGAAAAGAGGGCTTTGCACCGGCACTTCCGCGAGACTGCAAAGGACACGTGGCATCTCATAAGCCAATGCTGGGAAGGTGAGGCGGTGGGGAGAAAATTGACTTAAATCCCCGAAGGGCTAAGAGGGCACAAAGACCCGCACCTCTGTCGGCACCTCGTGATGCCATGTGGCAGCCCCTGATTGGCTGGAGGGGAAACTTGAAAAAATTTCTAAAATTTTTTCAAGATGCAAAAGACAAAAAGGGACCCGTTCCTCCGCGATGCCTCGTGACGCCATGTGGCATCACTTGGTTGGTTGCGGGCTGGTGGGGAAAATTTGGAAAATTTTAAAAGTACTTAGTTAAAAAAGATCCGCCCCTCACTGTCACCCCATGGTGCCATGTGGTAGAATTTGATTAGATGTGGGCCGGTGGAGAAAATTTGGAAAATTTTCTCAAAATTTTCCTAAGTGTTTTAAGGGAAAAATTCGGGCCTCGGCCCTCTGACAAGGAATTTTTCCCAAAATTTTAACACAAAGTGAAGAAAACTTCATAAGGCCATAAATTTTGATAAAGAGCTTGGTTTTGGGAAAACGAGGACTTTATGGAAAGCTCTCGACGTCCTCTTTGCACAAAGATCATTAATTTTTATTTTGATAAATTTTAAGGGGTCAATTTTAAGAAAATGGCTTGCAGGCTTATATAGCGTGAGTTGGTAAATTTTAACTTGTTAGATCTATTCAATTTGATCTTCCTCCTCTCTCAACATGTCAAATAGACATGGAGGATTGTTCCTAAATGGATTTAAGGGAGGATTCAAGGTTCAATTTTTCTAAATGATTTGCAATTTGAACATTTCTGTTTATTGACAGAAAACGACTGCAAAACGGTTTGAGCCCGATTTTGCTAAGTTTTAAAATATTTCCTTAAGTTTTTTTGTCTATTTGAACTCGTTTAGGGCCTACTACTTCAATTCAATCATTTAATTTATTGTTTTATTATTACAGGTTTGAACTGTGCATTTTTGGATAAAGTAATTGCAGCTTTTGAAAATACAAAACAAAGATCAAATTTAAAGAATCTATTTGCCATTTTCATCTTCCAAGTATTAAAATTCATTCCAATTCCAATCTAACACATTAATTGATTTAATTAAACTATTCAAGATCAAAATGCATTCCTGATTTCAATTTTTGTTTTACATTCCAAAAGACAAAATACTGTATTTTTCTCACACACATTTCTTCCTTTCAAACATAGATTTCAACACATTGAAATGATCAAATTCAATACAACAATGCAATTTGAGAAAATTATTGCAATCCTTTATTGATTCCAAAACATATATTATATACGAGAACAAAATGATACATTTTCCTCTCATGTGTTTCACTTTACCATTTTTTTCAAACATGGATTTCATAGTGAATGCTAAATACAAGATTTCCAATGGAATAACAACATATGGACAAGACAAAACCACCTCCATTAATTTAATTGAACTCTTACAACTTCCTTTCCATTTGGTTTCAAAATGCAACATACAAAAACACGTATCATTCTTTCACATTCTTTCCAAAATAGAATACAGAGTATAACTCTTTTACATTTCAAATTTCCACTTGCAATCAGTACAACATATTTCCATTACAACATTTATAAGATCATCCACTTCAAGTGGGAAGGTTACAATGAGATTTCATTTCACAAGGGACTGTCAAACTGTCTTTTCTCGGCTCCGAACAACAAAATGCATTCTTCTCATTCATCTAATTTGATCTCAACAGACTAGAGGAAAATGCAATGCTCCACCCAACCAAGACATCCAATGAAGAGGATAATCCATCCTTCTTCATTGGCCCCCAAGCCCCAACCATAATGCAATAAAATATGTGATTCAACCCATGGCAACAAGGCTTCCACAACACACATGCAACATTTTCACATTTTAAACACAGTTCAAAACAAAATGTAGTTTACAACTACATTAAAACATACAAACAAGACTAAGGCTCCATCAAGCAAGCCAAAGGAGCAAGGAACTATGGGGAAGCTATTTATGCCTCCTAATGGGAATTGGGTATCCACCTGTAACAAACCGCCAATATAAAACATCTCCCATATATCCTTATGCCCCCACAATCCCTCCTTATGCCCCCACAAAGTAAGAAATGCAATGCCATTTCTTTTCCAAGGTAGAAACCCAATCCCAACTCCCTCCACAAGAATTTTGATGCCACTAGAATTCCCTTATGCCCCCACATGGATTCCCCATAGCCTTCTCCTACACCATTCCTAGGTAGTCTACCCAAACAACCCACAAACATGCTAAAACATTCACACAATAACATGTACATTCATAAAGAAAAAGAGTATTTCAAGAGCCAAGCTCTTACCTCTCCATGAAGGAGTTGTCTAAGTTCCAAAACAACAAGCTTTCCAATGCCAAAATACAGTCCAAAATCAACAACCAACAAGCATGCAAAGGTCTCCAATCTCCTTCCAAAAGCAAGAGCTCCACACAGTAAAATTTCACCCAAAAGGAAGTATGCAAAATGTTCAACAACCCAAAACAAAGAAAGGAGTTCTAATTTTATAGAAGAGGGAAGAGAAGAGGATGAGGTGGATCCATGTAGGATGCCACATCACACATCCTCAACTCAAATAAAAATTCAAATTCATTCTCCAATGCACAATAAAGAGGTGGGTGAATAATATGACAATAAACTTACACACCCCATAAGGACTAAATTTAATAAAATGTAAGAAGAGTGTAATTAAAACTTACAATTAGTCATATCAAAATGCATAAAGAAGGTCTAAATTCAACCCTCCAACCATAGGTATGGTTGGTAAATAAAATTAAGAGGTATGGGACAAGTTTTACTTGTCCCACAAGCCTCCAAAATTAGCCTCCAAGGACAAATTCGAATTTCCAAGAAGGTGGAGTGTTTCACACTCAAAAGTAAACTTACACATCACTTATAAGGTCACTTACACATACTTACAACATTTAATACAAAAGCCAACCACTTCACTAATTACTTTCTTATGACATATTGATTTGTTTACTTTAACAACATGATTATTCACAACATTAACACAACATTTAATAACTAATGAAAAAGGGTAAAAGCACCACAAAATAAACACATGCAAACATAACAAAAGGGACCAAAAATAAAAGAAATACATAAAATCCCTTGGTCACATTTAAAGGTGATCCCCCCCATGGGAATCCCTAACACTAAAAAACACACACACAAACAAAACTAGTTGCCATGGTGACCTTGTTGAATTCATCTAGAATTCCAATGTGGTTGGTCTCCATGATGTTTGTTGTGATATTTTAACCTGCAAAACACAAATACCTCCTTCAGCCTTGTGGCCATATCAAAACGTCCAAAATAATATAAATATAATTAAATTTCCAAAATCATCTAGATATATGAATCACAACAACATCAAAGCAATCTAACAATATCATTATAGTTTTATCAACAACTATATCATCATCCAATAATTTTCCATTTCTAGGGCTACTCACAATATCCAAATATCACAAGTCTCGAACAACATCCATCATATAACCATGTCCAACAAGTATAACATCATCAACATATAAAGTGTCTCTAATAATCATCATGCATCATATAAGAATCAAAGTCAACAATAATCCATGATCAAATATCTAACATCATACTAAATCAAAACTATAATAATGTCCATAATATAGTCGACAGTGTCATGATTAGTATCAAAAGGTGTCAAAGGGAATTGGGCACTATGGGCTATTTCAAATTCAAATCCGACTTTACTGTTTTCCCTAACCTACATTGGAATGGGGATGGATTGAATGGAGATTTCAAGATGGTGGTTGGAAGGGATGAGGGAAGTAGTACGGGGTTGTCGTATAAGATGTCTCACATCGGTGGGATGCTTTTACCTCTAATTCAAATTTTTAATTCATGATGTCGATGGTGTGGTGGCAGAGGGTGGTGTTGTCATGTCTAAATGGTTGGTCTAAACATCGACACAAAATGTGGAGGCTTGCAACGAAATCCTAAGAAATTAGTATTGGGTTGTGTGCCCCTTTTGTGGTGAACTTGATGCCTTGATCAATGGGAAAGGGTAAACTAAATTTATCTCCAAGAAATTCAAATCTGCGTGTTCGTAATGGGTGCTTGTAGCCATTATGTTCGAGATGGTTCTTCAGTGCTCTCTCTTGGTCACGGTCCTTGTGACAGGTGCTTTTTATCTTGACCGCTAGTAGAGGCCTTTTTTATGTTCACTATTGCTACATCTTATCCCATTTGTGAGGCCTTTTATTACCTTTGGTCTCTTTTTTTCTTTTTCTTTGGTAGTGCTTCTTTTCTTGTAGAGGGTTTTTGGACCCTTTTAAACCAAATCCTTCTAACCTTAATCTAAAAAAATAAAGATAATTGTGAGGTCAAACACATTCAACATAACAACACATATTAAATCAAAATAAGATATGATTAAAACAAAAAGACAAGGGTGACACCATGTGCCAACAACATAAAAAATAAAAACTTGGTCACAAATTATCATTATAAGGAAGAACATTAATAGAAGAATGTTCCCCTGAAGGAGGATTTGGGGTGATGTACTTAGGCCGATAATAATCTAGATGATCCAACATGAACACAATTCCCTAGTAAGGATGTGAAGAAAATATAATATCCACGATCACAACCATGCATAATCTAGGAATACCAAGAGGGTCAAGTGGTATATGTCCCATGGAATGGAAATCTACAACCCTGCATTGATGAGTAGAGGTGGAGAAGTGATTAAAATTAGAATGATTGGAGAAGTGATTGTAAATACCACTTCACCCTTATACATTGTCATTGATGGAGTATATCCTTATAACAACATTTTTAAATAAAATCTACTCATACTATATGATATGATGTACTCCTCCAACTATTAGGAACCTCCTTTAAATGTTGAAAGTCAAGGGTGATTGTTTTTCTTGTGCCTAGATTTTTAAAGAGTAAACTAAAGACAAATTAAAGGTTGGGAATACCATAGGTAATCATTGGAGTGGAAATCATTTTAAAAATTTCCATTCATAATTTTTCCCATCAATTAAATGAATAAAGTTTTCTTGCATTCTCATATTTTGAATTTTCTATCAAGATCACAATGAATCACAAATTTAGAGAAAGCGTGATACAAAAAGAGTTAAAAATCCTATAAAATTATCATAGAAGGATGAAACATAATGTATGGATTGAGAGAGTTATGCTGAGAGAGAGAGAGAGAGAGAGAGAGAGAGAGAATACAATAAAAAAAACCACCCAATTACCTAAGTAACAAACTAGTTAGCTACGGTAACTATTTTACATGTAAAAAATAAAACATTTCCATAAAAATAAGTTTTACCTAACATTACCCCGGTTAATTTTGCATTTCCTCAAGAGATGAGGAGAGGAAATATCCGAACAACTCAAATTTTTCACGTAAAAGTGACTTCATGAAAACATGTGCTTGTTGTTCAATTATTGGAAAAATTGAAGTTGTATAAATTATGTTTCAAAAGGTTCTTGTGAATGAAATGAACTTTTAACTTAATATGCTTGGTTCTCTCATAAAACAATGGATTGTGAACAAGTTGTATAACACCCTCATTATTAACATACAAGGTAGTGTATTTCTCATGTGGTACTCCAAGACCCTCAAGTGTGCAACATAGCCATATCGCTTCATAGACAACTCCACATAAAACACGATATATGAACTTTGTATAAGAGTGATTTATTTTTATTTTTTATTCCCCGTGACATTGGGCTAGATCCAAAATAGAAAAAAAAATGTAGAATTGGATTTACTATCATCAATGTTACCTGCATGATTTGAATTTGAATATCCAGTCAAGAAGAACTAATCATTCTGATTGTACTATAGACCAAGATCCATAATGCCCTTTGAGATATCTCAAGATACGCCTTGCTACTTTCCAATGAAAAAATTTGGGTTCCTGCATGAACTGAGAAAGATAGCTAACTGTAAAGCTGAGATATAGTCTAGTATATGGTAGGTAAATGAGACTCCCAATAAATTGTCAATGAAGAGTGTCATTTACTAGAGTAGATGGATATGCATAAGATAAATTAAGTCTTATCTCCATGGGTGTAGCACTTGGTGTGGAATTTATCATCCTAAATTTATTGAGCATTGTCTTGTTATGTTTCAACTGAGAAACAAAAATATGATTCTCCTTCTACGATACTTCCAATTAAAGAAAATAGTTCATGATCCCGAGATCTTTCATATCGAACGATTGGTTTGGATGTTTTTTCATAGCATCGATCATATTCATTGTGCTGCTAGTTATGACTAGATCTTCAACATATGAAATAACTATCACAATCTCTATTCCTTTCCTCTTGAGGTAGATATTAGGATCATATGGATATCACACAAATCCATGTTGAATTAGATGCTCATGAATCTTGATGTACCAAGCCTTAGGTGTATGTTTAAGGCCATATAAAGATTCAATGAGTCTACATACCTTTATTTTTTATCTTGGTACGACAAAACCCTAAGGTTGAATCATTGATAATTCTTCATGTATATCTTTATTTAGAAAGGATCTTTTCATGTCCACTTGATGGACTTTCCATCCAGATCGTGCATCTAGAGAAATTATCATCCTATTTTTTTATGTTAGATGTGGGAGAAAATGTCTCCTCATAGTTTATGCATTTATTTTTGTATATACCCCTTTCTTGCTATGAGTCTATCTTTGTACTATGTTTCTAATATCCATCTGTAATTGATGGGATTATTCGCTAGTGGAAGATAGAGAAGATTCCAAGTGTTTTCTTCCATTCTTGACTTATACTCAACATCCGGGCATCTTTCCAAGATTTTGATCGTAGGTGTTCCTATATAGTAGATTTCTCAATAGATTCAACAACTATACTCATCAAAGAAAAATACCTCCTCACAAGCTTTGTTATGAGTCTATAGTCTATTGGTGGATGTGTCTCAAGGAGCATCCAACATAGCATCTTGAAATATGTTTGTATCTATATTAGGCATACATTGTACTATTCCCATGGTTTATGGTCAAGTTTTATCATCAATAACATCCCCAACATCATCCTGTCATCGTCGGTGGGAACATCTTCTTCTCTTTTCACAACATGTGTGATATCTTTATCGGTGAGTTTGTCGAAGGAACCCCAACTTATTTCTTCTCAAAGAACTCAACATCTCTACTGGTGTTGAGTTTACTTTTCTTTGAATACACCAATCTATACCCAAGGTCCTCTTCATTATAGTCGGTGAAGATGCGTTTCTCTAATTTCATGTCCAAGTTCTTCCTCTTCTTATTAGGTATATGCATTTTCAATTTGCACCCACATACTTAGAGGTGTGCAATGTATGGATTCTGATTTAACCATTCCTCATGTGGATAGTCTTTAAGAGAAAGCTGTTGGACCTCTATTCAAAGAATATACTACAGTTTTAGTGGTTCGGCCCGAGAATGTCTTCACTAATATTGAATCATTGATCATACAATGCACCATCTCCATAATAATATGGTTCTTTCTCTCAACAACACCATTATAATATGATGTGTGTGGAGGAGGCATCTATCAAATAATTTTGTTATATTACATATATCCTTTGAACTCATTATCGATGAATTCCACCCCCTCAATTTAAGTGAACAAATATGATTTTGCAACCAATATCATTCTCAACAACAATTTAAAACTTGTTAATTTTTTTGAAATCTTCATTTTTGTTAAGAAGACAAAAATACATATTTTTATTGAATAATCATCAACAAAAACATGAAATACTGAAATCTAGAATGACTAGGTTGCACCATACCATAAAGATTGGTATGAACCCAATCATGCTTACCGGAGCTTGATAATTACTCTTTTGGAATGAAGTTATGTTTTGTTTTCCTATGAGGTAGTTAGGACCCCTTTGCATATCCTTCTTGAGAGATGGAAAACCTCTCACAATATTGCACTAAAAAAGTATATCAAGATATCTAAAATTGATGTGACCAAGTATCCGATGCCACAACTATGTAGAAGAAGTATTCTTAGCCACTAGTTCCTGATCATCCTTGTGGAAAAAATCAAGTTGGAACATCCGTCCCACATTTGAAGCTCTTGCAATAATTTTCAATCTTATGGATTTGTCTTAAATAAAACACACTTTCTTACTAGAATGACTATAAAATTTAATCTTCATATTATGATCTAGAAGCTCAATGAATGATAGTAAGATCTTTATCAAACCACAGACATACAATACATCTAATAACATACAATTTTGTGAACCAAGAGGAAGAGTAATGTTTCCAATACCTTGGAATGTGTAGGAAGAGTCATCCCCCAATGAAACATGATTTTTGGAGGGTGTGTCTCGTATAGTGGTGAACCGTCTATGTGTCTAGTGGCTTCTAAATACACATTCCAGATTGCAGTAGATGACGTGGTTGTTTCAATATGATGGAAAATGTATAAGAATTCCACATTATCTATATTTTCTTCTTATTGAGTTTGTATTTCCTTCTTGTTTGAGTTTTATTCTCCAATTCCCATCTTTCTAACCTTCTTGAAGTGTGACTATCCCCAGGGTTGCTAATTTTAAGGTTGAATTGCTTAATTATTAATTTTTGTACATGTTGTACCATAAATATTTGAACACTTGTCCTCTTTTATAAATAGGACACTTCTTTTGTTGGTCCCTTTGTTGATGTTGTTTATAGTACTTTTGGAAAGATTGTACTTTTCCCTTCCCTTTATGATGACAAAATAATGTTTCTCTTCTTCTTTATCTTTGGTGTATAGTGCCTCTTCGTGCTCCAAAAAATTCACTAGCCTCTTACAAATGATGGTCGATGTGCGAAGTTGATTGTTGTCACAAAATTGCACTATAAGGGAGGAAGTGCTCTCAGAACAATGGGCATGAGAGAAGTATCAAAAATTCTTCTTCTAGGGCTGGTAATGAAATCCTTGATGTTACAACTCTCTTTATGAAATCCTCCAATTTCTCATTCCGATTGAATTTTAGTGTCTTCAACCGACTCTGCAAATTCAATATGGTGTTCTTGTTTGGGCCATGATTCAGTCATCCCAAATTAAGAAAAAAATTTCAAATAGTGTCATATATTCCGTCAAAAATATTTATGATCCCTTTACTATAACGTCTAAATTTGGTCTAAAAATATCTCCTCATGAACTTTCCAATGGTATAACTTGTAGGTGAAAATATCCTCTCGATCAAAAGATATGAGAAAAAATATGAGCCTTAATTTGTGTTGCAAAACTTATATCGAAAAATGATTGTAGGCCCTTGAATCAATTATTTATTCATGAAACAAGCTCATAAGTGACCCAAAATCACTCTAATCATATAGATACCCTCAAGGTAATTCATTAATATCTCCTCAAGATCATTTTTGTATATCTCCTCAAGATAATTCTAAGAAGACTCATTTTCTCGATTTAGTGACATGGATAAGATCTGGTTGTTTGACATAGTTAATGGATGGGGGCTCATCAAATTTAATGTCAAGATCTCTTTTTCCATGTTTACTTTTCGATTATATCTTAGGGTCCTCTCTTTATTCCATAGCCTTTTATTTGGGATTAAAATTTTCCTGGTTCAATCTAGGGCTACAACATAGATGAAAGCATTTAGGATTGGTTGTAGGGCACCTTGTCCATGGGAAGGCCCTTTTCCAAGACACTATAGCCCGCAGGAGAATCTTGACTTCATGGTTGAATTGTTGCCTCAACTTGCACATTGGAGTGAGGAGATAGAGGCCTACGAGCTTTGTGCCTAGACAACCTTGTCAATGGGTAGATCCACCACCTCATATATTTTCCTTTCCTCTTCCTCGATCAACATCATCATGACAGTGTCATGAGTCTAGCTTCCCATTTGCTGCCCCAAGTGTTGAATTCCCTTCTCCATCCCCTAGTCTTCCATCTCATCTCATTTCCTCTTCCCTTTTCCCTTCCAAACCCAAGTCCCCTCCACAAGAGCCAAAATAATGTCTTCCCCTCCACCACAAATAAAGACTCCAAAACTAGTCAAGGAGAGAAGCAGGAAGGAGAGCCAAATAGAGAAGAAATGATCAAAAGATTGGTAAGCTTGTCTCTTAGATTTGTGATTACAAAAATTCCCTTGATGGTTAAACCTTCAGAGGAGGTTGAGGTCGAGAACACAAGTGGTGGAAGCTTCAACTGCAACACAAGTGAGGAAGAACAACCAGCTCCAAGTCACATTGAAGAGGAGCAACTAGAGGAGATCAAATCAGAGTTGAGGCCACTTAATGAAGAAAACATTATTGAATATTTTTTGCTTTCATTTGAAGGGCCTGTTTTGATTGATGAACCCGTGATGACAGAGGAGGATCATACCGTTCCAGAAGCTTCAAGTGTAGAGCAAGCCATAGAAAAACCTTTAGTTCTTCCTCCCACTTCATCCCCTTGAAGCTCTAATGTGAAGAAGAGTTTGAGCTTTCAAAATTCATATTTGATAATGAGGGGAACCATGGTGAGAAAACTACAGATTCAAAGGACACCATGGAGGAGGTTGAACACATGCAGCAGGAAAACGAGGAGGTAGGTTATCTGTCTGACTTGGAGGATTGTCTTGATGCAAAGGATCCCAAGGAGATCACATCATTTTCTCCTCCATCATCTGCCTTCCAAGCACATGAGTCTACTGCCATGGAGGAGAGCATCAAAGCATAGCACCCTGCATCTCACAACGGCCCACTGGAACCAAGGTTGGAAGGTCATAATCTTCCATGTTCTTCTAAGGAGGAGGAAGGGAAAGAGCACGAGGATCCCATCTCTTCCACACCATCCACCCAGGAAGGTCCTCAAGAATACTCCACTCTTGGAGTTGAAATTCAAATCCATCGGCACATTCAAAGGACTAGACCGTGCCCTATCAGGTACTTGGCTTCATTAGAGCCAAGGAGAAGCCAAAACTAGTCATGCCCACTTCGGGGCATGAGGATGAGTATCAAAGCACCAAGGGTCACCATTAACACCTCCAGAAGTCCAATGCCAATAAGCTTAATGAGGTATTTTTGATTGATGTTGATACCTTGATGATTTGGGTGGAAGATCATCCTCTTGTCGGTTTCTCACTCATAATAACGAAATGTTTAGCGCCAAATCATATACATGGCCGCATTTTTAAAATAAGTTAAGCCATCTCTCCCTACATGTAGCAATTTTTTTCAAAGATTTTCCTTGATATGGTTAGTGTAGGAGTAGGAGTAGAATTGCATTCTGCAGAACAAGTACTTTTGCACACTCTGCATATCCCACTTGGGGTATGTATGATTTTAGTTTTGTACATAGCGGTGTTGTAGTGTTTTGTTGCTCCAAGGCTATATCATTGTATAGTTTGATGTGCCTCTAAGGTTAATATTATAATAGTCCATTTCTAGAGAGTAGGTGAAATCCCTAGGTCAATATAATTTTCTACTCTCAGAAACCTCATCTTCAAGATTTTCTTAAAAAAATTGAGAGTGCGGACAACGGGGCAGGTTCAGGGTCACCAAGTGCAAGCAGTCGGGCTCATGGTTTTAGGGACAAGATCAGTATTAGGATATAATTCATGACTCCATGCCAAATGGATGAAACATGAAAGCTAGTGTCTTAATCTAACAGTGAGATGTCCCCATGAGTCGCCAAATTGTTATCCCAATTTTACCCCCAGGAAAATTTGAGATGTTAGATCCGGGACTCATGCATTATTTTCCGAGTGGAGGTGCTACAACAATATGAAGGTATATCCATTTCTCAAACCAAGTATGTGGTTGATCTATTGAAGCGGTTTAGAATGATGTAATGCACTGTAGTTGTTAATCCTATCGCCCTTGGTGAAAAATTAACCAAGGAAGATGCAAGTTTAGCTACTACTTTATACAAAACAAATTTAGGAGCCTCATGTACCTCACTACCACAAGAATTGATATTATGTTTGATGTGAGCCTCAACTCTTAGTTCATGCGGGATCCACATGAGTCTCATTGGCATCATGTCAAAAATAATTTTAAGGTAGGTGAGTGGTACACACAATTTTGGCACTCATTATTCTCCCACACATAAGTTTGAGCTATGTGGTTACACGGATTACGATTAGGCATGTTCAATGGATGATAGAAAATCAACATCTAGTTATATTTTCTCAATGTTATCCCAATTTTTCCCCAGGAAAAATTGGTCGAATGTGACAAAATGCGAGAGGAATGGAAACAATCGGGCCACTCGCATGAGCTCACTTTTGGTCGCAAAAATAAACTAGTAGGAAGGATCGACAATGGAGGACCAAGGGTCAGCAAAGGAGGCCAATGACATTAAAAGAGTCCAGAGACTCAATAGGAAATAAAACATGGAAAGGCTCAAAGTTTTCAAACTTTTGCATACGAGTTGACTCAGTGGCCGAACAATAGACTCGCGGGAGGTGCCACGTGTCAACTCAAGCAAATCCAATAGGGCATCAAAATAGAGACCCCAAATGTGCGCCAACTCACCACATGTCTAGGGTCTAGAAGGGGTATCATCGGCCATTTAAAAGTCACAAACCCTTGGAGGGTGCCCCATGTCACCTTGGTGTAACTTCAAAAGTGAGACCCAAGGGATAGTCCCCAAATGAGCACCATCCCTCCACATGTCTTGGGTCAGGAATAGTGTCTCCGCTAAAAGGAGGGGCTTAAGTAGAATGCAAAGGAAATAAAGAAGAGCTGCAGAAGGTGCCACGTGTCTCTTCGACACATCTTCAAAGGAAAAACTAGAGGTAGACCCCAAACAAGCGCATGCTCGCCATGTGGCCAAAAGTAAAAAAAGGAGCAAAGCCGAGCTGTTGAATCGGCTAAGTATAAAAGGAATGGTGGAAGCCTCCATGTTTCTCTTTGGCGCAACTTCAAAGGTGCAACCGAAAAGGCATTCCCCAAATGAGCACCAACCCACCACGTGGTCGAGTCCAAAAGGTAAGGTCGGCCTATTGAAAATTCCAAAGCCTGTGGAAGCCTCCACGTGCCTCACCAGAGCAACTCCAAAGGTAAATGTGTCCTAAATGTGCACCGAGCCTCCATGTGTCTCGAGGTTAGGTATAGGGTCTGAACCAACAAGACGGATTGACGTAGAACATAAAGAAACCGAGCGAGGCTCACAAAATCCACCACGATTCGGTTCGATGTAACTACAAGAGCAGAAGAGGGGGCTGAATCTTCAACACGCACGGGGCTACCACGTGGACCCTGTATGGGTAGACTCTTTCACATATTGCGAGCCCGCGTTAAGCGTCGATCCACAACCTTCGACAACCACATCTTTCAACTAGGAGCTTAGAATTGAGGAAAGGACTTTTAGGAGAGCTCCCGATGCCGTTACTCACCTGCAACCATTAATGATCCGGTCTACCCTTTTTGAGGTTGTTAAGTCTCTCACCTATCGCCATGATGAAGAATGGACTCCTTTCTTTCCCAACAAGGAACAACACATGGAGGAATGGGTCTTGCAGTGAATCTCATCATTGTTACAGGTGGATTTTAATGCTTTCTAGGGTGGTTAGAGTAGGTGGATTCAATTCTCTTCCACATGTTGTTGGAGCAGGGTTCAAATTCTTCCCTCTCTCCTTCTCTCATTCTTCTATGTATTGTAAAGGAGGGGCACATTTCTAAAGTTTGGTAATTGTTTCTCTCTTTCCCCCTCTCTCTTTCTTCCCTAGGGTAGAAAGTGGAGTCTAATCCTCCTCTCTTGGCTCTATAATGGCATTTTCTTGCCCCTTGCCCACTGATGGTGTACCGTGTGAACTCTTGGAGAAATAAAATTTGTTTTGTGATGCATTTTGTCCATCCTTGCTTATTTTATCGTCTCTTCTCACCTCTCATCATTGCATGGTATACTGTACAAATATCTTATGTCTATTGCAGGTTTTGGGAGGTGTGTTTAATGGGTTGAAGTGGTGTTTCGTGTGAATTTTATCTCTGGTCTGTGGTGCATCTTGTCCACCCTCTCCTTTGCTCACCTCTCTCCATTTCAGGCAACTAAGATTGTGACCAACAACCTCCTTCTCTGGTGTATCACCATTTTAGTGTAGGCTTTGTTTTCATGCACTTTCTCTCCCTGGTCCCTTGGAAGGTTATATTAGGATTAGATAGTTTGCTTGCATTATAAAAGATTGTGGTGCAATTTAGGAGCAGGAACTTGCCTTCTTTGGAGGTCCATCTCAAGTTCACAAGTCCCACAACTTGAGATGGTCCAATGTTATGCAGATCACACCGAATGCCCCACTCAGGTTTGAGCCCATTTGGGGGTGCTTTGATTTTGCATCAACACTCAGTTAGTTTTGGAGTTGTTTTATGGAGTAGTAAAAAATAGGCAATCATCACTCTATCTTCTGTACATGCAGAGTTTATTGCAATCACATAAGCTAGTTGTCAAGCCATATGGATAAGATGGATTTTGGAAGATTTGTAATTGGTTCAGGAACATCCAACCACTATTTACTATGATAATAATAGTACCATTGCAATGACCAAAAATCCAATGTTTCATGCTAGATCGAAGCACATTGAGATTCGACATCACTTCATCCAAGACTTAGTTCAAGATGGGACAGTGGAATTACAATTTTTCCCTACAGTTGAGCAAGTTGCTGATATTTTTACCAAAGCTTTACCTACAACCAGTTTTGTTACTTTGAGGAATCATTTGGGACTCATCCCCATTGCACCTATAGGGGTGATTGAAGGATGCATGATCAACTCTGCAGTTCCACCGCCAAACTTTTCTTTAATTTGTTTATTCTTTTAGTTAATAAAGTGCAACATCTTTCATTCTTAGCATGATCAATGCCTGACTTTTAGGATCTAGTTTCAGTTCATCTTTAGTTTTTTTCTCGCTCATGCTTTGCCTAATAAATCGTAGCTAATTGTTTTACATGAATTATGGTTTTTTCATAATTATATGCACAAAAGGAAAAGAGACATTTCGAGTTGAATAAAGAAGAACTTCATTAACTTTGTTGTTTGCTCACTTTGTGAGCAGATTTACTGTTAGTGTCTAAGTGTTTTGTTTTCTTTTTCAATCTGATATTCAATATAGTATAAGAGCTTAAGTCTGTAATCTTCAAAGGTAAGCCAAAACCTACCTCTCATTGATTACAATATCTCGTTAATACACACACACACACACACACACACACACACACACACACACACACACACACACACACACACACACACACAACACACACATGTTTTCTTAAAATTTGGAAAATATATGGTTTAGTTGGTTTTGTGCTCCTTCCTCATGCATTCACACATGTTTGACCACAATGAATTCGATGGGCGTTAACATTGATGTTGTAACTCTCATTCTCTATTTAGCTTTTCTTTAGTATATTCTTGTCTTAAATAATTATGGTTACAGTTGGGAAAAAACAATATTTCCACCACCCAAGTCTACAACTCCTCTTGGGATCTATTTAAAGCATGTCATGATGATAAGCACTCAAAATTACTACATAACATTTCATGAGCAAGTATTAAATGAGATCATATTTTCATTGTTCTTTTACATTAAGATAAAGTTTGCATGTGAATCATTGATATCTATTATAAAAATTTCAAAAATCTCTTATTGTATTGTATTTAAGATTTTTCTCCTTATTGCAAAATATGTTAAAAGAGATAGTGCAAAAATTCTTTACTATCACAATGTCAATCAAAATTGAGAGTGCATTTGTTATCAAAAACATATAGAGTATATCAATCCATGCACCTCAAGTTGATATGAAATAATCTCATAAATGAGATCTCTTTTAACGATCAAAATATATGTTTTCACTTAATGCTAATATTACATCTTTCAAAATGTCTAGTCAAGGCATTTCTTCTAGATTCTATACCTAGTTACTTCTAGAGATAAGACCCTTCGTTGGAATTATGACTAAATTTTCATATTTTTCCTTCTCGTTTCCTTTTATTCACTTAGAATAAGGAGTACGAGTTCAGATCTAATGCTACATAAGCTTGGACTCCAATGGTCGAAAGCACTATAAAAATACAATCTATGGGAGTGTGATGTACCTTGTAAACACTACGTCATGGGATTATTATTTCAACTTTTGTATCTTTTTTTCCTTACCATTATGTAAACCGAATAATCACTAGAATTTAAGTCATCCCCTTGAACCCGACTTACCCTACTATAAAGAGTTTCTTGTTCAAAGTTAAACCCTAAATAAGAGAAATTTCTTTCGAGGTTCTGAACTCGTTGATCCTTTGTACCGGAACCTTTTTACTTTCGTATTATATTTTTGGTGTCTTTGTGAATAAGTTTGATTATATATTTTAAATAAAAATTATTTTGTGATGTTGTCCTACTTTAGTTATGACAATACGGCGATGACAATTATTTTGTGATCTTGTCCTATTTTAATTATGACATTTTTTTCAAGCGTTCATTCGCATAGTTTGCATTCAAGTTGCGTGCTTCCTCATTTTGCATAAATATCTTCCAAAGCACTTAGAACGATAACATGTACGGAAAAAATATTCTCTTCTTGATTTTGGTGTATGTCTTTTCTTCATTGCAAACCCCTTTTTGAAAACCCGTTGAGAACATGCTAGCAAACATGAACTAATCACAT
Organism: Taxus wallichiana var. yunnanensis; assembly: GCA_018340775.1. NCBI lineage: Eukaryota > Viridiplantae > Streptophyta > Pinopsida > Cupressales > Taxaceae > Taxus > Taxus wallichiana. The sequence goes on along the minus strand of CM031241.1, from coordinate 431,346,825 downwards.
GGAGGCCTATTGGTTATAGTTGGTGAAATAGCATTAATGTTGCATGAATATGTTCATTTGTAGAAAATATTGTAATTATTATTTTTTCCATTTTATATTTAATATGAGATAAACATGAACCCTATATTTGGAGAGTTAATACGAGTTCAAGTGATTGAAAATTTTAATTATTATTGCACATGGACTAGAGGGGTTCATTATATTATATACATGTATTTTTCGTATTTTTAGGGATGGATAGTCGATACTATTTATAAAAGTTGCTACATAAAATTTACATGCATACAAATTATTTTCTACATTGCATTAAATTGATAAGGAATGGTCTAAATGTGTAGGATGACTATCCTAGCACAAGGTGCAACTCCATGTCATGGATGGAATTTGATAGGTAAGTTAGTTTCAACGAATAAATGCCTATCTACGTAAATATTAAATAATTTACCTTAATGACTACTCGAACAATAACTTATTAATCACAGAAATTCTTTTTAAAAATAACGTGTGTATTAAATATGTGGAAAGTAAATGAAAAGACATCCACTAAACATTTTCATATTAAAAATTATGAAATCTTTAAAAAGAAAAGGAAAAAAAAAAGAATTCAACATCACAAGAAAACTTAGATTGAAACAAGAAAAACCACAAACAAAATCAAAAGAAAGAAAGAACACGTTACACACCCCGTTCATGTCAAATAATATTCCACTCGTGAGATTAAATTTGACGGCCGTTTAGATGTTCTTAATCACAGAAATTCTTTTTAAAAATAACGTATGTATTAAAAATGTGGAAAATAAATAAAAAGACATCCACTAAACATTTCATATTAAAAATTATGAAATCTTTTCTTAAAGAATTCAACATTACAATAAAACTTAGATTTAAACAAAAACACCCACAAACAAAACCAAAAGAAAGAAAGAACACGTTAGGCACCCCGTTCATATCAAATAATATTCCGCTTCAAACAGAAAAATTCTGTCTCAGATTCTAAATTAACTTTAGATTGAGTATGTCCCACGTAGAGGGATATGCTACCTGTCATCCACAATAATATGTCTATAAAGTCTACGCTGCTTTTCGAATGGAATTATATATAGACACACGAAATGCTACCTGTCATCCACTACAATATCTGTTTATGATAATACGAATAAATATATAGACATATATTTGCGAGGCTCATTAAAAATAGGCAAATGGATAGGGCACTCTGTTTTATGTCGGCGTCCTCAATAATGTGCATATTATTACTATTATCAACAACGTGATAAAAACGCTTTCACATGTGTTTGACTAAGCAGGTAACATGGTTGCGACAAGGCCCATTGTCTATTTAGCTTTGTTTTAGTGTATTGTATTTCATGTCTTGCAGAACTATGGCAGCATCTACCGCATTGAGAAGGCAGGTTATTCTCATTTTCATAGTTGTAAGCTTTATTTCTTACAACTCTACTGTAGTAATTTGTTGACAAAAGAAATAGAAACCTTTGTGTATTAATTTTACACATTATTTTCTGGTTTGCGAGTTACAGACTACAAGGAAAGGTCGCATTAATCACAGGCGGATCAGGAGGTATTGGAGAAGCCACGGTTAGGCTGTTCGCAAATCATGGAGCCAAAGTCATTATCGCCGACGTTGCAGACGATGCTGGCATTAATGTGGCTCATTCTCTTTCTCCCTCGGCGACATTCATCCGCTGCGATGTCACCAAAGAGAAAGATGTCAGCGCAGCCGTGGATTTCGCCGTGGAAAAACATGGAAGCTCGATATATTGTATAATAACGCAGGAACTGTCAGCATCCAAAAAGGGAGCGTGGCAGAGTATGACATGGAGCAATTCCAACGAGTGATGAATGTAAATGTGAAAGGAGTAATGCACGGGATCAAACACGCAGCCAGAGTTATGATCCCCAACAAAAAGGGGTCCATTATTTCTACAGCCAGCATTGCAGGGGTATTAGGAGGAGTGGCAACTCACTCTTACACAGCCTCCAAACATGCAGTTATTGGGCTGACTAAAAATGGTGCGGCAGAGTTGGGGAAATATGGGATCAGAGTGAATTGTGTATCTCCTGCTTGTGTTGCCACGGATTTGGCCTTGTGGTACATGGGATTCGCCCCTACCGCAGAGGGTAAAGCTGCGCTAGAGGCTTCGGTTTACGGCGTATCTAACTTAAAGGAAGCCACTCTTAAAGCAGAGGATATTGCGGAGGCCGCTCTATTTCTTGCGAGTGAGGAATCTAAATATGTAAGCGGCCATAATATAGTGGTCGATGGTGGCATAACAGTCGTAAACAAAGACTGGGGACTGTACAAGTGATGAAGGGATTACCCAATGCCAATACTATTATCACCTAAGTTTCAGTCACTTCACTTGCAAAGCTGCATAAAACGCTATAGGGATTGTGAGAATAGAACGCAGAGGATTTGACAGAGTTCATAAGTATATTTTAGTTGATGCTTTCCATTTTTATATGCATTCTACGGGTCTCTTCAAAATGAAACATTATATATTAAATAAGTGGATTATTTATTTTCTAAGATTTGTGGGTTATTATTGATTTCTCTAAATGTATAACGGAATAGATTCTATGTAGATGGGATTCAATGCACTTAGAGATGAGTAAGATAACATATTGTAAAAGTGTATTAAATAATTTAAAAATAAATCACATAAAAAATTAGAGTTTTGTGTACAATTGTAAAAATATTGCTCTCAACAACATTCTTCTTATTGAGATGTCAGTTGTTGACAATGTCAAATTTGTTGAGTTGTTTGTCCTTAAACTTACCACATCAACCAATTGTGTGTGTTTGGCTATATTATGTCAACAAAAATGTTAGCGAGAAAGTTAGCGTGCATTATTTTTGTTAAGTGACATGTTGATAGGTGTGTGTACTATAGCTACATTATAGTCGATGTTAGGCTAGGTGTGGATTTTATAGTGCTAGTGCTATGAACATTCCTTATTATTATTTTTTATTAACACAGTGTTTATTTCTTAAATGTGAATCCATTCAATCTTGTATCTTATGTTATTGTTATGACAAAATAGAACCAAATCCATGATGCCATGCATTGATTACATGGTGACCTTAGTAGTGAATGACGAGTGTCTTGATTGATTTGCATGTATTTGGACTTCCATTTTTTCGAAAATGAAAATGGTGAATTTCATGGTTTAGATTGAGTTGCAAGTGTTAACTAGTAGTAACAAAATCTAGTTCAATGTTTTCCTATATTATCAATTTAAAGGGGATGAAATTTGTGGCTTTCTATTATTTGGACTCGTTAGAACTAGCATCGCTTCAACTTAACAACATGTTTACTTTAGCTCTTCTAATATTTTTTATTGAGTTTTTTTGTCGGGTAATATAGCATATTGTAGCCCTTACAACTTCACAATTATTTATTTATTTAGTTTATATTTTTAATTTAGTGATTGAGGGGAATGTTCATGGTGGTGATTTTAATATGATTAAGCATGTTAGTTTTTGGAAAAAGAAATAAACAAGGGCATGTGTTTGTTTTCTTTTTGTCTAGTTAGATTTAGACCACTTCATAGAGAACAATCTAGCCCAACTTACAACTTGACCTATAATAGACATATCTAGTTCTAAATAAAAGGGGTAATCTTTGGTGCAATGTTTTTGGGCATGCATATAGTTGGTATATTGATATGAGTTGATAGTCGAGGTAGATTGTAGATAGAATACAATTGACGTTTAGGTAGGTGTCGATTTGGTAGTCTAGGTGTTATAAAAAATCTTACGTAGTAGTCTAGTGAAAAGTTACGAAGTTGGTCATAGCTGTTAGAATGTGTTGTATATTTTGTACATTGTATACACAGTGAGTACCGTATATTGTTCTCTATACGTATATATGGGTGGTGTCATAATCTATGAATTATGGGGAACCGTCATGGGTGTTTATTATCCCATGGTTTTGGTACCCATTGTATTGTAAAATTGCTTCGACGGTTTCTTATTGTTTTGCTTACAAATATTTGCTGGAGATACATGAGGGTAAAGCGAGAACTTAGAAGTACATTATTGTATTGTAAACGGTTAAGTTAATGCAATAAGAGAGAGAAGTTATTGTCTTTGGGTTTTATGATAGATGATAGATGATAGTCTACGGAGGATAAATGAGGGTTTTATGGATGTGATAAAGAGGGTAAGTAATATAATAACTTCCTAGGTTAAATCTTGTGTTTTGTCATTTGTTTTCTTTGATTATCTTGAATATTCTATTTAGTATAGCTTCTTGTTTCTTAGTTTATCGATTGATTCTCTTCAATAGCTTTTTTTTTTGCAAAAATTGTTCCCATGTATGTTTTTAGATAACACAGTTGATAGTTGAGAATATCTATAGCAAGATTAAAGTTGATGTTTGGGAACCTTTAAAGTCACTATTGTACTTATTATAGACATTCATTACTACGATATTTATGTTATATTACTGATTGTAGGTTATATATACATTGTTAAACTACTTGCATGCATGGCGTTTCAACAAAAAAATAAATTTTATTTTAATAACGAGGGATATATCTCATTTTCTATCTTTATTGTTAAGTATTGTCTAAATAACACATGTTATAAAATGCATGGTGATAGTTGGTTTTATTATTTTGTATTTGAATTTCCATTTGTTTGTAATGAGGACTATGGGGTTTCTTCTACGCTAAAATGACCTCCAAGTGATAGCCAATAGTAAACCTTCTAAAACTAACAAATTTTTTCTCTAGTGAAAATGTGTGACTTTTAAAAAATGAGTTTACCTTGAGACTATAGATCTTACATCTCCAAAATTTTTATATTTATTTATAACTTTACTTTTATTTTTTGTTTATAAAATAATCTTTATTAATAAGGACTTCTCATTTATATAAAATGTGTTTCAACAATAATTATGATAGTTAAAAAAGTATAATGGTGATTTTTAGAGCTAGCAAAAATGTTCTAGATTGTGGATTTTCTCCCAGGATATTAGGTGAAGAAAATATAATGTTGTAAGATATATTTGTTTATTTGTTTATGTATTTGTAATATGCATGTTTTTGTACTCATATTTTACATTTATGTGACAAGTGTTTGATGTTTAAGATCACCATTTCTTATTCAAACCCATGTAAAACTACACACTTGTTGTATATTAAGTTGTATCTATTTGAATAAAATATAATTTACATGATCAATAGATCTCTAGTCATAACGTAATAGATTTTAGCCACAACTAGTAGAGGTCTATGTAATAGTCTTGTTTATTGTATGTACACTATTACATGTCAAACCGTAGACACCAAATTTTGGTTTGTTTTCTCCCATCCTATGTTACTCCCCTTCATCATTATTTTTCAGATTCACACCCCTCTTCCCATTCAAATTCCTATTTCCTCCTAAATCGATTTATTTCATATCATTCCCTATTTTCTTATCTTAATCCCATAATTATTTTATCCCTCATTACCTACCCTTAATCACATATAATCACCCCTAAACATACGTACCCTCTTAATCACATCCATAAAACCCTCATTTATCCTCTCGTAGACTATCATCTACCCAAATTCTATGCTTTCACCCATCCAAATACCTTTTATCATCCCTATATAACCCTAACCCACCTAAACAACTCGAAACCCTAATTTAACCTTATTAGGCACCCTTGTCTTGAGTTGTGAATCATCTTCACCGCCAAAATCAATGGTCCTCCAGAGTCAATGAAGACCCTAGTGGGTCATCGAAGACCTCTAAATATATCATTAACCCCTCCTCAAAGAGGATAAAATTTTGGGTATTTTGACTTATTGTGAGTTTTTACTTTCATATCTTCTTGTGAGTTGTTATCAATATTTTGAAGCTATCTTGGAATCCACATACATCATGTTTAGAGATTTGAATCTTGGAGTTTTCTTGGATGTATTTCTCATTTCATCATCTTCTCATCATCTTTGCAAGTCTATTCATCATCTTGGAGATCTACAACCTCATCGAGACATCCTTGTCTCTTTCTTATAATCCTTTTTCCATCTATCAAGCTTTATAAAACCCTAATCATGTCTCGGTGGATGTTGATCCTTCCCTGGTCACCATTGATCCTATCTACATCAATCCCTTTTCCGTATTGGGTCAAAGCACATAATTCTATCCCATTTATTTACATTTTTGTACCTCTAAATACATGAATTTATGCTATCATTAAAATTTTAGAGGTAATTTCCACAAAACTAGAAAGAATTGGAAAACGTCATAAACTAATTAAATATTGCATTCTAAATGTATAATGTATGTGAGTTTTTTTGTAGGAAAAAATATATGTTTTTGGGATTTTTAGTTATTTATTTCAAATATTATTTCTTATTTAAGAGTAGAGTTTCATTGTGCCGACATCATGTAATGTATTTGAAACATATTTGTTTTTCTAGATATATATTCTAGAATTAAATATCTATTACATGAATATTATTTGTATTTATTAGATATATATTAAATTTCTAATTTGTTTTTAGTGAAAATATTACTCGATTTAGATATGTATAGATGTTTATGGTGATATATCTCTTTATTTATTTCAATTTTTTTTTTTTCATGAGCGTGATGATAACATTAAAACTTAGTAAAATATATATTTTGAAAATTGTCCAAATTATTTACTATTGTGATTATTGTCTCAAATGGGACATACCAATTTGTCTAAAAATACCAAAGGTTGGAAGTAATTTTTAAAAATAGAAAATACCATTTTAAAAATGCAAAAATTATATTTTCCAAAAGATCTAAAAAATGAATTTATTTTCAATTTTTCATAATTTAATTTAATATTTAAAATTAAACACGTGGCATTTGAAGTGGAAAATTTTGGCCTATAATTTCCTCAAAATGGATTAAGTGAAAAACATGCCACATAGGTGTCACCTAAGCTCCACATAAGGGGTTTCTCGGAATGGGGTTTGCCTAAAACCCACTTAAGTATAATTTCATCTATTCTCTCTCCAAAAAGTGTTAAAGGTAAAATATGCCTTAGGGGATTTTCTTGAATCCCCTTTGGACGAAGAGGGATTCAGCCAAAACCTTTCTTTTTATGGAATGACATGGTGATGAAAGGGGTTTCATGCGAAGGGGGTGTTTTCCCGAACACCCTTCAAACTATTGATGTAAAATTTCATGGGTCACATTTTTACCCACCAAGTGGGACACACTATTGTGCATTTACCCCATTCTATCCCATCCAATCTATTTCCTAGCATCTCGCAACACCTAGATCCCTTATATCATGTAAACTTCATGATCTGCTCATCTAACATCCCAGATATCACCTTTTCTTTCCCATTCATCTTTGACTGCTTCGCATTTGGCCCTAGTCACCACCGACGTGATCTTCATCCATTAAATTTTCCTAGAATTTACATCCTTTTTATTTCCTATAACTTTTCATCACATCCAAGACATCTACAACATTTTAGAATCTTCTCCACATCAACTTATGTTGCTTCTTTTGATCTACTCTAATGCAAAGTAATCATCGAATTCCTTTGTTTGTCTTGGGTCATCACAACCCTGTCAAGTTTGCATATTTTTTTATCAAATATTTATCATAGAATATCTAGTATATATTTGATATTTGTTCCATTATTTTATCTTCGCATGTCATTTATCCATTATTTCTAATCAATATTGTAATTAAGTGGCTTAAGATCCTTCCTAGGAAGTTTATCAGGTTATCAAGATTGAATTTGTAAGGTAGCCCATGTTAGCATACGTTGAATAGTTTATATTTTTAGGAGAGAATGTTTTGTTTTATCCCTTTATTTTCTCCTTCTAGGTGTATTCCATTATTCTCTCTCCTTCATCCAAATCTTCCTCCTTCAGTTTAGGGGAATGTAGTTGATTATTTCTCCTATATATTGTACGCACTTCTTCATAATAATATAAGCATGTGTAGATTACTTCACTCCACATTCTTCTCTCCTATATGCCTCCTACATTTTGGTATCGAGCTTTCTTGATCTCTACTGTGCATGGAAGTAGTCTTTAATTTGCAAGAAGCCTGCGTGGAGAAAGGACATACTACATGGTGTGGATAGAAGCATTTCTATCTGAGTAATACGTGGAAAGGAGAAGTTTCCAGTGGCCTGCGTGGTGGAGAAACAACGACCTACATTTTTTTGTCTTTTTGCTGCCAGCCTGTATTCTTTTCTTGTTCTGTCACGTGTTTTAACACCTGCGTGGAGGAATTGAGGAATTTGAGTGGCCTGAAGTCACTGGACTGTGCATGAAAGTAGAATATTAATCTTCTTTGTTGCTTTGCTACTACCCGAAAGACGCCCCGATTTGCGTAAAGGAAATGTGGGAATCCACTTGTCTTTTATGTATTTTTTTTTTTTGCTGCAGCCACTACAAAACAAGTTGCTGCATGGAAATCAGGAGATGAGTGGAGAGTCCTTCGACCAACGTGGACAGGAGATGCGTGGAGGAGTATTGGCAAAAAAACATGGCTTATATTTTTCATTTGGTGAAGACATTTGCTGCGTGGAGGAGTATTAGCAAAACCACGTTAAAAAAATCCACGTGGAAGTCTTCTACAACCTGCTGCGTGGGAGATTGTGAAAATTCACATCCATGTGTATCACTATTGCGTGAAAAATGAAGAATAAGAAACAAAGCATCTATGCAACATAGAATAAATGAATCCCGCGTAAGGAGTGATAGTGGCTTGAGAAGAGAACAATTTGGCATTGTGAAGCACGAAGGTCATTTAAATATATATATATATATATATATATATATATATATATCATTAGCCATTGTCTAGAACATACCTTTCCTCCACGACAATGAAGGACATGAAGCGAGATCATATAAAACTTTATCGAATGTCGAGTGTAGACAACTCAATTGAGAGCGTCAATAACATGGTCCCCTTAGTGAAAAAGCCGTAATATCAACTCGCTTTGACCAAAGAACACCGTGAAGAAGCCCCCGAGAGCTCGGGTTCTACTTTGCTTTCTTTGAATGAGCTTCGAATACGCGATCTAGCATTCAACAAGCTAGTTCGAGAAGGACTTATTGAATACTTTCTTTTCGACGTCAGCTGCCAAGCAAAGTGAGTACGGGAAGAATTAGAAGCTGGGTATGATGCCAACTATGATGATGAAGAAGAATTCCCTACAAAGTGTCACCATCTCACAACATGCGAATATCGCGAGCATCTATGAGCTAGTAATTCTCATCAGTGAGTCAAAATTGTAATAACTCTTCAAATAAATAAATATATTTTTATTTATGATGTCTGCTCCAAAATTACTTCTGTCCGATGCTCAGTTGCTCAAAGGGTCCAATTTTGCGGCCTAGAAGACAAAAATGAAGACAATCCTTCAGTTTGAAGGGTTATGGGGAATTGTCACATGGTCTGTGCCTGCTCCCACAGCCCCCGATGAATTAATAAAATATGAAATGGCTAGTGCTAAAGCCTTGATGCTGATAATGCTCAGTATCAGTGACGATGTGCAACCGCATGTTAGAATGCGGAGAAACCCAAGGAGGCTTGGGACAAGTTGGTAACCATTTATGAAGCCAAAAATCAGACGAAGATACTTCATCTTCAGTCAAAGTTGCACACCCTCTCTATGGGGTTAGATGAGAAAGTGGAGGAATTCTTATGTCGCATGGCTAAGTTAAGATCGGAGTTATTAGCACTCGGTGAAACAGTGGACGATAAACTTCTCGTCGCAATCACCTTGAGAGCACTCCCTTCTCAATTTCGAGTGTTTGTTATGACACTGAATGTGTCTAAACAAACAGTGACATTCGAAGAGCTTGTGAATTTGCTACAAGTAGGAAGAGGCCATCACTTCATCCCATGAGGAGTCTCAGGACAAAGCCTTGTTCTCAAAGCCTTACCATGGCCAAAATAATCGGAAGGGTCCCCAGAGAAGCCAAATCAGTGCAACCCAAACAACAACACAGCGAAACATCAAAAGTCAAAGAGATAGTGTCACAATTGCTTCACAATACTCACGACACTCGATCACTATTGGCATAATAGCTCAAACAGGGTCTTCAAGCCATACAAGAACATCCAGCGCGAAGATTTCCAAAATTCCAAATGATGTCCCCCCGGAGAAAGCACAAGGGACATCTCACATGACCCCACAAGAAGATGATGAATCGATGAGGATACATCGAGAAGGAGCCCATTATAGTAAGAATCTTGTACTCATCTCTCAAACTTCTCGGCCCATGAAGAAAGTCTTGTTGATAGACTCAGTGCAAGCAAGCATATGTCGGGTGACAAGAAGTCGCTGTTTGATTCACTACATGAAGAACCAATTGGAGATCAAGTTTGAATAGTGGATGACAAAGAGTACATTACTGAGAAGGAATATGGAATGTCACCATTCCTCTGGGACCATGAAAATGTACACTTACAAAGGTACTATATGTTCCCTGGCTTGACTAGCAACCTCTTGTCGGTTACTCACTCTTGAATCATCACCTTAAGGTCAAATTTCTTGTTCAAAATGGCATTTAAATCATGCTTAATCTCCCGACAAGGTACGGTTCTTCTAAAGCTTTTGTAAAAGATAAGTTATTTGCTTTAGATACTGTTTCATCTTCTGCAGATATTTATCTACTTCAACAATAGAATCAACTACCCTATGGCATTTTAGATTTGGACACTTTTCGGTCAGTTCATTACACCAGATGAGTTCAAAAGAAATGGTCCATGGACTACCCAAATTTTCCAGTTCCTTACCTATTTTCCCTGGTTGTCTTGTAGGAAAACAACACAGAGATCCATTTCAAACAAGCACCTTCCATGCCAAGCGAAGTCTCGGAGGTAGTTCATACTGATCTGAACGGCCCATTACTCGCTTCGTTTTCAGGATACAAGTACTTCCAACTGTTCGTGGATGACCACTCTTGCAAGATGTGGGTATATTTCCTAAAGGAGAAAAGTGAGGCTCTTCAACACTTATAGAACTTCTATCATCATGTTGTCAAAGAGTTCGGACAACCACTTCTTCTACTCCACTCAGATTGAGGGGGAATTCACATCAAAGAAGTTCTTGGCCTTCCTAAACCATCACGACATTAAATAGCACCTAACTGCTCCCTACACGCCCCAACAAAATGGCATTGTTGAGCGTCACAATCACACAGTGATGGAGATGGCTCGCTGCATGCTATTGGGCTGAAGTAGTACAAATGGTTGTATATCTTCTCAACAGGGCACCGACAAAGATTCTATAGAACAAGATGCCGAAGAGGTATGGAGTGGTAGAAAGCCATCAATTTCTCATTTGTGAGTATTTGGTTGCACAACATACATGCATGTCCCAGCTCAGAAGAGAAAGAAGGTAGAGCCAAAAACACTCCCGTGTATCCTTCTTGGCTACAATACTACCTCGAAGGTGTATCATCTCATGGATCCTGAGACAAAGAAAATATATGAGATTCGGGATGTGGTTTGTGACGAGTCATCCTTTGACTCAATAGTATCAACAGAAGATCCACTTCTAACCACATCTCACCGATTAGTCTCTGAATCAGATGATGAGCCAGAGGAGAATACTTAAAGAAAAGAAATGCTGCCAGGAGAACTATTTGTTGACCTTGGAGAATAGGAGAATGTGACTGCACATCAATCCACATGAAAATGACATAGTTCTTCTCAAAAGCAGCCAAGTTCTCATTTGAAGTGGGTACAAAGCACTATCAAGGACTCACATTTGTAACAACTTCCAGATACATCATTCGGAGTCAAAACAAGGAGTCAAACAAGAAATGAGGTAAACTTTGCACTCATGAGTTCACTGATGAATAGCTCTGAGCCAGATAATGTTCGTGAAGCACTTAGTCAAACTCAGTGGAAGGAAGCCATGGATACAGAATATGACTCGCTCATGAAAAATCAGACATGGGAACTTGTTGATCTGCCTATAGGAAAGAAACCCATAGGCTGCAAATGGGTTTTCAAGACAAAATATAAGGTAGATGGATCCATCAACAAACATAAAGCATGACTTGTAGCAAAAGGATATGCTCAGAAAGAAGGCATCGACTATGAAGAAACCTTTGCACCCACTACGAAGATGAAGACCATCAGAGTAGTTTGCGCACTTACAACATAGAAAGGATGGAGACTTCAGTAGATGGACGTCAAGAGTGCTTTCCTAAATGGTGATTTGAAAGAAGAAGTATACATGACCCAACTTGAAGGATTTTTTGATGAAGAGCAGCCTAAGAAGGTATGTCGTCTCATCAAATCACTTTACGACCTGAAATAAGCTCCCAGGGCATGGTATATCAAGATCAATGATCACCTTTTATAGCATGGGTTCACTCGTAGCCCCTCATATTCAAATTTTTATATAAAGAAGGTAGGCAAAGAAATTGTCATTCTGGTTCTATATGTAGATGATCTTGTGATCACCGATGGGTTCGAGAAGATCAGGTTGATATTGTAAATAATGATCTCAAAAGAACCTTCGACATGAAAGATTTGGGGCTACTACATTATTGTCTTGGCTTGGAGATATGGCAAAAGGAGCATCACATTTTTGTCTCCTAGATAAATTACGCCAAGACACTCCTGGAAAAGTATAGAATGTCTAACTATAAACCTATATCCACTCCCATGGAAAAAGGCTTGCAACTTTCAAGATTTCAGGACTCACCTCAAGTAGATGCTACTCTCTATAGGAAATTTGTTGGAGGGCTCATCTATTTGACATATACCAGACTAGATCTCTGCTATGCTATCAGCTATCTTTCCAGGTTCATGCAGGAGCTGAAGAAATGTCATTAGAATGCAGTAAAGCATGTTTTGAGATATTTCAAGGAACAACTAATTATGGTCTATAATATAAGAAGAATGATCAATTCTTCTTACAGGGATACATCGACTCAGACCACACCGGATTTGTTAATGACAGGAAGTCAACTACAGGATACATATTTCATCTCGGATATGGACCTATCTCATGGATAAGCAAGAAGCAGAATGTTATTTCTATCTTGTCCACAGAGGTATAATATCACGTCACACGAGGAGCTGTGTGTGAAGTGATATGGATACGTCACATTTTGGATGATCTGGGAATTCCTGAAAAATAGTCACCTATTCTCTATTGCAACAATCAAAGTGTGTTGAAGCTCGTACAGAATCTAGTCTTTCATGAATGAACAAAACATATTGAAATTGACTACCATTTCATTCGAGAGCATGTCTTGAACCATCAAATTCAGCTCCAGTACTATCCTACTGAAGCACAAGTTACCGACATTCTCACTAAATCTCTTGGAAAAGTGAAATTTGAACTTTTTAGGGTCACATTTGCAAGAATAATGTAATAAGGGGGAATGTAATAATGTAATAAGGGGGAATGTTAGCATACGTTGAATAGTTTATATTTTTAGGAGAGAATGTTTTGTTTTATCCCTTTATTTTCTCCTTCTAGGTGTATTCCATTATTCTCTCTCCTTCATCCAAATCTTCCTCCTTTAGTTTAGGGGAATGTAGTTGATTATTTCTCCTATATATTCATACGCACTTCTTCATAATAATATAAGTGTATGTAGAGTACTTCACTCCACATTCTTCTCTCCTATCCGCCTCCTACAAACCCACCATATAATCTATTAATATTTTTCATGTCAAGATATCCTTTTTATTGTGTAGCTTATCGAGCTCACCACCCAAAGGATATTGCGCCTATACCCCATCTTCATCATCATTGCACATCGGAGGTAGCCTTAAAACCTCCCATATTTTGGATTTTCTTGTTTTCTTGCATAGTATTTCATTAACTTGAGACAGGATCGAAAACGCATCAAAAATTATGGCACGCCAAGTGGGACATACCTATCATCTTTGGTAAGTCCTTTATTAATTTCCATTTTCTATTCTACATTGTATTTCCTTCTTTCCACTAACCTTGCAAGTAGAGCTTCTTTTATTGTGTGCTTGGGGTTTTTTTCACTTGCTCAAAAATGTGTGTGTATTATTTAAAAAAAAGAAAAAATCATTATCCAAGTATTCTCCTTTTTCCTTATTTTATCATTTTTACATCATTTCTTCCTCCTTTGTTTGCTTGTTCTCATTGATTATCACATCTGGCTTTAGATCTAATAAGAACACCTCATCATGCTTGCTTGATCGCATAGTTTAAGTAGGTGGAAAGTTTTCACATCCACATCTCTTCACACACATCCAAACAATGCAAACAAATTTATACATATAAAAAACTCTTCTTATGTTGATATATTAGGATTTCATCACCTAATATAAAAGCCACCACAATGTTTTGGATGTGTAACAATTTTTTTGACTATCGATATATCGACTAAATACTGACACCTTTATCAACTGCGATGCGTGAAGTGTGGGGGTAGACGTCAATACCAATCCATGTACCAGTAGACATCAAAAAAATTCCCCATGTACCTTCAAGTATATCGAGGACTCCATCCATAAACATATATGTAACCATCCTTAGATTAACCACTTATTTATGTTCTCTTTTAGCCTCTATTATTCTTCACATTTCTCTAAATAAATGAGAAATAAATAAATCATTGCTTGATTTTTTTTTGCATTAATAATCTGTATAAGTTTTTGTTTGATCTATTTCATGCCCTTTCTTACTCATTCTCAAGTGAAGAAAATTGAACAATATACCTCATATAACAACATCCCCCTTAAACATTCTTTCACAATAAACATACGCCCTCCTTATTCCTTCGTCCACAACTTTGATCACCTCATATTTGGTTTCTAGAACCATTATTTCTATGGTTTCTCTTCACAAGCCTCATACGATCCAAACCAATCCCCATGTCAAAACCAAACCTTTTTTCTATCATCATTCCATCACCTCTAGACCAGCTACACCTCTATCTACCACTTCGTTAGGAGCATTTGGATCTCCCACTATCCATCACAAATGCTTGAAGTTTTAGGAACTCCTTGATGCTAACCCCGTTTCCCTTCACGATTATTTTACTTGTAAATCCACCACTATCCCCATTGATGGACCTACTCTTCAACAACTCTATGCTTATTCCCGACATTAGGAATATAGTGAAGTTCTTACTTCCCAACTTGTCGTTTCTTTCCTACAGAAATGAATGAGTTAGAAATAGCTCAACATGTACATGGTCCTCATGAGTCTTCTACCATGGTCCCTCAAGTGCATCAATATACACAATTAGTGGTCCCTATTCCACCTAATCTACCTCTCATCAGTACCATCCTTACATATTCTATGCTTTTTTATTCTATATCTATCATTATTATTAATTCTCCAACCCAAACTCCTCAATAATATAACCCAATTCCTACACCACCGAGAAATATGTTAAAAAATCGATGCCTCTTTTCACATATCAATTCCATACCAATTTTGTTACCTCACAACCCCACCCTTTGGAGTCAACTCAAACTCATCAACCTCCACTCCAAAGAAATTTTTGACAAATGTTCCCTCTCAAACCTCTCAACTACTTCATACACATATTCTAACTCACCCAATGAAAACCCTATCTAATCCTCCCATCACTCAACTAGAAATATTGCAAACATACCAATATATTTTTTCCTCTACAAGATCATATTTTGTAAGCTCTCCAATCACAAACCTTAAATTTTATTCCTCCTTATCAACAACCCCCACAAAATCCTACTTACACCCAACTATAATATTGTTATCCACAACACAACCCATCTATCTCCTACCATCTCGCAACCACGTAATTTATTTCCTCATCCCCATGCATCCGATTACCCCATGTAAGCCTTGTTGAGTAAAATGGAAAACCTAGAGGCCACTACTTTGGGTTGTAAGAGAACATTCACCTATGAGATAATATATGTCCTTTGCATGTACTTTACTAAGTGTTATATTCTAACCGATTAACATTACCCCACACTAATTGAATTGCCACCACGGCAATGGTTTGTATCCAAAACAAATCAAAGAATATGAATAGAAGAATAGAAATAATTTTGACTAATAAAAGAATGTATTTACCCTGTAGTATCTTCTACTTAAACCTGAAGAATCAACTCTAGATATTCTTCTTTTATTTCGCCTCTAAATTTTGCCAATCATTCAAGTCGACTTTTTCCTTTTCGTGATATCCACCGCATTTGACTCTAGCTCATCCCTTACAATCTCTTCTTTCTCATTTTGCAAGACCAACACAATGCTGGAAATTACAGTTATTCTTCTTTCTAACAAGTCCTTATTTTGCGCGATGAGTTTCTCAAGCTCATCCAGCCTTTCCTTGTGTGGTTCTTGAGTTGTTGTAAGGGCCTCACGCTTCTACTTGACAAGTGCTAATCATTATGTGTAGCATAAAGTCTTATCTTTCATCACCTTTAGGACTTCATTGTATTCTAAAATTATCTTGGTTCTTATAACTTCTTCCGTGATGTACAAATATTAAGAGATTGATTTTCTTTCTTCAGCTCCTCCTAAAAGCTCTGAAGCAACCCCTCATATAATGCAATATTTTTCATTATTGAAGTCTTTCCCCTCTTTGCTTCTTGTGCTAGATCCTTTGGAGTTGGCATGCGCAGGGATTCATCTTCAAGCACTAATTCCACCAAGGTACTCACATAATGCATTTCCAAAGGAAATGTTTTGGGTACCTTTAGCTCTAAGTGTGGCTTTGCTTTCATGATATTGTCCCCAAATTCCTCTGTCATGATGATGAAAACAATGTTCTTCTTTTGTGCCAAGTATTTCTCTTTCTTTAGGCACACTATTTCTGCATCCTTAGTCTTGATCTCCTCCTCAACATCCTAATTGTTGCATCATCATCAATATTTAGCCATGTCACCTTGGTTGAGACATTTACCAAAGCATTGATCACTTTTTCATCTTACATAACAAAGTAGGATTTATTGTTATGTGTCTGGCCTGAGGTGTTTTCTTAAAACTCCTTAATACACATGACTCCTCACACACATCAAAATCTAGTTCGTCTATGTGCATGTGCATCGACCATGAAAATTTCTTCCTTGTGTGCATGGTTTCCACAAAAATCCTTTTGTGTCATTGTGATTTGAAAAGGGGCGTGGAAAATTTTACTTGTGTCCTCGGTGTAGCCCATGACTAGTGGAACATACTCTCCACTTGTTCTCTTTGATCTTGGCCCCTTAGGAACTTGGGATTCAATATTTGGAGCTTGTTTTGTTGTACCCTGAGAAGTCTCTATCATTATCTCATCTACCTCCTTTTCACCCTATTATCTATCCTTCATTTCTTCATCCTTTTGTTCTTCCTCGTTCTCTAGAGGTGTAGGGGAATTGGGCACACTTTCCTTAGACTCTTCTGCCTCCTCACTCATCTTTAACTTCCTTCTTATTTTCTCAGTTGTATCCCTTTGTGGAGAGATTTGAGGAGATGTGCGCATTGATTATGGAGTAGCACCTTATGTTCTTGTTCTATTGAATACTCATTTAAAATGGAGCTTTCCTTGGATTGCATCCAAGTCTTGATCATCTCCCACTTGTGGCTGAGGTGGAGTAGTCACGCACTTGGCTTCTTCCCTATTTAAAGGTTATCTTCTACCTTTGTGCTCTAAACCACCACTATCCTCATGGTACTCTTCTTCATCATCTACATGTATTGTGTTTTTGGGCTTAGGTGTTGGAACATTTTCCATTGTATGCTTACCTTTGGGCATCCCTAGAAGCACAAACTCATTCTCCACATACTTAGTGTTCTCCAACTTGGACTTGATTTCAAGGTACACAAGCACTACTCTGGTGTCCCCAACTACCAAGATTATAGGTTTCATGTTTATAATATCTGAGATGAGCCTCTCAATGTAGGCATTCTACCCTGGATATACATATGTCTTTCTCAGAGTGTGGTAGTTGCAATCTACCTTGTCTGCATTGAAGGTTAGGCGGAACGCATCTGAAAACCGATGAACCAATGCTTGGAAATATCTTTCTGTGAATGCATATGGTAGTTTTCACCATGGGATCTAAGCCTCATCCTTCATCGCAAATCATATTATCTAAAAATGATAGTAAACTATAAACTAAACTGCCTTACCCACCACCAAAGGCAACTCCTTGGGTATGTGCCATTATTCTTCAAACACTGCGTGGAGTCTATCATACCACTTCTCTACCCTCTTCTTGAATGGTCTACCCATTGATCCTTCGCAAAAGTATTTTTGAAATCTTTCTACCAGAGACTTGTGTTTCGTGGGGTACTCCCAAATATTCTCTTTTGGCCCATTGGACACTCTAATCTCCATGAACACCAAAGACAATAAAATAACGTGATAACTTATTCTTTCACATTTCCATGCTTCTTTAATTATTGTCTTTGCTATGTGATCCATGATATTGTAGACCAGTCCTTTAGAAATCTTATTTGAAACGTGAAACCACATTGTATTTACCTACGATCACCTTTCTTGGTCATTCACTCTCCAGATCCGCTCCTGAGGCCCTTAGTCTTATCACTGTTGAAATCAAAGCAACCTGTGATTCAAACTCTCCATCCTCCGAAATAGAAAAATTCCTCACAGACTCTTCTCATCAACCATCGATACAATGGTTCATACTTCCCAAAGTATGACATCTCGCATTGGTAGACTCCAATCGCTTCGGTAACTTCTCACTAGTGTCATCGTACATTGGCATAAATTATTCTATGTGCTTGTTCATTTTTGTGCTCAAAAACACATTGAGATCTATCTTATTATCTAATGTACGATGGTTATAATCACCGATTTTACATTAACGGATGTGGGAATCCCATTCTTGTCCCACAATCACGCCCTCTGGATACTAGATTTCTGAGAAGTTACTCTCGGGAGTAATTTATTCTTCCACTTTGACATTTTTCTTCCCTTTTACTCTGGTGTGGGTGCTTTCTTTGGTGCCATCTGAAAAAATCTCTCTTTTATTCCTCTCATTAATCAAGCAAGTTGAAACCCTAGTTCAAATCTCCATGTCTAGTGGAAATAGCATGCCTTAGCTTATTTGTAACATGTCTGCTTCACTCAAACCCTTCACCTCTGGGAACGTAATATTCTCTTATGCACAAACCTCCTCTCCACATCTAGTCTCACAATCCTCTCACCTTCACACAATTGTTCGGCTCGATCACACTTATCTCTTTTCAAATTATCTTAATTGTAATGGTAAAAATAAACTCACATCTTGTCCTTATATAGATTTTCAAAAAGTTAGTGAATTTATTTCTCCTCCACCTACCAACAATCCTCTCATTAATTGACCATTTTTGTTTCTTCTACGTGGTACATATTTATGCCCAAGCTATAACCCTTGTAGCGGCCTCCTACCTTTTGGATGCAGATTTTTCTTTAACATGTTTCAATGCACTTGAGTACCTTATGACCGCACCTTCCATTAGTAGTCCTCATGGCCCGCTACCTCGTGTTATACTTGTTTGTTCATTCATCTCCATCTATGGTCCTCCTTTCGAGAAGATTTTTTTCTTTCAATTTTCCAACTTGAATAGTACCCATAGTAGTTAGTTCCTTTCATGTGTACTTATTTTCATCAGTGTTGTACCTAGATATCAATAACCTACCCCACACTAAGGGTATGTGCAGTCCTCTGCACATATAAATTCTTCAAATAGAATTAGCTTCTTGTGTGTAAATGCACTTTATTACACAAACAAACCAACTAAATTGAAAAAGCATAGTGACGAAGAAGGAAACACATTAAGAAAATTCAGAATTGAAAACTTAATCTAAATGGAAACACTTCCTTATTACAAACACCAAGAAGACTTATTTATAGTAGGGCTTCAGCCTACTCCCGTTGAAGTATCCAGGTAACTGTATTCCATCACGCGCCTCTAATTGAAAAGCTCTTGTTTCAAGTATGTGAGTGATAACATACAGCCCAAAAAAATGTACTTTGAGTTTACCTGGATAGCACAAAAATTTAGAATCATAAAGGAGTACCATCTGTCCTATCTCAATATTTTTATCCCTGATGTGCCTATCATGCCATGCTTTCTACTTGGCCTTCTATTTTTTTTTACTCCAACGTGCTATGGCTCATCACTCATCCAACGTGATTAAATTTTCAACTCGTTCTTCTAATGCTTTCACACCAGCTAGACCTCTAGCGTGCACAATACACAAATATGGTAACATAAATTCCATAGGAAGAACTATACATGCCAAACACTAACTGAAATGGATTGCCTTTGTTCAACCTTTTATATATTGTTCTATATGCCCAAAGTATCGCAAATACTTTATCATCCCAATCCTTTCTTCCAACATCACAAATTTTTTTAATGTATGGCTCAAAATATTGTTGAAATCCTCAGTAGTCCCATTTTATTGAGGATGATATGGTTTAGATTTATGGTGTGCAATCATGAATTCATCCAATAAAATTTTGATTGTCTCATTCATAAAGTGTGTGCCCCTATCTTTGGTCAAACTTAAAGGACGTCCATACCATATAATAAAATTTTCACATAGAAAACTAGCTCTTGTATCCGTTGTGCAATCATTTCTATGTGCTACTTCGCCCACCTTTTAAGATAATATGTGCAAGTTATGATATAACGCGATCCAGTTCTACACGTAGCTAGTGAAATGGGACCCACAAAATATATATCCCATTTCTCCAATGGCCCCGCACTAGGAATAGGCCTTAATGACATCTCATCTCATTGTCCTGGTTTTCCAAGATGTTGATGATGATCAAAAGTTATGCAATAATCCTTACAATATTTATATAGGGTCTCCCATCATAAACCAGTGAGTAGAATTTACACATAGTTGTGTCACTTGTACACGGTGGCACACCGCAATACCACCAAGAGGTTCCTCCATGATATATGTACGCTCATGTTCTAGTACACGGTGGTGTAATACTTCATCTCGACCTAGCATACGGGTAACCACCGATTAACATATAGGGTGCCACCCGTATAACAAGTTGTTTCTTTTCTAAGGATTTCATTCCTTCTGGTGTCATGCATGTTCGTAGAAAGACAACAATGTCCTCTAATTCTGATGGTGCTCATTATAACCTATATAACTGTGCATCGGGCATGGTATCTTCAATGGCCTATGCTTCTTCTCCGATCGTATTCGGATAAATGGTGCGGTCCAAAATTACTTTTCCGTAATTTTACCAAAATTGTGAAATCAAATTATTGAAATAAGAGTACACATATGTATATGTGCCCTTGTAAAATGGGTTTGTTTACCAAATATTTCAATTCCATGTGATCTGTATAAAATACAAATGGTTTAGCTAGCAGTAGTCTTCATGCCTCGAATTTAATAAGCGCATGAATCATTAACAAAGCTTCACACTCTATAGTGGTGTAATTTTGTTCGCACGAGTCATATTTCTACTAAAAAAACAAATAGGATGATCTATAATATATTATCCTAGTTGGGCCAATATTGCGCTAATGGTCATGCTAGAAGCATCCATATGTACATGAAATGGTTGGTTCCACAAAGGAAAATGTAGGATAGGCGTGGTAGTAAGTTTCTCTTTTAATGTTTTGAATACGTGTTATTTTGGTTCTCCTCAAGTATAACATACATTTTCTTTCAGCAAATCCTCAAACGGTGTGGAAAATTTGACATATCCATTAATAAAATTCCTTTAATATCATGTATAACCCAAAATCTATGCACCTCACTTTGAATGGCAGATCCTTTTGGCCTATAATGACTACAACATGAGGAACAATCCTTCCTTACATATTATGTGTCCTAACAGTATCCCAAATGGTGTAGAAAATATGCACTTCTTGATGTTCAAAGAGATACTCAACTATCTACATCTTTCAAACATTAAGCACAGATTGTCACAATGATCCTTTACCAATCTATACACCGTCCAATCATCCAAATAAACCTATAAGAAGTTATGAATAAAATCTTTGAATTCTTGAACAACTATGCATGAAAATACAGCAGGCACATTTTTTAGACCAAAAGACATCATAGTATAGGCGAAGCTACCCCATTTAGTAGTAAAAGTAGTCTTTTCCTAATCCTACTAGGAAATCCTAACCTTATGATACCCAGAGTACCCATATGTAAATGAATAGATTTTAGGCCCCACAACGGCTTCTATTATTTCCTCAGTGAATGGCGTAGGAAAGGGATCAGTCACACATGCAGCATTGAGCTCCCTGTAGTCCACACATATCCTATTCCATCCATATTTCTTGATACTTATCATCATTGGACTAACCCATTCGACTCGTCAAGGGGCTTGATAATCCCGATTTCAACATTTTGTTAATCTCTTCTTTGAAATTTTCACGTAAGTTGGGGTTCATCCTGTAGGGTCTCTTTCTAACTCAATGCACACCCTTCCTAATCTGTATCCTCATCTCCCTAATTATTTATGCACACCTTTAATTTCATGGTACCATCGAGGGAATAAGTCCTTATAATCCCGTAGTAGCTCTATGAATTTTGCCACTTGAGTTTGACCAATAGTCTCCAATTATGGCTTCATTAGGCTCACCTCTAATCCAATATTCACTTTCTTGGTCTTCATAGGTTGATGATAAGCATGCGTGGTATTATCTACACTCTGTCAAATACTTCACGCCTACTTATTAAATGGTTTATATCCGGATCTTATACTTCTTCGTCATCCACTAAGTAGACCATTTTTCCTTTTTCTTTCCCAAGGCAAGCATACTCAAGTAGTGTGGCATCTGCCTCTATCTCTTCAAAAAGATGTTCTCTTGACTTTCCTTCATCCAATAACTCATGAAGGAGTTCTTCAGCCTTGGCACTATCTCCCATAGTTAAGTGCTTTATAAATTTTAATGTTTCTTCCCACGGAGGCTTTGTAGAGAAGAATTCAAATGTCTGGGCCATTCTTGCAATTAAATCTTGCCAATTCTAGTCTCTTTATGAAGTTCGGCATAGACATACCAAGCACACATGTAGCATTATAAAGTGGAATAAAACTTGTACACCCAAAGCGAAGGCGGTAAAGCTTCCCGCCTCTCGTCCAAAGTCTCTCACACTTTTGAACGTGGTTCTAAACATGTTTATTACCATGATAAGTACATATTTTAGTAAGTACATTACTCTTGAAGAACCTAGTAGCAAGAGCAATCTAAATTTCATTCCATCCTACAAGATTATCCTTGTGGATAACCCACCAAAGACCTTCTTTGTCCCATGTAGTGTATATGTTAGCATCTTTCTTCTTTCTAGTGGGTCTATCCACCTTTGTTTCTCCATGGCATACGGGAACACCATATGATCTCCTTCTCCAAAGTGTAACA
Source organism: Taxus wallichiana var. yunnanensis (assembly GCA_018340775.1). NCBI lineage: Eukaryota > Viridiplantae > Streptophyta > Pinopsida > Cupressales > Taxaceae > Taxus > Taxus wallichiana. Next base: position 431,323,509 of record CM031241.1, on the reverse strand, counting down.
AGGTACCGATTTTTTTATCTATTCTCCTAACATAACGTGGTTTTTTGCCCTTAGGAAATATGCTCTTTACTTCAGCACCCTACCAACTCATAAGTGTTATGAGACAAATTATTAGAAGCAATACTTTTAGTATCGCTGATAGACTATGCATCCTCTCACTCAATTATTCCTTCTTTACATGGATCAAGCATCTCTCGTATCCTTAATGGCATGTAAATAAATCCTATTCAGGTCTTCTACACTTAAGGGCTCAACATATGGTGTAGATTTTCCATCTGTTAAATCCATAATAAATCTTTCCTCCTTATTTTAAAAGCTGATATAACCCTTATTGAACCAAAGATCAACATTATTTTCATAGCACCAAGGATGCCATAGAGAGCTGGGAAGCTATCCGACTCTTCCAAGCTAAAATTTAAAAATATCCTCGTGAACTTGGCTCCTTGTATGGTAATTTAAAAATGTCAATGGGAGTGGCCTTAGTCGATTAGCCATGAACAATACATTAGAGGATGGATAAAATGGGGTCTCCCCATTTGTACCCATGCATCAAAAGTAAGAACATTGACTTCCATGCTTATATCAATCAATATATTACTAAATAACCACCCATCCACAAAACAATTTAGAGTGATTTCCTTGTCATATTCAACGCTATGAGGGGAAGATTCACATGCGGGATCTATCGTCTAGTCTCAATACTTTTGCGTAGAGTGTTTCCTTTAATAAATTCCCAAGCAGCGGAATAATATTCTCTTGGCGCAAAAATTTCCACACTTCTCTTAAGTCATCCATATCAGTTTTGACCATCTACGATGCTTTCTTTTGGTCCATCTTCCATGATTGCTCATTTAAATACTATATTTCATCGTGAAGATTCTGAGTGCCTCCATGGTCTCCCGATAAACCTCCTTCGATGGAATGGATCGGGTATGGTGCATGTAGTACCTCCTCTTTGGTGATGGTAGGATTTTGATGCAATGTGTTTATGGCACATACCGCCTCAACATGGGTCGTGATCTTTACTTGCAATTCCTCAGACTATGCTTCCAACTTAGGCATCCACTTATTATCCATAGTGTGTTGTATCCTAAACATACCTATGTCTTTATTTTCTTGTTTATGCTACTTGCTAAGATGCTCATACAAGTCCAAGAATTCCTCATAAATATGATTCTTTCCATAGAAATAACAGGTAACATTTTGAGGACATTTGCACCTGTATTGGTTATGAGATTCGAATATAACATGTCCCATGAGAGAACTCACCTCTTCCTCCACCATGGCCTCATCTCGAATCCACCATGGTATCCTCAAACTCTACCACAACCGCCTTCAAAATTCCCTTCATTTCGATCATAGCACACCTGATTGCGATCCCAATCCTATTACTCATTCTTACCTTTAGAGTTATTTAAAACCCCTGTCGGTTGTACACAAATATCTATAGCATGATGAATCTGAAAAACTAGTCAACAATCTTCCATGTCATGAGTCACGGACCAACATATTTTGCAGTAGCATTAAATTTTCTTCCTTATCATGTGTTGTAGTAATGGACAACGACTAACATCATGGTTAAAATGGCATATCTCACAATCCAACATCAATGAGCACTTGATCTATTGGAAAAACTATCCTTTATGTGACCTTCCACTTTACAATTTGTGTACCAAATCCCTATGGGTGTCTCATGTGCTTTGAGTTTTCCAATAGTTTCTCCAACTTCTTTGCCATAGCTACGATCTATGCTTCTAAAAATGGGCTCACCCCAATGTTTGATCATCCAACTACCTTAGTGCGTAAGGTTGATTCAAGTGCTACGCATGAATCAGTGTATGTTTTATGTGATAGGCCCCTCCTAAAATTTGTAATCGAGCTCCAACGAACCATTGTGCATGTTGGCTTGCATGAATATCATCGACAACTTAGATAACATAATTTTGAAACGGAATCATACTCTTTGACAATTTCAAGTAGTGCCTTGTTTAATATCCTTAAGTGCACTTAGACTCTTCCTTTCAAACTCAAGGATGTGAAACTCTTTAAGGAATGCATCTTTTAAAGTCGTATAGTCTACACAAATCTGATCGGGGTTATACTTTTTGTACAAGGTGTGTGTGTTCCTTCTAATGTAGTAGTAAATTGGGTTTCCCTACACTCAGAAACTATGATTCCTTTTACATGCCACGGTATTTCACACATGTGCATGTGTTCAACAACATTTTCTATGCCCCTATAATCTAGAAGATGAAGAGACATCTCCATGTAAATATTTTGGGCTTGGTGTGGACCTTTCCCACCTGATCCGAACTTCCGTGTTTCCTCTATATCCGAACAACCAGATCCACTGGAGCTAGAGCCACCTATACCCCCGATCCAAAACCTCCTACGGTGGGGTCAAACCAAAGGATGTACTTCCCCATGTCCCAACCATAGTACTGAACTATACCCCAATAGTCTACAAAGTGTTATTTCTCCCAAAAGATAGTCCAAAAATATGTACACCTAAATTGCATGCGCAGAGGATACAACCGAAAAGGTACTCTCATATAACAATGAAGTCATTTTCCATGCCATCGTTGTGCTTCTTATAAGACTCGGTCCTTCTCTCTCACCTTTGCTTGAATTAGATTTTTGATTGTTTGTTGTAATAGATGATGGAAAACCAATCATAAGGGCAAGGTTTCTAGGTGGATTTAGATGCGCGCCCGTGGCCCGTGACATTTGTATTGGTGCACTTTGTGTGAGGCCAAGGAGAGTTCCTTTCATTCTTTCCCAAATGGGGGAGTTCTTTATACTTGGGTTCCACATCTTCTGCCTAAACTTTAACTCCTTCGTGAACTATATTTCTCCACAATGCCATTTGATATGTAACCTCCCACTGCTTCTTTATATCCCTCTCGCACACCTCATTATACTTAAGTCCCCATTCCTCTATTTTCCTCTCTACCACTAGGTCTGTCATATTTCACCCAACTGCTCTTGCCCCCATGCATGGTGGGGTTTAGTTAGCCATCAATTTTATCTCTAAATTAAAATTTACCATCATGATCTTGATCGCTAATGGAATGCCTTGCAGGTAACTTCCCCTTGGATATTGTAAAAACTAGAATTCAGCTACCTCTTAGCACGAATAAGTGGAAATTGAGTACTCCAAGATATAACTATTTAAAACACCAAGAAACCATGTATATATAGTGTGAGTCCAAATCATATCGGTTTCATAAAGGGCCTAAAATTCTTCCTATGTCCAAACAAGTGTGTGATACCTCCAATTATTTTTATTCACATAAGCAACCAACCGCTTCTACAATACTCTTTGGAAAAAAAAATCTCGCGTATGAACTATCATACAAATTTTGTTCCACCCATGCATGTGCATTAAACTCAGATCCAATGTTGAATCTCTGTGTGTATTCTTCTTCCAGATCATGTATCCACTCCTCAACACTTGCTAGGGTCAACCGATATGTCTTCATCGCGAACCATCTTGAAAACAACTTAAAAGAGGTCCTAACAACCGAACCAATGATGTCTCCTAGAATTCACCAAGTAAAGCCCATGTGCACCGACACATCACTCATCCTATACCGAGCACTCACCCGAAGCGTGAAAAGGTACCAAACCCCTCTTTAGGGTTGTTGTAGCAAGATGTTAGCATGATGAAGACTTAAAGCATTTAGATCTATGTCTAATATTTTATTCTACATTACATATTCAAATCTAGATCTAGAGAATAACAAACTTAAGAGATAACCATGATGAAATCAAGCATGCACGAACTAGTTATACTTAGGATTTAACACTCTTATTCAGCCAACACATTCCATTACATTAAACACAATAAGTAATACACAGAAGCTGATTATAATAGGTAGTACCATAGTCTATGTGCACACCAGATTTGGTAGCATGACCTCACAATAATTCAATTATCACACACACACACTCTCTCTCTCTCTCATGCTACTACAGTTCACTACATATTTATAAGGGTGGGGAATTTCCCTTCAAATCTTATCAAATCCCAAAATAGGTCACATGCTATTAATAGCCATGCACCGTTACAAAAATAGCCACACATGCAAGTGCGCTAACAATAGATTACTTTTAGTTAATTGCTAGTAGTATATCTATTCTTAGCCTATATCCATGCAAAGCGCTTCATATTCGTTCCTCTAAAAATATCCAAGGTGTGTTGCGCAAGTGTCTAACCGGTTTGTGTGTTCTCGCATGTTATCTCCAAAATAGATCCTCATCGTGAAAATGGCTAAGTCTCGAATTTGTCTTTCTTCTTTGCACATGATACTTTCCCATCCTCCCATGTCTTTTAATGTGCTCTGCTCTTCTGTGTGAACCTTCTATAATTCCTTTGATAAGTGCTATATTCTAACCGATTAACAATGTATAACTCCTTCCATAGGGTTAATGTCCTCGTGGTCCTTGATGGAACGCACATAGATCATGTCAAGAAATTTTTCTCCCATGGGCTTAGTATAGGCTATTGACTTTCCATCATTTAAGGGGATGATAGCATGTTCTTCCTTTTTTCAAAACTTATGTATCCCTTATTGAACCATAGGTCAACATTATTCTTATAATAGTAGGGGCCCAAGTAATGCTAAAAACTTTTCTACTTTGTCTAACGCCAAAACTTCAAAATCCCCGATAAACTTCACCACTTGGATAGTGATAGCAACATCCTTCAAGACACCAATGGGAATCACCTTTGTCTTCTTAGTCATATAAAACACATTCAAAGATGGATGTGATGGGGGCCTTCCCATTTGATGCCATGCGTCTAGACTAAGGACATTGACCTTCGCACATGTTTCAATCAAAGTATTGGTCGAACCCACCCATCTACAACATCATTCTAGGTAATCTCCTTATCATAAACAAGGTTATGGGGATGAAGGTTGGAATACATAACCTACCTCTCGTGTCCTTCTCCAACGCATGGTACCTTATACCATAACCACTCTTCTTACAAGGGGATGATATTCTCTTGCCTCAAAATTTGCATACTTCTCTAACCTCATCCAGATCCTTCTTTGGAGCGTCAACATTCTTCCTTTACTCTAATTGTATTAACTCTTCTTTAAGGAACTAGATATCTCCCGAAGGCTTTGAATCACATCCATGGTTTCCTTATACACTTATTTATGATGAGTAGGGTCCAGATAATTTCAATGGACCACCTCTTCTCTAATAACAAGCGCCTCTATCTTGGCATATCCCTTGCACGTGTAGCCTCAACTCACGTCCTCACTAGTACTGGAGCTCTAGTTCGAATCACGTGCCACCTATGGTATCCATTTTGAATCAAAATTCCTCACACTTACCATCCCGATGCCTTTTTCCTTTCGTTATTCTTGGCTCATGTGATAAAATAACTCGGGGCACTCCACATACTTGTGTTTCTTTCCACACCACGATCATTGTATCGGATAAGGTAACTCATGCTTGTAGTGCTTCATTGATCCACCATTATAGCATGTCCCATGTGGAAACTCACTTATTCCTCCTTCGTGGTTACCATGACCATGAATTCCTTCTCATACATCTCTTCCATGCATCCCTCCATTTGTGTTACCTTCATAGTGATGACCATCATCCTTAGAATTGTTTGCAAGTCTACTCGATGCACACCAATATTAGTGGCATCATGTATCTTGTAAATCAATCTACAATCCTCGATGTCATGGGTAGTAGTTGTGTAAATATTGCAATAGCAAGAAAAATTCTTACAGATCCTGCAGACCGTGTAGAAGTTTGAATCTACTTGCGGCATAATCTTCATGTCAAATTTTACAGTCCACTATCATGACACGTATCGATCTCCTATGGAAACTGTCCTTTACATGCACTGTACCTCAAAATATGTGCACCATAGACCATTACGAGTCTCATGCACAAATTTCTCGAGATAGCTTCTCCAGCTGCTTTTCCATTACAAAAATCGAGCCAAGGAAGGAGATAACACAAGTATCCACGCTTCTTACTTCCTCAACACATAGGGCAGCCTATAAGGTCTCGCACGGGTCTATGAAAGTCTTGTGTGAAAGTGATCTCCTAAATGGTGCTATAAATTCTCAAAAAAACCACCGATAATGTTGAGAGGGGTGAATATCATAGGATAGATTTTATAATATAGTCTTGAAATGCAGATTATACTCCCACACACTCTACGATGCTCTTCTTTTCAAACTAGGGATATGAAATTTAGGCAAAAAGGCATACCACAAAGCATGGAGTAATCTACCAAGTGTCTCATGGGGTCATAATTCCCATACGAACTATGTGTATGTCCTTGCAACGTTTTGCAAAATGACTTTCCTTCCACTTGAGGGTAGTCATTCCCTTTGTGCGCCATGCAGACTTACACTTTTAAACATGCTCATCAACATCCTCAACACCTTTATAGTGTAGAAGGTGTAAAGAAATATTGAAAAATACTTGTTGAGGAGGTTTAAGTCCTTGTCCGCCTGATCCGGAACCTTGATTCCATCTAGTGTGACCTCCACCACTAGATCCACTATATCTACTAGGTCCTGTCCCTCCGACCCACCACATCCTCTACATCGAATGGGTCCACTAGGTCCTCTAGCTCGATTCCATGAGATCCACCTCCTATAGCCGAGATAATGGGGCTGAAGTAGTCACACCTAGTGTTCCCAACATTCCTCGAGGCGTGCACAAATAGTTTGAGATATTTCACCACTACTAGATGTGATACCCAAAGTTTGTGTACTCACACTTTTTCCCAAATGTCGTTCAGGACAATATTCCCCAAATACGGGGATTGATTGTGCAACCATAAATGTACAAAATGAGAAATTATATCTTCTAGGTGCAGATTGGTCACTCCTACTAATACCAATATGGTTAGTAATACTTATCTCTTGTTTTGGAAGACTAAGCGCGGGGTTTACTCACTAGGAAGATTCAAATACACGTTGATGAATCTTCTTTCTCCAAGTGACAAAATCTCATCGAAGTTGAAGGGGTCTCTCTTCCACATTTTTGAAATGGGGTAGCATAGATTTCTCAAGCTCCACATCCTCTACGTGAACCTCAATTCCTTCCCGCAACATCTACCTCCATAAATCCATGACCCCCATAACCTTATGTTGTCTATCAAACTCCCTTTCACATGCTTCGCTATACTTTAGTCATCTCTCCTCTCTTAATTTTACAGCCGTAATGACTTCCATCTTCCTCCACCCTAGCTTCCTTTCCCGGCTCTCGGAAGAAGTTTATCCAACCATAGGAAATGCTTCCAAACACAGGGTAACAATCGGGATCTTCATAGCTAAAGGAATAATGCAGAGAAATGATCCTTTATGCTCCCTTAAGAACTCAAACTAAACAATCTCAGGGGATGAATACGTATAAATAGCATATTCTAGGGTATAATCGGTCATCACTCTCTTCTACCGGTGATCAATAACACGTGTCAAAGTCAGTCAACATTTTTCAACCTCTCGATACTCCTCTTTTGTCTAAATGTGAGATCTATAGTACCAACTTGATATAGATGCATAATCAGAAAGCCATTCATATAATTCTGCTAGAAATTAGCAAAAGAAGTTCTCATATAGCTCGTGATATATGTTTTCTTCTACCCATTTTTGTGCATCAAACTTAGGTCTAGTACTAAATATCTAAGAAAAATCATCTCTCTGCTCTTAAACCATGCCTCAACACTATCCAAGGTCAAGCACTCCATCATCATGCATCATTCTCACAATAAATTTGAAAAGGGGTCCTAGAAATGCAACAGGGATGTATTCATTTTTCCACCCATCTACTAAATTCTAACCCCATGTGTGTCGACGTCTCACCCAACGGACATTAGGTGCTCACTCAAGGCATGCACGAGTGCTAAGCCCCTCCTTTATGTGAGAATTGTGAGAATATCTTTCCATTGTTAGAGGATTAGTTGTAGAGAAGTGAATATTCATGTAAAAGAAAAACATGAGCTATCATATCCTTATATCCAAGCATTTAATAATAAGAGAAACATCATGTCATGAAATTCAAAGAACATATCGACATAAAATATAAGGATATAACACTATGTTGGACACCCCTAAACTAGATATTTAGAATAGAGCCATATATTCCATATTACATTCAAAAGGGTCGATATCAGGACCAAATGTATCAAGACAAGGATATAATCCATATATTAGAGGTCCTATTTATGCTTTCTTTATTAAAAATTTTCACAAACCCATTCCTTATCCCCGATAACATTCCTACAGTCCTCTAATGAGAACCCCTAACTCCTTGGGCATCTTATTATTTTTTGCGAGTTTCACTCTCTTCATACTATATGTCCTCCATATATGTCTTCCTCGATGTGTATCTCTATGTGTCTCTTCTTTTCTTCCAAGAATATATCTTTATAGCACCAACACCCACTACCATATCTTTCTTCAAGAGTATATCAAATGCCAAGTGTCCATGCGTCCTTGATGGTGCATACTCATTCTTCTTGGAGATCTCCACTTTTTGCAATGATGTCCTCTAGGAATATTCCATGCATGGAATATTATTTCCTTGACCTGTAAGTCTTTAGGGATGGCACCTTATCCACTCAAAGCATGCCTAGTCGGGTCACATTTTTCCTTAGGTGCCTCAAAATGCTAAATATGGCCAATTGCTTAGACCTTGTGTATTGCCCTATGTACATGCCTTGATTTCTCTTAAGACCTTCTCTTGGGCTCTTCTCCCGCACACCCTTATTCTTATTGGTCAAGTGCGCTCATGCGCCTTTGGCACTTAGCCAATATTTTGAGGCCCAACATTCACAATACATTCCTTTCAATATTTCAACAATTCTTATACGATGAGGCTAGAATATGCCCGATTAATGTATAATATATGATCTCATCTTACTCTCCTTTTTATTAAGTTTGATTGCATTTTGTGACTTTTATTTGATCTAATATGAGTTAGGATGTAATTTTTTGTCTTTTGATTGATTGTGATTCTAATGTTAAAAGATATAAACTTCCTAACAAAGTGTGTGTTTGAAATTTAGTTTTGTAATAAAGCATGTCTAATCAGTGAAGGAAATGAAGTATGTTTTTGGTAGCATCGATTCCAACACAACTTAGTTTTAGAACTTCCAAGCTAGTTCAAGAACTCCATCACACAGACATCATCTAGTTCCGAAACTTTTGGACTTAGTTTCGGCACTCCAATATTTAGTTCCAGAACTCCTGGGTATAGCTTCAAAAATCTCATGGTTTTGATCCTTAACGATTTTGTATGGTTTTGGAACTTCTCTCGAAGTTCCGAGAACCGATGGAAGTTCATCTATTCTAACCAAATCTGGAGATTTTGCATCAACGACCATTTAAATCAAGAACGGATGAGAGTATTTCTGAATGTATATCTAGGGATAGTTATCTTACAATTATCGATCAACCATAATCCAACTCAGCATCTATTCTGGGCACGATTTGATTTCATCATAATCATAGAGACAACTATGATTGTAAATGTATATATAAGCATATCTCGTAGTATATAGATAGACAATAGAATATTGTATGAAATAGAGATAGAACAAAGAAGAGAGATATAGACTAAGTATATAAATCAAGTACATTTTGTAATACCGAATGTTTTATCAATAAAATATCCATTCATGTTTGAGAGAATTCTAAGTTGTTAAATCCTGATTCAAGGAGGAGCAAGGGCCCACTCCCCGAGGACCAAGGTATTAGTTTACTTTGTATTTATATTTCTTCAACAAATAGCTTAGATGTATTAATTCTATATTGTTTTAATTCTTTTAGTTAAACTCGTTGTATACTTGTTCCTGCAGGTGTTTAGATAGATTCTTATATTTCTTGCAATTGTTTTCAAGAATTATAAGTTGTGTGAGTTTATTTCCAAAAAAGCAAGTGTGTTTATTTCCATTCGTAAAGTGTGTTTCCTTTTAGCAAATCTTTTAGTGTGTTTACTTTCAACAATTTTTCATAGTATGATTTAAATAAGGTTTTACCAAGAAGTTCTTAAGACATTGAAAAAATCCCCTAGAAAATATAAAAAAAATAACTACAATCAACTACTAGATCTATATGATTACTCTTGTTGCATATAGCTTTAGAAACACCCCTGGTTTGATATGACATCAACAAGAAGTTGATTAAATGAAGGGAATAACAACACCCATCATTTTTGGTGCCACTATCATGGACACACTAGTTGGAATTTTCTAATTAAGTGTTAGCAAGAGCAACAATCATACATTTAGTAGTTGAAGGATCTTCCCTACTATATCATAAAATATATGAGTAGACCAAGAGATTCACAGGGTAGATTCCTCCCAAAAACATATTCACAAGAATTCATAACATCCTCTAGTCAAAGTAAGGAAATTGATCAAGAATTGGAGGCACCATCATCCCCTGTCATACAAGAAACATAATTGCCACCTTTGGAATTCTTAGATCAGTCACCTGAAGGAAGTGGAAATTTTAGGAAAAGGCTTATTACTCAAGATCCATTTAGGGCGAGTTTTGATTCTCAATTGAGTATTCAACCTCCTACTCCTGATTTTTCACCTTCTCCAAGGCATACCACATACCACATTGATTGGGAGGAAAATTCAGAAAATATTTTAAAAATGGCATGAGAAGCTGAAAGAGTACCTGATAGGACCTTTACTTATCCAATCCAATTGGGAGATGATGATACATCAATGAAAAATATCTCACCTGCACATTTACCCACATTTAGAGGGATGTCATCTGAAGACCCTAACCAATTTTTGTTTGAGTTCAAGGTACTATGTCAGACCTATGATTATAAAATGGATAATCAAAAACTAAATTTGTTTCCATCCACTGAAGGATGCATCAATGAGGTGGTTCATGGGATTACCATCCAACTCTATTAGCACTTGTGCACAAATGGAGACTTCCTTCCTAGACAAATACCATGATTATTGTAAAGGGATAAATAGGAAGGAAGAATTCTTCAAAAATAAAGTAGGAGGAAGATGAAAATATAGAATACTATTTAGACAAATTCCTCTTTGTGAGAAAAAGATGTGGATTTTTAATTCAAGAGGAGTTAAGTAAAACCATTTTTGTTACGAGGTTTCGATGACGAATCTAGGGAAGCCCTTAACTTGATAGGAGGTGGAGACATTGATAAATTAAATAATGAATGAAATTAAGGAGATTTTTAGAAGCTATTCGAGCGAGAGGTGGACCTAGAAAAGGAAAATCGGTGAAAATTCTAAATCCATATATGAATAAACTAATGGATGAGTTAGCAAACTTTAAGACAAACATTTTAGTGCAATTAACCTCTACTATAGATGGATTACAAGCTAAAGAAAATTCCAAAATTAAACTATTGGCTATGTATTGTTCTAGATGCAAGAAGAAGCATGCACTAAGAGACTATCCTTTGGATAAAATAGAAATTTGTCTTATCTATGAATCTAAAGAACATGATACGATGGTTATTCTTTACTTCCAGTCATTAAGAACTAGCTTAAATAGACCAATGCCTAATCTACAATAGAAGAATTGAATTTTGTTAAGAGACAACCTAACCAAGGGCATTTTATGCCAAGATCAGTTCCTAATCATTGGACGATGCCATGGGATGCTCAATCAGTACCCCAAAATTGGGGACAACCACCTTGGGTGCCTCAACCAACATAGAACCCTAAAGATTGGGCAAATCAAGCTTGGTATGCTTAGGGACATCAACAACCATGGGCTGGTCAAGGAAATCCTTATGCTTGGTCACAACCTAGATGGAACCTTAGTAATTATGCTCAAGGAAGAACATATCCAAATCAGAACCAACATGCCATCATGGGATCCTACTACTGAGAATTCACAAACTAAGAATTTTGTCCAAATGCAAATACCAAAGCAACAACCAGTAGAAAACCCAAGAAATAAACAAACAACTTCATTTATGGAAGAGCAACCGAGAAAAATTAGTTGATTTACATGCTATGGATTGTAGGGATATTCAAACTAGATGCAGGAAAATCATTAGCATCCCACCCCTTATAATCACCGAAATGACAAAAGAAAATTAGATCCCTAGTACTATTGTTCCAAAAGAGGATATATAAAGAAAAGAAAAGGAGCCATATACCAACACTCCGAGACTCCATTTCAGAGAGATTTAAAGAAGCTATAGAAATCAAGGAGTCCGAATTAGTACAGAATTAAGGAAATTTAATATTGAAATACCACTATTACAACCAATTAAAGACATTCCGAGAATTAAACAAATCAAGCAAAATGTTATGTCTGAAAAATCCACGGAAGGAAGAAACAATAACCCAAAACTATGAAAGTAGATGGGAAACTTGCTTATTTGGTAGCAGGAAAAATTTTACTTCCAAAATACGAGTATCCTAGAAGTCCTGTTATTTCTGTCTCTATAGGAAATAAGGATATACATAATGTTTTGGTAGATTTGGGAGCGGTTATCAATGTAATGACAGTGGATACTCGAAAACATTACCATTAACGAGGATACAACCTACTAATACCATATTGCATATGGCAGACCAGTCTGTAGCAAAACTAGAAGGAATTATTGAAGACATGGTGGTTATGGTGGAGTCATGCGAATATCCAGTTGACTTCCTTATATTGCATCTAAAAGGTAAAACATTGGGTTATCCCATTATTTTGGGTAGACCATGGTTAGCTATAGTTGCTTCTTTAATTGATTGCAGGTTAGGTGATATGACAATCTCAAATGGTAAGAACTCTAAAAAAATTTCCTTATATCCTACTGCACAACCTTTTATTGACAATCAAGAACAATTGTGGGTTGATTCTCTTGAAACTAATAAGAAAAATTTGTCTTCTTTGGCTATGATCACATTGCAGGATCATGTAAGAGAAGTAGAAGAGATGATTAATCCACCATTGGATGAGCACCAACTATCTTGAAGCAATCAGAAATAGTTCGGAACCTACCAAATTAGTTCCAAAACTTTCGAAATTAGTTCCAGAACCTATAACTATAGTCATGAAACCTGCAAGTATAGTTTTGGAACCTACGGCTATAGTTCCAAAACCACCACATTTAGTTCCGGAACCATGACAACAACAGTTCTCTTTGATTGAAAATAATTTCACTCTGGAGGAATGAGATTTCTCATGGGGAGAGGATGAATCAGTAGCTTCAATTTCAAATACATCAGGGAGTGATGAAGAATTTCTAGAAAGTAGCAGTGATGAGGAGTTTGGCCTGCAAAGAGATAAGTATCATAATTCTCATTACTGTCCTTTTTCCAGTATTTTGTCTCAAGGAACTTTTGGAGATGTTGCCATATACCGTTGTTACCACATGCATTTCCACTAAATACTAAATGTTATATACCATATGTTGTTACCACAAGCATGTTGAGATTCAACCGAGTAATACTTTGAACATTAACACCTAGTTGAAGGATGATGAAGAAGCTAAATTGTTTTGATGTTCTAAAAATCATACTAAAGATTTTTCTTGGGATTATAAAGACATGAAGGGAATTCACCCAAGTATCTGCACTCATCACATCTATATTGAAAATGTTAAACCCAGTTAGGTAGCCTTAAAGAAGGATTAACCCAGCTTTAAGGGATATTGTCAAACAAGAAATTGATAAACTATTACAAGTAGGTTTTATTTACCCTATCTCGAGATAGTCGGTGGGTATCTCCTCTTGTAATTGTTCCCAATAAGAACAAAAAATGGGGAATATGTGTTGACTATAGGGAACTAAACAAAGCCATAATGGGAGATTATTTTCCCTTACCATTCAGATATCAAGTCCTAGATAACCTTTCAGGTAAACAATACTTTTCATTCTTGGATGGATTTAGTGGATACAATCGGATCAAAGTTCTTGCTAAAGGTCGGGATAAAAATACATTTACATGTCCATAGGGTACCTTTGCCTATAGGGTTTTACCATTTGGTTTATGCAATGTTGCTGCAAATTTCTAGAGAGATGTACTTGCAATCTTTGCTAATCTAAAAAATGATTGTGTTGAGGTATATATGGATGACTTCACTATACACGGAGATACATTTGAAGATTGTTTGAGAATTTTGGATAGAGTGTTAACAAGATGTGAATAACACAAACTGTCTCTTAGTGATGAAAAGTGTTTGATGATGGTGGATGATGGGATTGTATTAGGACACCATATTTCAAAAAGAGGAATTTAGGTGGATCAAAACAAAATTAGGATCATTTCAGATTTACCTATTCCTCGATGCCCACAGATATCAAATCTTTTCTAGGGCATGTTGGGTACTATAAGTGCTTTATAAAATATTTCAGTAAAATTGCTGCACCCATGTTTAATTTTCTAACCAAGGACTATGAATTTCATTGGGATGAAAAGTTCCAGCATTCTTTTGAAGAAATAAAAGAAAAATTAATCACTGCTCCAATATTAAGAGGACCTACTTGGGAAAATTCGTTTCATATCCAAACAGATGCCTCAAATTATTCCATTGGTGCGAGTTTTGGGACAAGAATATGAAGAAGGAAAAATGCATTCCATTTATTATCTTAGCAAGAATTTTAATCCCAATTAAAATAATTACACCACCACTAAAAAGAATTTATTGTTGTGATTTATGCAATCAATAAATTCAGACATTACATTATAGGGTACAAGATATTTGTACACACAGATCATTCAACAATTAAGTATTTAATGAACAAACCAGTGGTTGAAGGAAGAATAATTAGATGGTTATTACTCTTGCAAGAATTTGATATTACCATTGTGGACAATCCAGGTAAATCTAATGTGGTAGCTGATTTTTTGTCAAGACTAACCACTACAGGGGAGTAAGATCCAATCAAGGATAACTTTCCAGATGAACAACTATTTACAATCTCAACAAGTACACCATGGTTTGCTGATATGGCAAATTATCTTGCAATGGGGAATTTTCCTCCTTATTTCACTAAGAAACAAATAAAGAAGTTAATTAAAACCAATGTACAATTAAAATGGTTAAATAGAATGCTATTTAAATGTGGTCTGATTTTGTCTTATGCGGAGAGTGTAAGAGAAGATGAAATCTTTGACATCATCGAGCATGTCATGATGAACCAAGTGGAGGACACTATTCGGTGAAAAGAATAGCTCATAGGATACTTAGCACTGGTTATTATTGGTAATCTTTGTACAAGGATGTGAAGAGATATATCAAGTGGTGTTTCCTTGTCAAAGGATGGGATAACCAACTTTCACCAATGAAATGTCTCATAAACCTCAAGTTGTGGTTGAACCATTTGAGAGATAGGGATTGGATTTTTTGGTCCATTTAATCCTCCTTCACAAGGGAAGGAATATATACTTGTGTATATTGACTATGTGAAAAAATGGGAAGAAGTGCGAGGCATTGAAAAATGCCATGAAGAAGCAATTGTTGATTTCCTTTGGAATAGAATTATGGTAAAGTTTTGAGCAGCAAGAAGCATAGTTTCAGATCAGGGACCATAATTCATGTCTAATATCATCCAAGATTTCACAATGTATTTCCAAATCAATCATAAGAAGTCATCTCCTTATCACTCACGCATCAAATGGATAAGCTAAAGTAACAAACAAACAGAGAATTAGAGAAAATCCTTGCCAAAATAGTTGAAGCTGGGAGAAAAGAGTGGGTAAAGAGACTACCTGATGCTCTAAGCTTTCATAATGTATTACCAAATAAATCATAGGAATTCATATCCTTATCACCCATAGTCAAATGGACAAGCTGAAGTAACAAAAAAAGAATTAGATAACATCCTTACCAAAATAGTTGAAGTGGGAGAAAATATTGGGTAAAGAGACTAAAGAAGCTAGCTAGGCTTATAATACAACTTGGAAAACTACAACAAGGTTTTCACCATATGAGTTAGTCTATGGGAAAAATACCTTGTTTCCTATAGAGTTTGAACTTCATACATTGAGGACAATAGTTAAGGTGGGAATTAAGTTGGATGTAGGTCAAAATAAAGAATCCTTGATTCGATGAGTTGAATGAATTGAGGATGAAAGAACTTTTAGCAAACAAAGATAATTCAAGAGCAAAGAAAGTAATGGCATGACACACATATCAAGAGAAGGCAATTAAAAGTAGGAGACTGGGAATTTTGTTTGATTGTAAGTACCAAAAATTCAAGGGAAAATTGAGAATCGGATGGTTGAGACCTATCAGATTGAGAAGATATTTGATAATGATTCTATTCAATTACTTCCCATTGATGGCAGCATGCAGAACACTCTTGGTCAATGGACATAGGCTGAAACTCTATAGGAATCCTCCCTCTAAGGATGAATTCTTGAGGAAGATTAAAGAAGACAAAGAATTTGATCATATGGAAGAACCCAGTTCTTTCAAAATGATCAAATAACCAGATGATAGATCTAGAATAAAGGGAAGAAAATGAAAACCAATAAATGGCGTTTTCTTCCCCAATATATATATATATATATAATAACAAATGTTTCTCTCAAAGTTCAATTGGCGCCTTTGTCTTGGCTTGGTGACCTTATTTTTCTTAATGAGATCATATTATGTTTGTTGTATACCTACAATCCTCTCTCAACACTTTATACTCCAATGTAATGTGCACAATTTAAACCTTGATCTCCATACCTAAATTGGTTGTGCAATCACCAAGAGCTCAGAGTGTAATAGATTATTTATACCCACTAAAATAGTGTAATACATCATCCTCATCATTATCAAGCCTTTCCACACAAGAATTACCAAAACTTGCATCAAATTTCACAGTTCAGTGTTCGTTGTCACTACACAAACCTGGAGAATTCTGTTTTAAATATCTCGAGCTTCACGTTGAGGTAGAAGCTAAAATTTTGTGGACATGAGCATCTATATGAGACAGAAATTTCCTGAAAATTTCAGCTAATTTTAATGCACGAAACAAAAGTTACATCGATTCTACCATTCATTCATTTCGTCAAACAATTCACGTGCGTTCTCAGTCCATAAGAGAAAATGATTTGTAATTTACAAAATACTCAGATTCAATATACCCCATTTGAAACCCATCTGGATAATGGCCATGTGTACCTACAGCCTGAAATTTAGAGCATTTTTAATTCATATGCAAAAATTATGAACGCTGTCCCGAGACTAGTTTGCACAAACCAGTTTTCACACAATTCACAAGAACATATAAAATCGACTTCATTTAATAAAATATTGCACCAATTTATGATTTTAACCTTGAATACATGTAACTAAGAATATTTAAAACACCATTGTGTTCATAGAACTCAAGCCAATATCATTAATGATTCAAATACAGTCTTACATCAAAATTCTTCGTACCATTCTTCACATCTTTCTTCTTTCATTGTTTCTCCCCATGCCCGTTTCCTCTCTTCATTGTGTATGATCCTCTAAATTCAACCTCTTCCCCCTTCATACATTCGAATCCATTATGAATAGGTGTGAAATTTCTAAATATGGACTCCTAAAGCGGTTCAACAATCCCTAAACAAACTCTTAGACTATCTCAACCATGCTCTAAGCTTGGGATAGACCTAAATAACTTCCTAATTCCCATAGATCTCATTCGAGACACAACTCATACATGATAACATGGCTTTCATAGCCTTATCTTTCTTGTAATAATAACTAATTTATCTTTAACAACTCTTTTCCAAGTCAAACTTACCACTGACAATCTTCGACAATTTTACAAGCACCTATTCACTTTTACAACATATTTAACTCTAACACACCTAGACTAATCATGCTCTAATGGTCTCATATGACCTTATTATGCTTTGTACTTGATGCTCCTACATCATCAATTGAAAACCAACAAATGGTAGTTGACCTCTTCTTTTGGCTAATTCAAATAAAAGGAAATTCTTTTGAATTCGGTTGTCTTATCTAACCATGTTTTGTTCCACTTGTATGAATGATGAGTCATCATAGAAAAATGATTACATCATCAAAGATGGTAATTATATCTTTTAACTTATTTAGGGTTAAATTAAATGTTTGCATGTGTGATTTGACTTGATTTAAAAGTTGGTATGATGAGTCATCTATTTATACATTGTGATTACAAGTGAGTAATCATGAAGATGATAAGGATGGGATAAGTGGTGAAATGGTTATTATTGGTAATCATTAAGTACAAGAAGCAAGTGAAATAAGTTGCAGAGTGATTTTTGAGAAACAACAAATTAACCTTTTATTCCAGCAAGTAAAGAAAGAATAGAGGAATTTGCAACTAGGAACAAAGGTTTCACAGCTAAGGATAGAGGTTCCATAACCAAATTTGTCGGGTTTCATAGCTAAGCGAGAAGGCCTACAAAAAAATTGCATACAATCAAAGGAAACAGAATCGAGCGGTAATGGGGATTAAAAGGAAGTTAGAACTAGAGGATGATTCCCACTGCTTGCATGAGATGAAGAAGTGGTATCTATCTTTGAGCATGTAGGATGGTTAGAGTTCCTAAAGAATTTTTCAAAATATAATGATGAATTAGTAAGAGAATTTGTCATAAACCTAGAGCAATCCAGGACAAAGGTGAGAAATATCTTTATTCCTTTTTTTGTAAATATAATAAGTAAAGTGTCTGGAGTGCCAATTGTGCATGTCCCACAACCTACCAAAGGGACTTTGAAGGGCTGGTTGAAATATTACTACAAAGAGGAGAAACTTAACCCCAAGTACATCTACAATACAAAGAAAATCATAAAAGGGGTCAAAAGAGCTAGTTTACCCAAACCCTTTGTTAGGGTAGAATTTTGGATAGTGAAATATTTAACTTTGTGATGATCAATTTGAGTCCGTGGGAAAAGAAGTTCTAAAAATTCTCATATATCTGAAGTATGAAGCCATAAAACACGAGTACATAATAAATCTTCCAGGTTTCTTTTTTATTCTATCGAGACCATGACCTAGATGTATTCCAAGGGTTTTGGGATAATCAGGCATCATGGGCTAATTCATTTATTATGTCAGCATCATTTTCTGTCAAAGAAAAATGGAGAAGAAATTTGGGACATGTTTCTTAGCAAGTTCAACAAAAACCCTAATATGATTAGAAGAACAATTCTAGCCCCATTTTATCCTTCAAATAATTTAGAAATTGATGCCCCTGTAGAAGAACAAAGGGAAATGGAAAGAGAGAATATACCAAAAAGAAGAAGGTCTTTGAGAAAGATCAAAACAACACATCCTTCTGTGCCTTTGAAGGAAATTCCTTCTTCTGTAGTAGCTTCGTGGGAGCTAATATATATCTCGAGGTGATTGTAGCTCACCCATGCAAGATCAAGAAATAATCGTAAGAAGAAGCTGTAGAAGGAAACCCACCGCTTGGGCATGTTGAAATTACCCAAAGAAGAAAATTTCATAAGAGGTCAAGGGAAACCCCAAAGATCGGGAGTGAGCAGGAAAGGATGGAAAGGAAGCTGTTGATATTTTTGGAAACATGGCCATGACTCCTCCTGAACCAAGCCAAGCTGAGATGGATAGAGGAGATGAGAGACTTGAAGAGTAGGATTTTCAAGAATTGGCTAAACCATCAACATTGCCACATGAAGAAGAAGAGTTGGCATCCTAGAGAAGAAAAGGAAAATTTCCTTTGATAGAGGAAGAATGCTCAACTCCTCAAGTAATTTCGAGAGGAATAAGGAAGACATCGGGTTAAACGGATTCTATTCTTGTCTACTGAGAAGAGCTCATTATTAGAGAAAAGGATGAGGAATTGGATTTCCTCAAACTAAAATTAGAATAAAGGGAAATGCTCATTGAAGAGCTAACAACTCAGCTTGCGCCAAGGACGAGAGGAGTTATCGGTAATTAAGGAACAAGCGATAGAAAAAGAGGAAGAATGTTAGACATCTAGAAAATAGAATGTTGTGTCCAAAGTCTCTGCACTGACTGAGTTAACCTATTTTCCACTCAAAAAATTATGGAATGACACCTGCAGGGAACTTAGAGAAGCCAAAACATCAAATGACGAATTGAAGAAAAGGATGGAAGAAGAAAAGAAGGCAAGAAAAGAGTGGGAAGAAAAGTTTTATGAGGAAAGAAATAAATATAAATGTCTTGCAAAAATTCAAATGGTACGTATTATGAGTGAAAATTTTATTATATGCGGGAGGCCCTCTCTGCGCATATAGTGTGTTTTTAGAATAGAAATTCATTCGCTAGCAATTGTCAAGGATTTCATGTGGACTTCCACATGAATTAAAAGATGAATCTAAATTCATGACATCTTACTCTCTATCTAGTCATGAGCAGAAAAATCTTGTCTGAATTTTATCTTTGTAATTTTATGCTCTAGAGAAAAACATAGGATTTATGATCAATTTGTATGTAGGAGATAGCCAGCTCAATGTATTTGTCTCTATTCTCGCAAAACCAAATTACATGGAAGGAAAGGGAATCTGAGTTTTTATTGAAAGCTAGCTCAATTCGTCTATGTATGAGATCTCACTATGGTAAACCTTATACTTTCCTCATATATTTTAGAACTCATGCCTTTGATGAGAGATTCAAGACACATTATCTTAACATTCTACAAAAGAGTATTGATGCCTTCACCTCCTATGAGGAGGAAAAGTTTGAAGATATTTATGAAGATTGATAAAAGAGGTGGGAACTCCTTATTGTTTCCTTGAGAAGAAGGAAGTAATATCCCCTACAAATCTGATATAGAGTTTGGAAAAGGTGAAAAGCGTTATGCACAATAATTCCCGGGTCAATGAAACCTATAGGAAAATATTGATGATAATGCAAACAAGGCCACCTCTACTTATCACCCTATGTCTCCTTGGCAAAATAGAGAACCTCAAGATCCTACTAAATTTGAAGAGTGGGAGAGGAAAATAGAAGCAGGAGATGGGTATAGTACCTCTAAGTTTAAGCATTGGAAAATCTAGTTTTAGCCATTTGATCTGAGTAATCAAACGGAATGCAGAACATATAACCCCACTTTTGAAGAATGAATTTTGTAAAGGGACTTACAAACAAGTAAGTTTGGGGGAAATGATGAGGCCAAAATATGCCCGATTAATGTATAATATATGATCTCATCTTACTCTCCTTTTTATTAAGTTTGATTGCATTTTGTGACTTTTATTTGATCTAATATGAGTTAGGATGTAATTTTCTATGTTTTGATTGATTGTGATTCTAATGTTAAAAGCTCTAAAATTCCTGATGAAGTGTGTGTTTGAAATTCAATTTTTAATAAAGCAGGTCTAATCAGTCGAGGAAATGAAGTATGTAGCATTCAGTATGTTTTCGGTAGCATCTGTTCCAACATAGCTTAGTTCCAGAACTTCCAAGCTAGTTCGGAACTCCATCACATAGTCATCATCTAGTTCCAAAACTTTTGGAATTAGTTCGGAACTCCAGTATTTAGTTCTAGAATTTTGGACTTAGTTCTAGAACTCCTGGGTATAGCTCTAGAACTCTCACGGTTTTGATCCTTAATGATTTCCTATGGTTCTGGAACTTCTCTGAAGTTCCAAAAATGATGGAATTTCATATATTCTAACCACATCCGGAGCTTTTGCATCAACGACCCTTTCAATCAAGAAAGGATGAGAAGATTTCTCAACAAAATCTAGGGGTAGTTATCTTACATCCATCCGATCAACCATAATCGACTCAAAGCATCTATTCGGGCACGATTTGATTTCATTAGAATCGTTGAGACAGATATGATTGTAAATGTATATATAAGAAAACTGTAGTATATAGATAGATAATAGAATATGATATGAAATAGAGAGAAAATAGAGAAGAGAAATATATACTAAGTACACAGATCCAATATATTTTGTAATACTCAATGTTTTTATCAATAAAATAGCCATTCCTATTTGAGAGAATTCTGAGTTGTTAAATCCTTATTCGAGGAGGAGCAAGATCCCACTCCCCCAAGGACCAGGATATTCATTTATTTGGTATTTATATTTCTTGACAAATAGCTTAGATCATTAATTTTGCATTGTTTTAATTTTTTCGGTTAAACTATATTTTATACTTGTTCTATAGGTGTTTAGTTAGATTCTTATATTTCTTGCAATCATTTTCAAGCATTATAATTTGTGTGAGTTTATTTCCAAAAGAAAGTGTGTTTACTTTCAGAAGAAAGTGTGTTTATTTCCATTCTATAAAGTGTGTTTCCTTTCAGCAAAGCTTTTAGTGTGTTTACTTTCAAAGTTTTCATAGTATGATTTAAATAAGGTTTTACCAAGAAGTCCTTAAGACATTGAAAAGATCCCCCAGAAAATACAAAAAAATAACTATAGTCAACTACTAGATTGATAAGATTACTCTTGTTACATATATATTTAGACACACCCCTGGTTTGATATGACATCAATAAGAAGTTGATTAAATGAAGGGAATTACGATACCCATAATTTTTGGCACCGCTGTTGGGGACACACTAGTTGGAATTTTCTCATTAAGTGTTAGCAAGAGCAACAATAATACATCTAGTAGTTGAAGGATCTTCCCTACTATATCATAAAATATATGAGTAGACCAAGAGACTCACAGGTTATATTCCTCCCAAAAACATCCTCACAAGAATTCATAACATCCTTGAGTCCATTATATTAAATTTAGTAATGCACAAAAGCTTCCTTACAATAACAGTAATATATGCTCATGCACACATCATATTTGGAAACATAACCTCACAATAACTTAGCTCTCACACGTCTCTCTTATGCTACACAGTTCACTACATATTTATAAGGGTGGATAATTTCTCTTCACCACTTATCTAATCCTAAAATAGGTCACATGCTATTATTAGTCACTTACCATTACAAAAATAGTCACACATGCAAGTGCACTAACAATAGACTACTTTTAGTTAACCTCCGTAGTAGATCCACTCTTAGCATGTATCCATGAAAAGTGCTTCATAGTCAATCCTCCAAAAATATCCAATGTGTTTTATGCGTAAGTCTCTAATAGTTTTTGTGCTCTGCACACTATCTCTAAAAATAACTCATCATCATGAAAATGACTAAATCGAACTGTTTCTATTTTACGCACACAATTTCTTCTCGATATGTCCGTGCCTTTGAATGTGCATTGATATATTGCATAAACCTCCTATATTTTCTTAACTAATTTCTATATTTTGACTAACCAACATTACCCCACACTAGTTGCATTGTTGTCCCAACAATGGTTGTCTCCAAAAAGAATCAAAGAATGTGAATAAAGAGATAGAAAGAATTTTGATGAATAAAAGAATGTCTTTACCTTGCAGTATCTTCGATGCAACTTGAAGAATCAATTCTAGATATTCTTATTTTATTTCCACCTCTAAAGTCTACCAATCATTGAGTGTGACTTCTACCTTTTCTAGGATATCCACTGCAATTGAATCTAACTCATCCTTTGCAATCTCTCCTTTCTCATTCTACAAGACCAAAACAATGTTGGACATGGCACTCCTTTTCCCTTCTAACAAGTTCATCATTTACGCAATGAATTTTCCAATCTCATCCACCCTTTCCTTGTTTGGTTCTTGCACTATTATAAGGGTCTCGCGTTTTGATTGACAAGTGCTAATCCTTCCACACGGCCTAATGTTTCATCTTTCATGGCCTTTAGGACTTCATTATCTTCCAAAATGGTCCTAGTTCTTGTAATGGCTTCTGGAATTGTACAAATATTCAGCTCTTGATCTCCCTTCTTTAGTTCCTCCTGAAAGCTCTGAAGCAACCCCTCATATGATGTAATCTTCAGCATCACTGAAGCCTTTTCCCGCTCTTCTTCCTATGTTAGATCCTTTGGAACTGGCATGTGCAGAGGTTCATCTTTAAGCACTAAGTCCACCAAAGTACCTACATAATGTATTTTTTAAGGAAATGTTTGGGTACCTTTGGCTCTAAGTATGGATTTGCTTTCATTATATTGTCCCCAACTTCCTTTTCCATGCTGATGAAAATAATAGTTTTCTCTGTGCAAAGTCTTTTCTTGCTTTAAGCATGCTATTTTTGCATCCTTAGTCCCGATATCCTCTTGTAGCACCCTAATTTTTATAGCCTTATCCATATTCTCGCCTTGCCACCTTTGTCAAGACTTTTACCAAATTATTGCTTACTTGTTCATCGACATAATAGTAGGCTTGATTGTTATGTGTCTAGCACGAGGTGTTTTCTTCAACCTCTTTTATATGCATGAATCCTCACACACATCAAAATCCAGTTCATCCATGTGTGTGTGAATTGACCATGACAATTGTTTCTTTATGTGCACAGTTGCCATCTCTTCATCCATTAGCTCCCAGCCATACAACTCCTTTTGTGTCATTGTGCTTTGAAAGAAGGCGCGGAAAAATTTTCCTATCTCCTCAAGATAGCCATGACTTGTGGAACATACTCTCCAATTTTTCTCTTTGATATTGGCCCCTTAGAAACTTGGGCTTCAATATTTGGAGCTTGTTCTATCGTGTCCTGAGCGGTCTTGATTGTTGTCTTATCTGCTTCCTTTCCTCCCTCTTCTCCATCCTTCATTTTTTCATCCTTTGGTTCTTCTATGTTCTTTGGAGGTGTAGGGGAATTGGGTGCGCTTTCTTCATAATCTTTCACCTCCTCATTCAGCTTCAAATTCCTTCTTCTCTTCTCATTTGTTTCCTTTTGTGGGGAGAGTCGAGGAGATATACACACTGATTAAGGAGTAGAACCTTTGGTCCTTGTTCTCCTAAATACTCTTTTGAAATAGCGCTCTCCTTGGATTGTATCCAAGATCTCCTCATATCCCTCTTATAGCTAGGGGAGTATTCATGTGCTCAAATTATTCCATATTTGGAGGTTGTCTTTTGCCTCTATGCTCCAAACCACCACTATCTTCATGCCCCTCTTCTTCACTATCTACTTGTATATTCTCTGTGGACTTACGCATTGGAACATTCTCCATTCAATGCTTACCTTTTGGTGGCCCTGGGAGCATGAAATCATTCTCCACATACTTATTATTCTATAGCTTGGGCTTGAGCTGCTCTGATGTCCCCAACTTCCAAGATTACAAGCTTCATGTGTATAATATCTACGAGATGAGCCTCTCAATGTAGGCATTCCACCCTAGATATACATACTTCTTTCTCAGAGTGTGGTAGTTATAATCTATCTTTTCGCATTGAATGTTAGGAAACGCACATCCGAAAAAATGGTGAACTCGATTCTGGAAATATATTGCATTAAATACATACATAAATTTTCATCATGGGCTCAAATCCCCATCCTTCATCACAAATTTTGCGTTGCAAAAATGCTAGTAGACTAAAACCGAACTGCCTTACCACCGAAAGCAACTCCTTGGGTATGCGTCACTCTTCTTCAAATGCCGTGTGGATTCTATCATACCACATCTCTTCCCTTTGCTTGAATGGTCCGCTCATTGATCCATCACACAAGTACTTGCCAAATCTTTCTGCAGGTGACTTGTGTTCCATGGGGTACTCCCAAATCTTCTCCTTTGGCCCATCAGGCACTCCAATCTCCATGAACACCAAAGATAATAAAATAGCACCAAAACTTATTCTTTCACCTATCCATGCTTCTTCAATTATTATCTTTGCTATGTGATCCACAATATTGTAGACCACTCCTTGAGACATCTTCTTTGCAATGTGCAGCCACATTGTGTTTACCTGCGACCACCTTTCTTGGTCATTCAACTTTTTCACCAAGTGTGCAGCTACCTAAACTATTGGGTACTTCTTCAATTTGTCAATGTCCATGCCACACGGACCTTTGGTATACCCAAACTCGAGTCCTTGTCTCTAGGATTGCAGCCTTATTAATTAAATTGCTCTCCAAATCATTTGGTGAGGCCCTTAGTGCCATCACCGTGAAATAAAAGAAACTATGATTCTAACCCTCCACCAGGAAAATAGAAAAATTCCTCATGGAATCTTCTCATCAACCATCGATACAATGGTTCATACTTCCTAAAGTATGGTAGCTCATACAACTGGTAGACTCCAATCTTCTTGAGAACTTCTCACTAGCATCATCGTATCCGACATATCTTCTTCCATGCACTTGTTCATTTTTGTGCTCAACAACGCATTAAGCTCCTTCTTATTATATGATTTTCAATGGTTATAATAACTGATTTTACATTGACAGATGTGGGAATCCCATTCTTGTCCCACGATCACGCCCTCTAGATATTGTATTTCGAGAAATTAATCTCGAGAGAAATTTATTCTTCCACTTGAGCTTTTTCTAACTTTTTACTCTTGTTGCGAGTGATTTATTTAATACAATCTATAACCTACAATATTCCAATTCCATATACTTTCCTTTTATATCCTGTAGCGTGTAAAACCAAACCTATCTTGATTCCACGTGCTAGTCAAGATTATATGCCGTAGCTCTTTTGTAACACCTTCCTTTACTCAAACCCTTCGCAATTGGGGATGCAAGATTCCTTTGCGCACAAATATGCTCATCGCATCTCGAATCACACTCTTCACACCTAAATACTCTTCTTATAGCTCTGTCGCACTTGGGCATTTCAAATTATCATGATTGCAATGGTAAAAATAAACTCACATCCCGTCCTTATATATATTTTCAAAATTTAGTACATTTATTGCTTCTTCACCTACCAACAATCCTCTCATTAATTGACCACCTTTGTTCTTTCCACATGGTACATCTTCGTGCCCAAGTTATAGCCTTCCAAAGTAGCACCTTCCTACCTTCTAGCCACAAACTTCTCTTTAGAACGCTTCCATGTGCTGATTACCTCATCACTACTCTTTCCATCGGTAGTTCTCATGGCCTCTTCTTACCTTGTGTTATACTTGTTTCTTCATTCATCTCCATCTATGGTCCTTATTTCTAGAAGAAATGTTTCCAATTCTCCAACTTGAATAACACCCATAAAATTTAGTTCCTTTCATGTGATATTTTCATCATTCATGTACCTAGATATCGATAACCTACCCCACACTAAGGACATGTGTAGACCTATGCACATAAAAATGCTTAAAAATAGGAATTAGCTTCTAGTGTGTAAACGTGGTTTATTACACAAACACACCAACTAAATTGACAAAGCATAGCGATGAAGAAGGAAATACATTAAGGAAATTCATAATTGAAAAGCTAATGTAAATGGAAACACCGAATTATTACAAAACCAAGAAGACTTATTTATAGTAGGGCTTCACCTACTCCCATTAAAGTAACTGGGTAATGTATTCTAGCAAGCACCTCTAACTAACAAGCACCTATTTCAAGTATGTGAGTGATAACATACAGTCCCAACCAATGTACTTTGATTTTACCTGGATGGCGCAAAAATTTAGAATCATAAAGGATTACCATATGTCTTATCCCAAGCTTTTATCCCTGATGTGCATGTCTTGCCATGCTTTCTTCCCGGCCTTCTCTTATTTTTCGACTCCAACGTGTTATTACTCAACACTCATCCAACTTGATTAACTTCGCAATCCATTCTTCTAATTCTTGCTCATCAGCTAGACCTCCAACATGTGCAATATGCAAATAAGGTAACATAAATTCCATTGGAAGAAATTCTTATGCGCCAAACACCAACTGAAATGTTGTGGCTTTGTTCAACCTTTTATATGTTGTTCTATATGTCCAAAGTACTGTAAATAATTTATCATCTCAATCCTTCCTTCTAACATCATAGATTTTTGATAATCTCTGGTTAAAAATTTTGTTGAAAGCCTCAAGCAGTACCATTAGCTTGAGGATGATAAGGTGTTGTCTTATGGTGTGCAATCATGAATTTGTCTAATAAAATTTTGATTGTCTCATTAAGAAAATGTGTGGCCCTATTATTGGTCAAACTTAAATGACATCCATACCTTGTAATAATATTCTCCCATAGGAACCTGGTTGTTGTAGTTGTTGTATAATCCTTTGTAGGTGTTTCTTCTACCCACCTTATCAGATAGTCTATGTAAGTGATGATATAGCGCGATCCACTTCTTTGCATAGCCGGTGTAATAGGACCCACAAAATCTATTGCCCATTTCTCAAATGGTTCTGCACTAGGAATAGGCCTTAATGGCATCTCATCTCATTGTCCTGGTTTCCCAAGACACTGACAGTGATCACAAGCCCTACATAATTTCTTACAATATTTATGCAGGGTCTCCCACCATAATCTAGTGAGTAAAATCTTATGTGTGGTTGTTTCACTTGCATAGTGGCCACCTACAATACCACCATGACCTTCCTCTATGATTTTTTTGCATTCATGTTCCAAAGACGCAATGACACAAAACAACATCTCGACCTAGCTTGTATACGAGTCACCACTAATTAACATATAGGGTGCCGCACATATCACAGGTTGTTTCTTTTCTAAGGATTTCATTCATTTTGGTGTCATGCATGTTCATAGAAAAATAACATTGTCCTCTAATTCTGATGATGCTCATTATAACCTATGTAGATGTGCATTGGGCATGGTATCCTCAATGGCCTGTGCTTCTTCTCTTGACTGTATTCTTGATAAATGGTCTGGTCCAAAATTACTTTTCCCTTGTTTTACCACAACTGTGAAGTCAACATCTTGAAATAAGAGTACCCATTTATGTATGTGCCCTTGTAAAACAAGTTTTTTTACCAAATACTTCAATGCCATGTGATATGTATAGAAAACAAATGGTGTACCTAGTAGGTATTATCTGAATTTGTCTAGTGCATAGATCATTGACAAAGATTCACACTCTGTATTTGTGTAACTTTGTTATGTAGGAGTCATATTTTTACTAGCAAAATAGATAGGATGATCTATAACACCTTCTCAAACTTGAGACAAGATGGGCCAATGGCAATTCAGAGGCATCCACATGTACATGAAATGGTTGGTCCCATGAAGGAAAATGCATTATAGGCGCAGTAGTAAGTTTCTCCTTTAATGTCTTGAATGTGAGTTTTTACGGTTCTCCCTAGTAGAACGTACCTTTCCCTTTTAGTAACTCCTCCAATGGTGTGGAAACTTTGGCATATAATTTAATAAACTTCTTGTAATATCCTATATGACCCAAAAATCCATGCACCTCACTCTGATTGGTAGGATCCTTTAGTCCTATAATGACTGCAACCTTAGCTAGATCAACTAACAAACCTTCCTTGCAGATTATGTGTCCTAATAGTATCCCAAATGGTGTAGAAAATATGCACTTCTTGATGTTCAAAGAGATACTCAACTATCTACATATTTCAAACATTAAGCACTGATTGTCACAATGATCCTTTACTAATCCATACACTTTGTCCAATCATACAAATAAAACCATAAGAAGTTTTGAATAAAATCCTTGAACACTTGAAAAACTATGTGTGAAAATACAATAGGAGTGTTTTCAAACCAAAAGGCACCACAAGTATAGGTGAAGCTACCCCATTCAAGTAGTAAAATTAGTCTTTTCCTATTCCTTCATGGAAATCCTAACCTAATGATACCCATATAACCCATCTGTAAATGAATAGATCTCGCGCCATGCAATGCCTTCTAGTATTTCTTCAGTGAATGGTGTAGGAAAGGGATTAGTCACACATGCAACATTCATCTCCCTATAGTCCACACAAATCCTAATCCTACCATACTTCTTAATACTAATAACTATTGTACTAACCCATTCTAAATCATTAAGGGACTTAATGATCCCATACTTCAATATCTTTTCAATCTCTTCTTTGACCTTTTCATGCAAGTTGGGGTTCATCCTGTAGGGTCTCTTCCTAACTCTGGGTGACCCTTTTTAAGATTTATCCTCATCTCTCCTAATGATTCATGAGTGCATTTAAGTTCATGATAGCCTCGAGGGAATAAATCCTGATAATCCCATAATAGCTCTATGATTTTTTCCACTTGAGTCTAACCAAAATTCTCCAATTATGGCCTCATTAGGCTCAAAGCATATGATTCGATATTCACTTTTTGGTCTTCATAGGTTCATGATAGGTATGCGTGGTCTTATCTACACCTTTGTCCAATACTTCATGCCTACCGCTAAATGGTATATATCCAGATCTTCTACTTCTTCATCGTCCACTAAGTAGACCATTTTTCTTTTTCTTTCTCAAGGCAAGTGCGCTAAAGTAGTGTGGCTTTGGCCTCTGTATCTTCAACAAGATGCACTCTGAAGGAGTTCTTCAGCCTTGGAACTATCACCCATAGCTAAATACTTAATGAGTTTTAATGCTTCTTCCATCAGAGGATTGATAGAGAAGAAGTCAAATCTCTAGGTCATTCCTGCAAATAAATCCTGTCAATTTCCATTCTCTCTATGGAGTTCTTCATATAGATACCAAGCACGCGCACTGCCTTGTAATGTGGAATAAAAATTTTACACCCAAAGTGAAGGTGGTAAATCTTCCTGCCCCTCTATCCATAGTCTCTCACACTTCTTAACATGGTTCTAAACAAGTTGATTACCATGCTAAGTGCAGATTTGAGTAGGTGCATTGCTCCACAAGAACCTTGTGGCAAGAGCAATCCTAATTTCATTCCATCCTACACGATAATCCTTATGGACCACCCACCAGCGTGCTTCTATCCCTCGTAGTGTATATGCTAGCATACTCATTCTCTCCAAGGTGTCTATCCACTTTGATATTCCATAGTGCAGAGGAATACTATAGGATCTTCTTCTCCGGTGTAACAGTACCGAGTTATTACCTATTCTCTTGATATAACGTGGTATGATGTCCTTAGAAAATAGGCTCTTTACTTCATGCCCTACTAACTCATAAGTGTTATGAACCCAATTATCACAAGAAACACTTGTAGTATCACTAATCGGTTGTGCATCCTCCTACTAAAGGATTCATTCTCTACATGGCTCAAGCACCTCTGGATATCAGATGGTGCATACATAAATCCTATTTAGGTCTTCTTAAGTCAAAAGCTCAACATAGGGCACATATTTTCCATATTTTAAAGGGATAATAACTCTTTCCTCCTTTTTTCAAAGCTGATATAACCCTTTTGAATCGAAAATTAACATTATTTTCATAGCACCAAGGATGCCCCAAGAGAGTGGGAAGCTATCCGACTTTGCTAGTGCTAAAACCTCAAAATCTCTTATGAACTTGGCTCCTTGTATGGTAATAGATGCATCTTTCAAAACTCTGATGGGAGTGGCCTTAGTCCAATTATCCATGAACAATACATTATAGGATGGGGCAATGGGGTCTCCCCATTTGTACCCATGCATCTAAGGTAAGAACATTGACTTCAAGCCTATATCAATCTGTATATTACTCAATAGCCACCCATCCACAAAAAAATTTAGAGTTATTTCATTTTCATAATCTAAGCTATGAGGAGGGAGATTTTCATGTAGGATCTATCATCCAAGTATCATTACTCATGAGCAGAGTATTTCCTTTTAACCAATTTCATAACGGTGGAATGATATTCTCTGGTGAAACAATTTGTACACTTCTCTCAATTCATCTATATACGAGTTTGGGCCATCTCTCGATGCTTTCATTTACTCCATCTTTTGTGATTGCTCCTTTAAATATTATATTTCACCCTAAAGATTCCGAGGACCTCCATAGTTTCTTGGTAAACCTCCTTCGATGGGCGGGATCTACATACCATACATGGAGTACCTCCTCTTTGGTAATGGTAGGATTCGGTTGCAATGAATCTCTAGTGCATGTTGCCTCAATGCAGGTCATGATCTTTACTTGCAATTCCTTAGACCATGCTTCCAACTTAGACATCTAATGAATTTCCACATCGTAATGTATCCTAACTATCCCTACGCCTTTTTTTTCTTGTCTATGCTACTTGATAATATGCTCATGCGCGTCTAGGCATTCCTCATAACTACGATTATTTCGCTTGAAAGAACATGTAACATTATGGGGACATTCACTCCTGTAGTGGTGAGGAGATCTTCATGTATAACATGTTCCATGAGGGAAATCGCTTCTTCCACCACCACGGCCTCTTCCTCCAAATCCACCATGGTATCCTTATCCTTGGCCACGAATTTATTCAAAACACCCTTCATTCTAATCATAGCACACCTTATTGTGATCTCAATCTTAATGCTCATTCTTTCCTTTAAAGTTATCTAAAACTCCTGTCTGTCATATACCAATATCTATAACATCCTAGATCTCGACTAATCAACCAATAGTCTTCTATGTCATGAGTCGGGGACCTAAAATTTTATAGTGGCATGAAATGTTTGTCCTTATTGCATGTTGTAGTAGTGGGCAGCAGCTAGAATCATGGTTTAAATGGCAGATCACACAATCTAACAATAATGAGCGTATAAATTTGTGGGGACAACTATTCTTTGTGTGACCTTCCACTTCACAATATGTGCACCAAATCCCTATGCGTGTCTCATGTGCTAAATTTTCCAATAGTTTCTCAAATTGCTTTGCCATAGTTGTGATCCATGCTTCTAAAAATGGGCTCGCCCCAATGTCAATACTTCTAACTACCTCAACACGTAAAGTTGTTTCAAGTGCTTCATGTGGATGAGTGTATGTTTTTGTGATATTGCTCTCCTAAAAGGTGTAATCATACCTCCCAAAAACCATTGCACATGCTAGCTTGCATGAATATCATAATAAATCTTATATAACATTGTTTTTAAGTGAGGATCATACTCTCTGACACTTTCACTAGTGCCTTGCTTAATATCCTTGAGTGCACTTATACTCTTCTACTCAAACTCAGGGATGTTAAACTATTTAAGGAAAGCATCTTTTAAAGTTGTATAATCTACACAAGTCTAATTAGGGTCAAACTTTTTGTACCAGCTGTGTGCGTGCCCTTATAACGTAGTAGCAAATTGAATTTCCCTACACTCAGAAGTTGTGATTCCTTTTGTGCGCCACATTATTTCACACATGTGTACGTGTTCAACAACATCTTCTATGCCCCTATACTATGGAAGATGAAGAGACATCTCCATGTAAATATTTTGGGGTTGGTGCAGACCTTTCCCACCTAATCCAGAACCTCTTGTGTTTCCTCTACCCAATAGAACCATTAGATCCACAGAGCTAGAGCCACCTATATCTCCTAATCCCGGACCTATAACTGGGGTGGGACCAGAAGATGTATTTCCACGTGTCCCAACTGTAGTACTAAACTACACCCCAACAGTCTATGAAGTGTTACTACTCCTATAAGATAGTACAAAAATTTGAGCACCTGAATTTGGTGTAGATAATACACCCAATAAGGTACTCCCATATAACAATGAATTCATTTTCATTTCTATCATCATGCCTCTTATAATACTCACTCCTACTCTCCCACAACTGGAATTAGCTTTCTAAATTTTTGTTGTACTAGATGTTGGAACACCAAGCGCAAGGGAAAGGCTGCCAAGGGGATTCAGATGATGCACGCTAGTGGCCCAAGATGTTTCTACTAGTGCACTTCTACATGAGGTGAGGAGGGTTCCCTTTCATGCTTTCCCAAATGGGGAGTTCCCTCGACGCTTGATTCCACGTATTCTACGTGAACTTCAACTCCTTTCAAAACTATCTTTATCCACAAAGGAATTTTCTCTATAACCTCCCACTACTTCTCTCTTGCCCTCTCACATGCATCATTATACTTAAGTTGCCTTTCCTCTCTCTTCCTTTTTTCTGCTAGGTCTACCATCTTTCACCAAACTTGCTTCTTCCCCTCAGCATGGTGGGGTTTATCTAGCCATCAGTTTTCTCTACAAATTCAAATTTACCATCAGGATTATGATCGCCATTGGAATGCCTTACACGTAAGTTCCCTTGGGATATCGTAAAAATTGGAATTCAGCTACCTCTGGGCACAAATAAGTGGAAATTGAGTACTCCAAGATATAATTGTTCAAAACACCACAAAACCATGTATCCACAACACGAGTCCAAATCAGATCAGCATCATAAAGGGCCTAAAATTCTTCCTGCGTCCAAACAAGTGTGTGATACCTCCAATTCCATTTAGAAAGATAAACTACCAGCCACGATCGTATAATTTTACTAGAAAAATAGTAAATAAGCTCTCAAACAAACTATCATACAGATTCTATTCCACCCATGCACATGTGTTAAATTGAGATCCAGTGTTGAACCTCCATGTTTATTCATCTTCTAGATTGTGTATCCACTCCTAAACACTTGCTAGTGTCAACCGGTATGTCTTCATCGTGAACCATCCTAAAAGAAACTGAAAAAGATGTCCCGGAAATGAAACCAATGACACAACCTATAATTCACCGGTAAAATCCTGTGCACATCTTTGGCACATTACTCGGTCTAGACCGAGTGCTGACCCAAGCATCTAAAAGTACCAAGATCCTCTTTAGGTTTGTTGTTGTCGGATGTTAGCATGATGAAGACTTAAAGCATTCGAATCTATGACTAAGATATCATTCTACAGTGCATGTTCAGATCTAGATCTAGGGAATAACAAAACTAAAAGATAACCATGATGAAATCAAGCATGAAACACTAAACTATAACCATGATAACACCTCAATTCAGTCCATAATCTCTATTATTTTAAATTCAATAATGTCATGAAGCTTCCTTACAATAACAGTAATATATGCTCATGCACGCATCAAATTTGGAAACATAACCTCACAATAACTTAGCTCTCACACCTATCTTTATGCTACACAGTTCACTACATATTTTTAAGGGTGGGTACTTTCCCTTAATCACTTATCTAATCCTAAAATAGGTCGCATGCTATTATTAGTCATGGCGTTACTAAAATAGCCACACATGCAAGTGAGCTAACAATAGACTACTTTTAGTTAACTAACAGTAGTAGATCCATTATCATCTTGTATGCATGTAAAGCATTTTGTAGCCGATTGTCCAAAATATATTTGATGCGTGTCACGCAAGTCTCTAATCAGTTTGTGTGCTCTGCATGCTATCTCCAAATATAACTCATCATCGTGAAAACAGATAATTCATGAAATTGTTTCTATTCTACGCGTGTGATTCCTTCCAGATAATTTTGTGCCTTTGAATGTGCTCTACTCTCTTGCATGAACCTTCTGTATTTCCTTCACTAAGTTCCTTATTTTGATTGAACAACAAGCCTAAGACCAAACTCACCAAAATATTTATCCACAATGACAAGTCCATGAATGTCAAAACTGCCATTTTCATCAAAATGTCTTATGCATCCACTTCTCATGCTTTGAGATTCCAAAAAGAGATCCTTATCCAACCCCCAACTATAATAATCTTGGAAAATCCTACAGTCCATATTCGAAAAACTCATGGTTGCATGCCTTCTCCAACTTCCTCCTATCTCGCCCCATTGATTATTCGCGTCTCAAATCCATATGGTATCACAGGGACCATTACTATAAATATCATCAAGTTCATTCCCATGATATTGAAAATTTATGTACCTTCAAGGACTTAGTGCAATGGCTTATCGATCATGGGTAAATTCAATTATATAAACCAAATGCTCCTCCTAACCAACCATTAGATGTAATCAAGCATCCCTCCCATAATCATCCACCAAATAACTAATATAATTCTCTCATATCCCAAGTGACTAACGCCCATGCAATCAGTCACGTTTCAACATCACCACCCATGTCCATCACACCCATATCTACTACACCCACATCTATTGCACCCACGTCTACTTTAACATCTACACCTACACCCATGATCATATATGTGCCCATACCCATATCTACATCTATTTTTCCTACATCTATTAAAGCCACATCTACTACATCCACATTTACTACATCCACATCTACTACACCCACATCTACTATACCCACATCCATCCCCACATCTATCTCAACATATACCTCTACATCCATGCCTACATCTACATCTACTTTTACACCCATATCTTTAAATATATGTATACCTACATCTACATCTGAATCCACGACCATATCTATATCATCTCTTACCCCTTCTAAGTGGAAATCCTCCCTTGATTCTATCACAAATGATGTCCTTATTCCATCCTTATCTCCAAGAAGTACAACTACTTCTATATCATCACTTCCACATTCCACACAATCCACAACCTCTCCTAATCCCACCAATCCAACTATCCAAAACCCTCCCCATATTCATCCTCAATCCTTACATCTCCAGAACAACCTACACTCAAATAATCTAGTCCCGCTTCCAAAGACAAACCTATCATAGAAATTATTCCTATCCCTGCTAAGAGAAAAGCTTTATGACCAAAATATAAGAACCTTGACACCCCCATAAAAAAATATCTTACTCATACGCATAATAAATTAGAGGCTCCCCTTCAAATCCCCATCAATCCAAATAATCCAACATCTAATCATATATCGTAGGACCATTACCATCCATTTTGGGACTATTCCTTCCATCAAATTCACCCATTACCTCCCTAACTGAATCAAAACCATCTACTCCTCCTTCTAGGACCAAATCAATATCCGAGCTCTATAAAATATCACAAGAGTAAGGTATCACTGGAGTTTGCATTCATGCTCGATCCTAAACTAAATCTATCTATACTCCACGGAACTCCTTTTTCAAATCCCCATTAGGTCTTACACAAAAAAATCATCGTATTCTCCAAGGATTTTCAATTACCCTACCCCCTATCAAATCCTTCAATTCACGTGGGTGGAAACCCACATGGTTTGATTATAACATCATTTGTGCTTATTATCATGTCCCTAGGCATGATGGAACATGTAAGTCTCTTCAAACCCTCATTGACAAACCTCATAGAAGAGCTTGATATCCTCATCCAAGAAGACCACCCTCTTCCATTGACTATCTTATCCACATCTAAACAAAAACCTAAAATCAAATCTACAACTTCCAAAGCCTCTAAATATGACCCTTCATCCACACCTAATGGCACAATCTTACTATCAAGTTCTACCTCTTCTAAAGAGGATCCCCTATTTTCATAAATGTCATTTGTATTACCACCTACTATCACCCCGTGATTCACTACCATTCACCCAATCAATATCAATACCTTTCATCACTTATCCTTCTAACAATATTATCCAATATTCCTCTTCATCAAAGGATAAGAAATCCAACCTAGCCACTCCACATACATAAAAGCCTATTGTCATTGAAAAAATAATTGTAAAATAATTACATCAAGCTCATGTCAAGATATATCTCTCTCGAGCTCATCTTAATCTCCCCTAATCAACGAAAATATCTTGTTAACTCCCTACAAGCATATACCAATCACCACCGATGCACCTCAACCTTTCGTGTCCCTCTTTGGAGCTCTTAAAACTTCCACCTCCATCTCTTTTGGTGATTTTAAAAGTCTTGACATTTTACCGAACGTCATGATCTTTCCATTCTCATTGTTGTCTACATTAATGATACCTTCATCAGATGATCTATGATTGACAATGGTGGTAAAATCAACCTCATCTCATCTCATACCTTCAATCAACCCAAGCTTCCTAACATCATTTTTTTCCCAATCATCCATGGTATGGTTCTTTGATCCTTTAATGATGTTGTTGCCCCGCTTTAGGAAAAAATTTCCTACCTACCCATGCTTTGGTGAAAAAAATTCTCCATGAAATTTTCTACATTGTTGACGGGGATTTCAATATACCATTTTTCTCGGACACCCATAGATCTAGACTATGTTTTGCATCCCATCCAATCTTCATCATTTACTTAAGTAAGAACATGAAGGGAATATGCATACACTCCCCAATGATATCCCTCCCTTCATAGCATGCTACATGACCTACATGCCAAATGGCATGTTCATACAAGAAGTAGTGTGCATCCTTTAAAGAATCTATTGATTAACTAAAATTTAAATTTTAGAATTAATCTCATAAGTAAAACAATGTAATAAATTAAATATATTGAAATATGAATGCTATATGATTTTATTTTATATTTTAAATGAAATAAAATAAGAGGAAAAGGTACTAACACTGGTATATTCTTACCTTGCGGTGATCGGGACTAAGTGGGATGATGAATAGGTGGAGCAGAGTGTCGCAACACACCTTAAAAAGTTGTAGCAGGCAGATCTTTTGAGAGGCTGTGGTGCCTACTGAGAAGGATAAGGGTTCCTATAGTTCCCTAGTCTAAAATATGGGCATGTTGGTGAAAGAAATAACTCAAAAACTGATCTTGGAAGGGCCACTCAATCTTCAAATAATTTTCCTTTTGTCATGTAAATGTCACACTACCTTTCAATGATGATTTTGTGAACTTACAATGAAGAATTATCTGTAAAACCCCACACAAAGCATCAAACCCTAAAAATGAAATATTCTTATGAAGGGGTCAAACTATCCTTAGTAGCCATAAAGGTGGTCTTACAATCAAGCATTGTACTACATCTATGGGTAAGTGCACCAATCGGCGGGGAAAGTGGACAAAAACTAAAAATGAATGAAACGTGTACATGTTTTTGTAATAACGGGATCATGTTATGTTTTCCTTGTGTTCGTAATTCATGAACCTATAACACGTACGCATTATGTTAAACCTTAAACAAAAAATCCAAGCCCTATTCATTTTCTTTCCCCAATTGTGAGTTTTACATCAAATCGCTACCTCTCTGTTTCAAATTCGGTTGGATCTTGATGAAATGATCATCGAGAATTTCTACGAAGATAAAATTGACAATTTTATCATGGAGAAGAGGTACGCATAATTATTTTATTAAAATTGCATTACAATTTTGTAATTATAGAGTATAACTTGAATTGAATACATATTTTTTTATTATTACAACTCTATGTCAATGTAATCAACCACAACCAAACCCTACAATTCATGTGATCACTCCTAACCCTCCTAAAGTTGCTCAACATCCCTCAAGTAGTCAAGAAGATTTAGTAGACCATATAATGGAAAAAAATATTGAAATTGAGGATTTAATCAAAACAATTAGGGATTCATATTCTACAAACCCCCACCGCACCTCTCTTGCAAACACATTGGAGGCATTAGTTTCTCAACTTGAAGTAGAAATGACTCAAATTGATCATTAGACATCCTATAGAGATCATTGTCGGGTTTATTATGGAAACAAATTGTCATATTTGGATGTAAAGAAAATACAAATTACAAAAGAAAACATATTATTCACGGACCTTGGAACCAATTTGCCTATTTAGTTGTCATGCAACGGTTTCCCTCCCATCGGTGTAATAATGATTTGAATAAAAATAATTTTTGGGACCGATGGTGGATGGTGTTTGATTTTCCACCTTTCAATGACAATGAGGTGCCAATATAATTTTTAGGGAACTCTATTGTGATTTTATCCTCAATGAGAATCCAAAATATTTTTATTTCTCAGATTTTAAGGGTTGGGCAAAAGGCTCACGCACAGTGATCGACCGGAGTTCACAATGTGCACCTATTCGATAAGGTAGATTACTTGCACAAAATCCACCTCACCTTAAAAATTTCCCTAAATTAGTGTAGGAGAAAGTAGAGATTGATATACTCCATGCACTTCAGTGGGCTATTTGATGCTCTTGTTTGACATACAAGGGATATTTCTAATTCAAATGTTTGTGGAGGTACATAGAGTATTCCCTCAGAAACACTAGCACGAGGCCATATCTTTTCTTGACATGTGGTAGCATATGTTCGGGACCGAGAGGACAATGATACTTTCATGCATACTATTTTTGT
Organism: Taxus wallichiana var. yunnanensis; assembly: GCA_018340775.1. Classification (NCBI taxonomy): domain Eukaryota; kingdom Viridiplantae; phylum Streptophyta; class Pinopsida; order Cupressales; family Taxaceae; genus Taxus; species Taxus wallichiana. Next base: position 431,283,810 of record CM031241.1, on the reverse strand, counting down.
GGATTTTATGCTAGTGGTGCACATGATAATGCCACTATGTCGATGCCTTTTTGAGTAATAAATTTGGATTATAGTCATCGGTATAACCTTTGGAGGCATTTGTTATGTTTTATTATGCATGTTACAAAAATATCGAGCACTTGATTTACTTATATATATTAAAAATTTTAAACAATTGTATTTGTACTTGTATACATTTATATTATGACATGTGGGAGGGTGTCATCTTCTCGGCCATAGGCTGCAAGCACCATGCCTACACATACATTCATAGAGGTACTAGTGGTGCACACGATAATGCCACTATGTCGGATGCCTTTTGAGTAATAAATTTGGATTATAGTCATCGGTATAACCTTTGGAGGCATTTCTTATGTTTTATTATGCATGTTACAAAAATATCGAGCACTTGATTTACTTATATATATTAAAAAATTTAAACAATTGTATTTGTACTTGTATACATTTATATTATGACATGCGGGAGGGGTGTCATCTTCTCGGCCATAGGCTGCGAGCACCATGCCTACACATACATTCATAGAGGTAATTTAGAATGTTAATTGTGTAAAATTTTAATATATATATACATATATATATATATATATACACACATATATATATATATATATATATACATATATATATATATATAGATAGATATATATAGATATATATAGATATATATATACATATATACATATATATATATATATACATATATATATATACATATATATATATATATATATATATATATATATGTATATATATACATATATATATAACTAAATATATGTATGTTCTTGTATGTTCAACTAACTTGACGTGATATATGTTTGATAAAGTTGATGACTTCACTAGACACCCCACCATCTCTGCGATGAGTAGAGAAAGGTGTTTCCACTGCGATTTCATTTGTGCAACAACTCATTGAGGTATTCAAACAACATGTATTTTCATTAAATTGCTCGTGTAATTCATATTATGTTAAATTACATGTTAATAATGTCCTTCATTATAGCATTATTAAATTATGTTAATAATGTCCTTTATTGTGTATACGTAAGAGTTACCTACAATAGGAAGCAACCATGTTCATTTGATTCACAAGTCATGGCACAATAAAAAAATATTTGTATATTGATAAAATTAGTTAAAATATTTTCATTACACATACATGTACTTAGTTGGTGTAATTTTTTTAATCTAAATTCAAAACATTTATTGTTAACATAGTTCTATTTTAGCTCATTTTTATGTTTGATTTTGTGATATTGTGTGTTTGTAAGGAACTTCAACCCCTTCCATTTTGACTTTGAGGGCACATAATCCTCTAGCTCATCATTTTGAAACCCCCATTCATGCTCCAAGAGCTCCAATGACACATCTGAGCTTGAGATGCAAATTCAATGTGACTAAGAGCTTGTGGTAAGTGTGTGTATTTATATAAATACTTTCATTAGCATGGTCTTAAATACATGTTGAAAACATATATAAATTAAGTTTTGTTTTTAAACGTTTGCATTTATAGGTTCAAATATAAGCGAGTCTTCAGAGAAGAGGACTCGTAGCATGGGCATGATGATCCAAAGTCATCTTAGGGATCTCCATCTTTGTTTTAGGGAGGACCTTGTTTTAGAAATGCCAAGAGAGGGATATATTTTGATGATTAGGATATATATGTATTGCATGCCATTATTTTGTATGCCTACATGTGCATGGCATTGTATGGATGCCTATATGACATTTGAACTTAATATTATATGACCTATTCATGTACTTTAATATTTACTATGGATGTTAATACTATTAGAAACTTGATATTTTTGTATGACACCTTACATTTTTGAGATTATTATTGTATGAAGCTAATATGATGTGCACTTGACAATATTTAAGTCATTATGGATTACTTTTTCATTTATCAAAGCATAATGTATGTACTAATGTTTTCAATGTATAATATGCATCAAATTTTGGAAATAAATATTTATAAAATGTATTTATTTAAAGAGTTGCCTAATATGAGTAATTATTCATTCAAATTATCGATGTGTATAAGTGTATTTACCTTATATGTGTGTCTTCTTTCTCATGGTCTCTTTCATCTTGGTTCATAGCTTATCATGCATGTATTGCATCCTTCAATGCTTATTAGTATTCTCCCTATTAAAACACCTCATACAATCAATAGGACTATCAATAACGTGATTCATAAGGCTCCTAATACCAATGTTGTTAATATTATGATAAATGTCAACTATTCCCCTTAAGAAAATGTTTTTGTTAGAGCTTCACAAGCATTGATGAGGGGGTGAATTAGTGCAGATTAAAATTTTCACTTTAAAAAGATAATTCAGAATTTCTCAATGAGAGCATAAAAATATCATGAGAATTTAAACAAACATATGTGAGATAGAAGAATGTTGAACACATAATTTATAGTGGGAAACCCTTTCAGGAGAAAACCCCACTTGAAACCATGGCTTTATTAGGAACACCAATTCCAAAACTTACAATGGTTTTGGTTGAGCACCCACTCAACCTGTGAAGCACCAACTTCACAACCTAAAACACCCACTCGAAGATTTTCTAAGCACCCACTTAGTAAATTTTAGTAAGCACCAACTTGTAAGGATCACCAACCCCTAATTTAATCAGCTACAAATGATCTTTTGTAGGCACATACCCACAAGGAGGCTATAACCCCCTAAAAATGATAAGCTACAGATTAGACTTATTTTACATACAAATTTTGGTCATCTAGTTACTAAAATTGCTTACACAATAAATCATGATCACTTTTCTCTAGTTGTTTGTGTTCTTCTCGGTCACTCTCTTTTACTCATCTAGTTTGATCTCTCTTACTCAATCAATCATTGTACTAATGCCTTGCTGTTGATTCATCAATACTTCATCTATCTATTATTTTCTTTCCTCTCTCATTTCTTTCTTTCAATCTCTCGAGCTTGATTGCATATTCTTCTCACTTGGGAAATTTTCTTCGATTGGTCTTTCAACTCTAGTACTTTATTTCATTCTGAGAAATGCTCATATGGGTATCAAATTTTCTCTATATAGTTAATTGACCCATTTCAACAACTCCTTTTACATTTCGTGCATCTTTCCTTCTCCATCACTTGAAATTTTGGTTCATTAAATGAATGGAAATCACTCCATATTTTTCTCTTGCTATATTTGACTTGATGTCACCTTTTTCTATACATTTACAAAATATTATTTATGATTCCACACCTAACAATAGATTTCCCATCTTTTTATGATTTATAACTTGACCAAGGTGAGTGATTGGCTTTCTTCTCTGCTACTTAATTTCTCCTTGACACCATGTATTACATAGATAATGTAATTGCATTATCTTAAATCCAAAGAGAATTGAATATTGATAGCTGGAATTATATATTTCTTCGTTCTTCGTGGAGATCAAGTCGTATACTTAGCCGCAATCACCAATCAATCAAATCACCATCAATTTTGGAGAACAAAATAACACTTTTCCATGTTTAAATAAATTTAATTGTCCTTGATCCTTGTCCAGTTCATACTTATTCAATATGTGACTTTCCTTAGCTTCTTTTAATTTTTCCTTTTATCATAACACTTTCATTTGATCGTGGCTTTTTAGTTATCCGCGGTTTTTCTTTTCTTTTTGTGACTATTATCCCAAATTCACCCCTTGAGGTAAATTTGGATAACTTGTATAATCACCTCATGCTGGAGCAAGTAGAAATGATGGAAGGACAAAAATTGGATTTTGGGGGCCCCTCTGGTTTCTCTCTGACTTCCCTGTCCAAGGAAAAAATTCAAGGAGTTAGGAAAAATTGAAAAAATCCCAAAATTGGGGTTTTTGGCCCGGGCCGCATAGGTACATGGGGGAGGTCTGGGATCCAAAAATATGAAAAGGCTGTGATCCAAGAGAAAATCGGCTAAATTAGGTAATTTTGTCTGTGCGGTCCATGAGCGTCGGCACACGAGTTCACCGTAGAGCTGAAATGGTCAATTTACAAGTGTATCAAAAAAGTTGGTTTTTCTTGACCCAAGTTACATGTGTATGTGGGGGACATCTAGGATCGAAAATCAGAAAGGTCACGGTCAAGAGAAAATTGATGAAATCAGGTCGAAATGTCCCATGCGGTCCATGTGACAGTTGAGACACTCGGACACGCGAGCTCGAAATGCCGAAACGGATGACTACAAAGGAGATGCGGATGAAGCAAAGGTTTTTCTTCCCAATTCGTACAATGGACATTCGGGAAAATAGGACCCGAAATACGAAGTAGCCACATGTAAGGGAAAAGCAGTGCAAATCGGACCCCCAAACTTTAAACGGCCATAACTTTTGACCCCGAGCCTCGACTTTCACAAAATGTGACTTTCTGGAATGAGCATGACGTCCTCTACGCCAGAGAAACTAGATTTCTTAATTTTTATGAGGGTATATATATAAAAATAAAATAAACATATTCAGCTCCAGTAAATTAAATGCTCAATCCTTTTAAATGATAGAAATGTCTGCAAACCCAAAATAGCTTCCCACACTTAGAAGGCCATAACTTTTGTATTTCTCAACGAAAATGCACAAAATTGGTACTGTTGGAATCATGGCTCTGAGACCGATAAAAATAAATTGAGAAATATATAATTTTATGAAGAATCAATGGTGATTTTGTAAAAACATGATTAGGTTCGAATAGTGTTTTATTTGGTAGTTAGGATGCATTGATGAAGCATCACTGAAATTTACCACTCTTTGCAAGTCATGGGATAGTATGGGAATCCTTTTGCAAGAAAAAAAAATAATTTCACTTCATTTACTACATCTTACAAGTGGTTGAAGGATAGATTTCAGGATTTTCATTTTCCCTCTCTCTCTCTCTTCTCAAATTTCTATAAATTAGAGTGTTGGGCTCATTGTAAGGGGAGATAGTTTTTAAGTAGCAAAACTCTATCAAAATTGCTTTGTGAAGCCAATGTACTTCATGCCCTTTAATTGTACTCTTTGCATGGTGATCCAGGCCCTTATTCTCGTAATAGATTGGATTATGCATACTTATGAAGCAATAGATGCAAGTTTATGGATTTCTCTTCCCCTGTTGTGTTTGTTTGCATTCCTCTTTCCCCTTGAATATAATTGCATATATATTATGCCTATCTTATGTTGTTGTAGGGATTCATTATCATTGTGTGTGCATGAAATATTATTTTGAATTCAGTTGTTATATTGTGAAGAACTGTTATCACCCTTCTAGTACGCACCTTGCTTCTATTTTTCACACATTGGATACTATTCTCACGCTCTCCTTTTCTGGTGTATCACCACTTTTGTGTAGGATTTTTTTTCATGCACTCTTTATCCCTGGTCCCTTGGAAAGATAGATTAGGATTATATAGTGTTTCCTACATTAGAGGAGATTGTGGCACGTAGTCTAAGAGAAAGACCCGACTTTCCTTGGAATTCTATCTCAAGTAGAAAGTCCTGACTTGGAGATAATACCCATTTTATCCAATCACAATGTGAGCTCAAGCGCACACACTTGTGCAAACCATAAGGTGTTGTGATTCAGAGATAACAGTGACTTTTTCCAATGTTACTTATATTCTCTCCTTGTGTGATACCTTCCCGCATCTTTGTTCCATGTCTGTAATTATTTTATTCTATGTGCAGATTTTATAGTTTTCCATGGCTCTCTCGAGTCCTTCACATATTGTTTTCTTATACGTGTCTTTCTTGAGACTTCCCTTTCATTTCTTGTTTTTCCTTTAGTCCATTTTTCTTATATGGCTTTTCCTACACATTTGCGTCTTCATAATTCTCACCCTTTGGCTTGTCCTTTGGCTCCTTTTACTTTGACAACTTCATTTCTTTCGCATGACCTTCACTAAGCTTTTGTGGCTTCTTCTAGATTTTTGTGGCCTCTCCAAGTCTTTCGCAGCTACTTCAAGGGTTTAACAACTATCTCCTAATATATATGACTTGCGTAAAAATTTATTGAGTCCCTTATAACTTATCCTTGATCATCCCGAAGCCTTTCAAAGCTTGACACTACCAAATATCATTCATCATTTTCTCTTTCTCACTTTACCAATTAAGCATTTTTGCCATCAATGCAATATGAAAATGAAAAGGTCTAACAATTTCCCCTTTGTCATTGATGGTAACACCTTAACACTTCAATACCGTTGAGAAACCTACACCCTTTTAATGGAAAAATAATACTTGTTTCCGTAAATGGTTTCTATAAACACTATGTAGGTCTCCCTTGGAAAATTTCTATTCTCATCTTCTCTCCCCTTTTGTTATTACTAATCTCTCCCCTTTTCAATGTGACATTGGTTTCGATTTCAACATTTATCCCCTTTGATAACAACGAAAAGGGCCAACTATGTTGTATAAATCTAAAAAATCTTGGTAAGCTAGATACTTTGTGTTCTTACCTCAAGAATCTCCCCTTAGCACATTCTTCTAATTTATATGACCTGATACACTCACGACAATTCTCCCCCGACTTGATGCATACCTTGATAAAAATGAGTGGAAGACTAGCTCCCTCTCGAATAAATAATGTTTGGCACTAATTAGAAGATGATAATACCCGAGAATGATCCCTCACCTTATTTTCATATCTTCTAGTTATTGGTGGGATCAAGAATGACCCCTAATTCATTCCTTAAGTGCTCAAAAGTATCCTTTGGTAGTGGCTTAGTCATAATGTCTGCAATTTATTCTTTTGTGTTCACATATTCTAGATTGATTTTATTTTCATTTACTTGTTCCGTAAATAAATGATATATAATGTGTTTAAGCTTGGATTTGAGTGCAATATGGGTTTTTTTGAGACAGTTATTACACTTGTACTTCATATAACAAAGGAATTGGATTTTTTGATTTTATCTTGTAATCTTCTAATGTCTTATTCATCTAGAAAAATTGAGTACAACACATCGTGGCAACAATATATTTTGCTTCACATGTTGAGAGTGTCATAGATGATTGCCTCTTTCTCAACCAAGAGACTAGAAATTTTCAAACAAAGAATTATTCACTTCTTTTACTCTTTCTCGTCATCAACATTTCCTTCCTAATCAACATCTCGTATATGATTTTATGCTGAATTCATTGATTTTGTGGTACCAAATTCCATATTCAATTGTTACCATGAGATATATTTTAATTCTCTTGACCGCTTTGCGGTGTGTTTCCCTCGGATCTTCTTGAAAACATCTAACTAGACCTACCGCATGGATAATGTCTAGTCTTGATTCCATGGATTAAAGGAGAATGCCAATATTGGATCTATATGATGTTTTATCTACTTGTGGTGTGTCATCATCTCTTCTTATCTTGCATCCAACTTCCATTAATGTCCCAATAGATATGTGTTATTCCATCCTAAATATTTTCAGCATAACTTTGATATACTTAGTTTGGGACAGAAAATTCATAAGTCATTTTACCATGATCTCCTCCAAATATAATATCATCTACATACAAAATGAAAATTAATAGATAATCTACTTCTTCTTTGATATAGAGATTGTTGTCAGCTATAAATTTTTCTAAAACCCCGCATAATGAGGTATGTATCCAATCTACTATACTAATCTCTAGGAGATTTTTTAAGTCTATACAATGCTTTTTCAACTGTACACATAATATTTATTTTCAGTTAGTGAAAATCCATCAAAGTTATTCAATGTATACCTCTTCATTCATAAAACCATTTAGGAAAGTTGATTTCAAGTCCATCTAGAACACTTTGCTCTTCTTATAAGTTGTTTAAGCCATGAATAGTCTTATAAATTCCATCCTTGTCATTGGTGCAAGTGTTTCATCAAAGTCAATTCCTTCCATCTGTACGTAGCCTTTGCACACAATTCTAGCCTTGTTTTTGTTACTTTTCCTTTTTCATTCAGCTTATTTATGAAGAAAGATTTAGTTCCAATTACATTTTTTTCATTTGGTCTTGGTACGAGCTCCTAGGTTTAATTATTTTCAATTTGATCCATTTCTTCATTCGTGGCATCAAACCAATGTTGATTCTTGCTATCTTTTGCAACATTATTGGATTCTATCATTGACATGAGTATTATGTCTTCATGATTCTACTACTCTCTTATCCTTTCTCTTGTTATAATAATGTCGTTTTTGTTTCTAATGATCTTATTTGTTGGATGGTCCCTCTTTACTTGTCTTGAGGGTGTCTTAGTGTCTTTCCTTTCTTCCTATTCATCTACTTCTTCATGCGAGACTATCAATTTCCTCATCATCTTCTTGTTATTCATTATTGTCATTGTGTTGTGTGATGGATTTGGGAGATTCGCCCACTTTTACATTTTTTTTTCAACAAGTATTATGTAACCTCTTGTTATAGCACTTTGTAAATTGTGTTGATTCTTTGAGTATCCAAGGAATATGCCTTCATCACACCTAGAGTCAAATTTTCCCAAATTATCTTCATCTCTTTTGATGTAACATTTACTTCAAAAAAACTCTTATGTGTTTTACATTCACAAACCTGTTTTTCCACAATCCATATGGTGTTTTGTCACTTTGTTTACTCTCAATTAAGATCTGTTTAAAATTTAGACCATTGTGTGTACCTCTTCACTCTAGTGTCTATCAGCTAATTTAGATTCATTCAACATAGTTCTTTCCATTTCTTGCATAGTTTTATTTTTCCTTTCATCAACTCCATTATGTTGAGGCATGTTTGAGTGATAGTTGTCTTCTAATTCCTTGTTCTTCACAAAATTCATTGAACTCATTAGACCAAAATTCTTCACCTCTTTCTAATCTCTCAGAATTTGATCTTTTTATTCTTCTCATTCTCCACTAGTTCCTTGAATTTCTTAAATCTATCTAAGGCTTCTGACTTTTTCTTTAAACATGCTACCCATGTAATTCTAGTGTAATAATCTATTAGTAAATTAAAATGCACCTCACCTTATATGCTTCAAGATCTAGTAGGACCACATAAGTTTGTATAAATAAACTTGAAATTTCTATTTGTATATTACTCTATTGATTTTAATGATCAACTTGTTTTCTTAACATGCAAGAAGACTTTGTAAAGAGTATTTGCTCATTTTACAATTTTTGGCATATGTTTCACAAAAAAATAGCACTTAGTTTTACTATATTTTCAAATCTCTTCATCCGGTTGTGATCAACCCTACTTGTGAAGCATTTTTGTTATTTATCTCATTCATAATGACATGATGTTCTTTGTCCTTTTGGATTTTGCAACTTTCTTTCTTGTTTTTCCATTGATAATATCACAACCTTTGTCATGGAAGATCACATTATTAATAGATTGTGTTTGAGGCCTTAAACATATTGGACATTCTCTGTGATTGTTTTACCATTATCTAGACTCAATGTTCGTTTCCAACCTATGTTTGTTGAATTGTTATCACCAAATCTTATAGTAGTCGATGCATTGTTTGAAAGAGAAATGAATTTAATGTCGTCACATGTCATATAGATGGAGCATCCATTATCTAAATATCATATTTTATCTTTATTTATCACATCAAATGTGGTTTGTACTATTAAGCAAAACTCTTTTCTCTTGTTGTCATCTTTCTTTACAACATATACCCATTTAATTTGTTTAGGAGGTTCGTGTTTAATTTTTAAAGCTTCATTTCTTGTCTTGTTATAGTTGTAGTGGAGACCATTATAGCTCAATTTGATGTAAGATGGGCCAATGTTTCTTCTATAGCATCTAGAGAATTTTCTACAATTAGCAGTCTTATGTCCAAACTAATTACATGAATAACAATAACCATATAAAGAATGTGTGTACCTCATATAATAGGTGATAATGGGATTAGTAGTATTTCTCTTAGCGGATCTACTAAACTCTTTATTTACATTACAATATGTCCTTGTAGTTGATGCAGTCTTTTTTCCTTCATTCTTTGTAGGTTCCTCTTTCTTACTTTCTTCCTTGAAACCAATCCTAGACTTATCATCTATATCACGTTGGCCACTCAAGTATACCATTCAAAAATTTTAACTCTTTTCAATATTTTCATACACTCTCACCTTGTTACTCTTTTGTTCCATCTCAATTTTAACTCACTCTTATTTTGAGTTCAATTTTGTGCATTCATCTTCCTTTTATTTGTAAGAGTTTGAGATCTTTTCCGACCGAGTTTCAAGTTCTTTAAGCTCATTAGCCTCTTATTCTTCTCTTAGAGTTTATATTTCCACAAAGATGAGAGTTTTTTCTTCATAATATTTTAATGTGTACCTCAGCTTTATATAATTTCTTCTACATAGTCTCAATTTTTCAAGAGGACATACTATTTAAAATTCAAGATTTAATTAAGCTTCTTATTCATCGAGTCTTCAATATTCTTTCCTTTGGAGATGAATTATTCATATGCATCCATGGCCATAAAAAAACATTCAAACTAATCTTCATCATTTTTATTTTCATATCTTCCTAGATTTATTGAATCAGACTCATTTGATTCTTCTTTTGAGTAGAAATTTATTTTGTTCTTAAAGAACTTCTTGTTATTTTTCTTTTTATATCTAGTTTTTTTATTATTATTGGAAAATAGTTGTTTGAAAGGGACTATACCCTTGAATACAAAAGAAGGCCACGAGAGCCGGAATAAGAGTGAGAAATAGAGAGAATGGATCAAGATCCAAGTGTTACAACGAAGCTCCAGTAGCTCGAAACAACTACTCAATCGAGACAAAACAAAGAAAAAAACAAAGCAACCGACCGCAAAGAAAAAAAAGAAAAACAACAAAAATCAGCAGAAGCTCCCAGAGCTACTTCTTGGTAGCTTTTTATATCTAGTTTCTCTCTTGTTGTGTTTATAATTGTCTTCTTCATGTTCAAACCGAGATTTTTTGGACATTTAACAAAGAATGTGACCAATTTGTTCACATGTGAAGCATTTGATAGGGTCTTTACCTTTATAGTTATTGGAGCCTCTTTTCAATATTCTTAGAAACATTGCCTCAATATTTTAATTATTTAGTTCATCCTCTAAATCTAATTATTATTATTATTATTATTCTTGCTTAGATTGGGTTTTTATTGGGGCTTAAAATATTAGATAAGTGCTAAAGGGTGCATGCGCATAAGACCGGTGAGAAGAAGGGTGCACAAGGATAAGCGTGTAGGACAGAGAGGTTTAAGAAGGGTTTAGGTAAAACCAGGGTGTGCATGAAGGCAGAACACAGGATCAAAGGACCTAAGCATATTTGGCATTCTAGAGGAACTTGAGGAAAAAAGTGAGGACCTGACTAGGCATGCTGAATGGATAAGGTGCCATTCTCGAACCTTGGAGGTCAAGAAAAGGATATTCCACACGGGAATATTCCCGAGAAGACATGACTACATAGAGTGGATATTTTGCAAGCGATGATCATTCACCATTAGAGGACCACATTGACACTTGACACATGATTTGTTTAGAAGAAAAATCATGGTGGTGGTTTTTAACCCTATAAAGAGAGATGCTCGGCTAGAGAAAGGGATATAAACACATGATAGATGATCGAAAAAATGACCCTAAGAGCATGCAAGAGGTAGAAATAATGCATCAAGAGTAAGATGTTTATTAGAAAAGTGATAGGGTTTATAAAACTTAGTGCCAAGGGTTATGAGGGATATCATGAGCCTCTGTATGGCAATAAGATCTATAACAAAGGTTCAAAAGGAAAGGCATGACTAGGATCTCATACTAGGAAAGAACTATAAGGGTTGAGTCTATGTTACTTAATATGTATGGTTTGTGATGACCTATTTTAAGCGTAATGTTGCTACCAATGAATTTATGTATAATTTTTGTTTGTATATCATGTTTAAGGGTGTAAACCCTTGTGTTATGTGATTATCATGTCTCATGTCTAGTTTATTGTGCTTATTACATTGTTATTAAGCTTCTCTAACGCATTAATGTGTGGATCGTGAGTTGTTAGTTACACTTTTCTAATAACTAAGTAAATATACTTCCCATTTTACAATTCATCCTCCACTAATGGAAAAACCTTCTCCCAATTCTCACATAAAGGAGGGGCTCGGTGCCCACACATTCCTCGAGTGAGTGCCCAACACCCGTTAGGTGATAGGCCGACACGCTTGGGGTTAGAAAGTAATATTGAGGGTAGATAAAATGACTACATCTTAATTCTGTTGCTAGGACATATTTTCAAATATGTTGTGATCATGATGTGTGATGATAGAATGCTTGAACTTGGAGAGTATCGAAGTATGGTGAAAAATCACGAAGGATGAGTTTTCTCTAATATTTACTCTTTGGACATGAGTTTGTTGCACATAAATGGGTAGAATAACATATGTATAATGAGTTGTATGAGACCCTATTTTGTTGCTTTCCAATGGAGTTGTATGATTTGATTTTTGTTTATGCCTCTAGATCAAGTTGGTACTATAGATCTTGTGTATGGACCTAGGATGAGTATCAAAGGCTGCAGGATGCTAATCTAACTTGGACATGTGTTGTTAATCATTGGTGGAGAAGAGTGCTGACCAATTATACCATAGAATATGTTATTTCTATGTATTCATGTCCAGAGCTTATTGAGTTTGATTTCTTAAGGGAGCCTATATGGTCTTTTTTGTGTGTTATCCCCTTAGCTATAAGGATCTTGATCATTACACTAAGTTTGGAAGAATTTCCTATGGTGGTTGAGCTTCATTTGAGTGTTGGGCAAGGAAGCTAGGGTGGAGGAAGTTGGCGGACCTTGCGGCTGAAAAGGAGAGGGAAGAGAGACAACTCAAGTATAATGAATCTGGTGAAAGGAAGTTAGTTAGATAATGCAAAGTTGCGGGAGTGATGGATTTATGGAGGTACACATTGTGGGAAGGAATTGAGGTTCACGCGGAGGATGTGGAGCTTGAGAAGTATGTGCTACCCCATCTTGGAAAGTGAGGGGAGAGACCCCTTAAAATTATAATGAGAGTTCGTCACTTAAAGAAAGGAGAGTCATTGGCATGCATCTAAATCTCCCTGGTGGCTAACCCCTAGTGTTTAGTTTTCCAAATATAGAGATAAGTATTGCTAAGCTAGTTGGTATTGGTGGAAGTAACCAATTAGCACTAAGGAGGTATAACTTCTAATTTGGAACATATATGGCTACACAATCATTCCCTTTTCTTGGAGGTATATTATGCGGAATGACATTTGGGCAAGGTAAGGGTACAAAAACTTGGGTATCACATCCGGAAACGGTGCGGGACACACATCTGGTAGCGGTGCAATATCACATATTGTTGGCATGTAGTTCAATGTAGCATTAGGAACACTAGGTGTAACCACTTTATAGCCTTTACCAGCTATGGGAAGTGGATCTAGTGGAATAACAACTAGTGGACATGGAAGACCTAGAGGATATAGAGGATCTAGTGGATCGGGAGGAGTAGGATCGAGGTGGATCTAGTGGATCTCGGTATTGGAGGAAACACCGAAGGGAATCAAGGTTATATATCGGGTAGACAAGGGCCTTAACCACCTCAAAGCCAAGTATTGTTCCAAATTTATTTTCATCTACGAGACTACAAAGGTGTTGAGGATGATTCATAGTATGTACACAAGTATGAGTTCTCACGAAGCATGAAGGGGATCACTAATTTGGAATGGAAGGAAATTTATTTTGTAATGACGTTGTAAGGACACGTGCATAGTTGGTACCGGAAGTATGACCCCCACTAGACAGTGGTATATTACATTGCACCTTTGTGGAATGCCTTATTAGCTAAATTTATATCCTTGAGTTTCAACAAAAAGCATTAGCACATTGAAGGAGATTCAACAAGGTATGGCAGAGAGTGTGTGGGAATATGATGCATGTTTTAATACTCTCTTGTTAAAGTTATCTTATGATACTCATCATTCTCATCATGCTCGGTGTTTTATTAGAGGGTTGATAACACCTTTTAGGAGAGTGCTTTCACAAACCCGCACGAGGCCTTGGAAGCCTGTCCTCCGCGTTGAGGCTATTGGAAGCATCAAGACTGGTGTTTTCCTTTTCTTAAAGCTTGAATTGCTACAATGGTGAAGTATTTGCAGAATCTATCTGTGAACTCAGTGTATGAGACTCATAGTGGCATATGATGCACAAATTATGAGGTAGAGGGGAATATAAAGGACAATTTCCCTCAGAGATCAGTACTCACCATGATAGTGGACAATGAGATTTTCCACAGAGATCATGATATAAATAGGTGTCCACTACTTCAATGCACAATTTGTAAGAATGTGTCTTGCTATTGTAATATTTTCATCTCTACTACTCATGACACCAAATATTATAGATTGATTAACTAGATACATGATCCCATTGATATTGGTGTGCGCCAAACTAGGCTTGCAAACAATTCCAAGGATGATGGTAGTCACTATGAAGGGCTCACAGATGAAGAGGCACATGGAAGAGGTTTTAGAGGAGGATTTCATGGTCGTGACAACCACAGAGGAGGAAGAAGCATGTTCTCACATAGAACTGTTACAACTATGGGCTCTTGAGCACTATAAGTGTGAATGCCCTGATATGTTGCAATGCTCTTGGTGTGGAAAGAAGCACAAGTATGAGGAGTACCTAGAGATATTTGAACATATAATCCAGAAACACCGGAAGGAAAAAGGTGATGGAATGCTAAGCATAAAAATGGCTGGATCACAATGGATGTCAAGGGTGGCGCGTGAGTCTAAACTAAAACCTGTACCGGTGAAAACGTGAGTTGAAGTTCTGTGCAAGGGAGACACCAAGGTAGAAAATGCTATTTAAAAGAGAAGAGGTGATGCACAGGAAGTATCTACACCCTACTCATCATAAATAGGTGTATTAGTATCTTCGTGAATGTAATTTAAAGCCTACACGGAGAGATCTAGTGCCTAAAGGAGAATTCAAGGTAGTTAGAGAAAAGGAAGAGCATTGAGGCTCTGTATAAGCATGTGGATGAGGTCAGGGAAGTATGTAAAATGTTAAAGAAAGAGAATATCATTCCTTTTCTATTGTAATGGCTACGGGAGAAAGGGCCGCACACTAGAAAAGAGCGTGAGAGGTTAGTTTTGTATGTTAACCTTCCTCCCCACAACCTTGACTATGAAAAGGAGATTATCTTGAATGCGATTGTGGATAGATGGATACTAAGCAATATTTTGATTGACATGGGCAGAAGTCAATGTTCTTGCCCTAGATGCCTTGCATCAAATAGCAAGGCCCCTTTTACAGCTATCCTCGAATGTGATGTATATGGCTAACAAGACAAAGGTAATGCCCATTGGTTTATTAAAGGACATTGTTATCACTATTCAATGGGTGAAATTCACTGGAGATTTTTAATTCTTGGTGCTAGATGAGGTGGACAACTTCCCAGCATTACTTTGGAACCCCTGGCGTTATAACAACAATGCTAACTCTACAATTCAGCAAAGGGGTACATAAGTTTTGAGAACAATGAAGAACATGTAATCATCCCTTTAACCAATTGGAATTCAGCACCATATACTAAGCCCTTAGGAAAATAAGTTCTTGAAAGGATCTATGTGCACTCTATTAGGAACCTTGAGGTGATAAATCCTATGGAATGAGTTATTTAGTTTGAGGACACTTAATTTATGAGTGATACCACTAGTGTAGTATGTGAAAATTGTGCACACGGGACATACGAGTTAATTGGATGGAAATTAAGAGGATATGTTACAAGAGTAAAAAAGGTGCATTCAGTCAAGCGCCTATGAGGAAAGAAGTTACAAAATTATTCTAGAGGGGCCAAACCTAGTGTTTTCTTATGAGAGATGGAGATCTAATGGAAAAGTGGCATCAAAAGGAGAAGGATGCTCAGTTATAACTTGCTCAGGACTGCAACGTGTTGGTGGGTGACACATCGTGATAGTCTTCCAGAGTTGCGCAAAGTGGGAATCATGTTATTTATTAGGTTTTCCTAAAGCAATACACCCACTATCATATAAGACTATCATGGGAAGGAGCCTACCTCATTTCACATCCAAGCATGTGAGAAGGCTTAGATGGAAGGTGTGGAAGCATTACCACCTTCTCTATGGGTGAATGAGTTATACTCCACTTTACAAGGTTGTGCACGCACATGATACATTCACTTCGTGATGCAACGTTAGATAGGAAATTGGTAGGAGTTAATGGTTGACCTCCTTCAAGCTTTTGAATATCAGAGCACCAAGCCATCAATGGATAAGGCGTTGCAGGTTGTTAAGCACCTAACGATGGGAGATAGTGCCATGACAGAAGATAGAATATTGGATTTATTTGGTGACCTGGTTTGGAAGCATGCTTTGATGAGGAAGAATAAGAAGAGACACAACTTGAGTGCGCATGCATAGAGAAGGAGAAGGGAAAGATGCTCTATGTGATAGATGGCGAAGAGGTAGAAAATTTAGATGTTAACCATACTAAAGGTACGCCCAAAGTTATTTACTGAGTGTTGATGAGCAAGTGGGTGCCTACCATGAGCCCCTCAAAATAAAGAAGGTTAACATTGGCTCGGAAAAATAACCTAAGGAGGCTCCTATTGGAGACTATTGATCATAAAATGAGGTTTCGAAGATCATTAACTTGTTACACAAATTTCAAGACTTATTTCTACGTGGGTACCATGAACTTAAATGCATCCACCACTCCTTGGGGTAAATAAAAATCAAGTTAAAATATGATACATACCCAATTAAGAAAATACATTACTGAATGAATCCAAATTTGTACGTTTGAGTCAAGGAGGAGGTAGACAAGATGATCGCATCAGGCATCATTGAAGTTATGGAGGAATCAGAATGGATAATCCCCATGGTCATTAGCATTAAGAAGGATGGAAGGATAAGGATATGTGTTAACTACAGGGACCTAAATGCGGTATGTCTGATTGATCCTTTTCTAACCCCCTTCACTAAGGAAATCATTAAAGGATTATTTGGGCATGAGAGTTATTTTTCTGAGATGGATTCTCGGGATATCATCAAGTCATAATTTCAAAAGAAAACCAAGAATAGAAAATATTTTCCACTAAATAGGGAATTTTTTCCTACACAGTCATGCCTTTTGGACTAAAGAATGCCCCTATTGTGTTTTTGTGCATAATGGTCCAGGAATTTCAGGATTTTATCCATAAGTTCCTTCAGGTCTACCTTGATGACTAGACGATGTATGGACTAGTGAGAGACCATTGTGACAATTTGCGGTTGATGTTTGAAAGATGTTGGCAATTACATATATCCCTCAACATCAAGAAATGTCTCTTTGATACTCCAGTTGGAACCTTGTTTGGGCACATCATATGTAAGGAAGTCTTACACATGGATCCCACCAAAGTTTCCATTATTATAGGATTGGGGGAGCCTACCAGGTAGAGCGTAGTGTTCGGATTCCTTGGGAATATGGTGTATTACTAGAAATTTATTAAGGGGTATGCCAATATCACCGCACCATTGGAAAATTTACTAAAACAAAAAGTGCATTTCACTAGGGAGAGGCGCAACAGACAACGTTTGATACATTGAAGAATAGGCTTATCACTGCGCCCATATTACATTTTCCCTCTTAGGACAAGCCATTACATGTACATGTTGATGCTTCAAGGATGGCGATTGGGGCGTTTTAACTCAACCTAGAGAAGGGATTGTTTACCACCCCTTGTGTTTTGCTAGTAGGAAGTTAACACTAGTAGAAAAAAACTACACTACTACTTAGCGTGATAAACTATCAATGATCCACATGCAACAGAAATTCAAGAAATTTATGTTGGCAACACCCTTCATATTCTACGAGATCACATGGAATTGAAGTACTTGGTGAACAAGCTCATTTCACAAGGGTGCATATTTCAAAGTGGGTCTTGTTGTTTCAAGAGTTTGAGTTTACAGTTGTTGTGAAACATGTTAGGAATTAGAGAACAAATATGCGAAACAATTCCTCAAAATACAACAAAGAGGAAACTATATAGTAGAAGTATACATGTAGAAATATAACAACATAAATAAATAATGCACAAAAGAAGACAAGATAAAATTTAACGTGGTTCACCCAATGTGGGCTACATCCACCAAGAAATTTCTCATATTTTATTATCAACAAGAGTAAAAAAATCTCACAGTATTCTCTCGAGTTATGAATTCACAACAAAATTCCAAAGATGTTAAACCACATCTAAACCACAATTCGACACCCAATCGCTTAACCTTGATCACTCTTGATCACCTCTTGATAATTAAGACTAAAGACCACTTTAACACTCAAAATATCTTAAAGATAGCCTAACACCTCTATTTATAGGATTACAATCCTTTAAGAAGTCCAAA
Organism: Taxus wallichiana var. yunnanensis; assembly: GCA_018340775.1. Taxonomy (NCBI): domain Eukaryota; kingdom Viridiplantae; phylum Streptophyta; class Pinopsida; order Cupressales; family Taxaceae; genus Taxus; species Taxus wallichiana. The sequence continues at coordinate 431,265,465 of CM031241.1, read as the reverse complement.
ACCCAGCCCTAGAAGTTTGAAAGTTAGTACCTTTCATCTTCCCACGAATGGAAAAGAAAGCGTCATGACCTTTCATCTTCCCATGGTTGGAAAAGAAATAGTCATGACATTTCATCTTCCTAATTCGAACTCCACACTTCAATACTGATTTGAGAAGACCAAAAAAAGGCTCCACACCCCAACAATCTCCCACTTGGAGATTGTTCTACCGAGAAAAGTTCTTAACCCTTCATTATCAACCATGAAGTCCAATCAAAGTTGAACACAAATCCAATTTCTCCCTTGTGACCACCTTGGTCATCATATCTCGTAGGATTCTAAATAGTATGAATCTTTTCCAACTTCAACTTATATTCTTCCAAATCTGCCCGATGAAATGATATCTCATCTGAATGTGCTTTATCCTAGAGTGAAAAGTGGAGTTCTTTCACTAAATGAATAGAGCTCTAACTATCACTTTGTGTAGTCTCCCAACTCTCGGCTTATGACCCAACTCATCAAGAAACTATTATATCCAAATCATCTCCTTGTTTGCCTCTATGGAAACAACATACTCATCCTTTGTGGTTGACAAAGCCACAACCTCTTATAATCATGAAATCCAACTCACCTTTGTATCACCAACCATAAATACATAACGTATCATGCTCCACATGTTGTCCAAATCTCCTTCCATGTCCAAATCTACATAACCATGCAATGTAGTGTCCTATCCACCAAAACATAATACTTCTCCCATGGTCCCTCTCAAATCGAAGGATCCACTTCACTTTGCTGAGTGCTCTATACTGGATCACTCATAAACTTGCTCACTACTCCCAATGTATGGGCAATGTCAAGCCTAGTCCATACCATAGCAAACATCAAGCTAACAACCATTGATGAGTATGGTACCTAGACATCTAGATTTTATCCTCCTCAGTCTTGGGACTTTGCTCCTTTGATAATTTAAAGTGACCTGCCAAAGGGGTACTAACCGGTTTACCATCCTGTATACTAAACCTCTCCAAGACCTCCTTCATGTACTCTTCTTGTGATAACACCAGCTTCCTCTCTTTCATGTTCCGAATTATATTCATACTAAGGATTTTTTTATACGCCCCAAATCCTTCATAGCAAAGGAGTTACCTAGTTACTTCTTGAGTACCTTTATATCCTTCATGTTGTTCCTTGTAACAAGCATATCATCCACATACAGCACATAATAATATAACTACCATCAAGAAACTTCTTGATGTACATGCAATGGTCTTAGTGACACTGGAGTAATCATACTTGCTACATAAAACTATCAAACTTCTTGTACCACGGTTGTGGAGTTTGTTTCAGGCCATGTAAGCTCTTCTTCAATTTGCACACTAACTCTCTCTTCCCTTTTACTTCATAACCCCTGTGGCTCTTTGCATATACAATTCCTCCTCCAACTCACCATGAAGGAATGTAGTATTCACATCCAACTGATCTAAGTGCGGGTCTTCTACTACTTTTGAACCAAGAACAGTTCTAATAGAAGTCATTTTAACAATAGGAGAAAAAATTTCATCAAAGTCTATACCTTTCTTTTGTGATAATCCCTTGACCACCAACCGGGCCTTTTATCTTTTCGACTCCATCTTCCTCTTTGATTCTATACACCCACTTATTTTGCAATGCTCTCTTTTTTGGGTAGCTCCATCAAATCCCAAGTCTGGTTTTCTAGAAGAGATCTATGCTCTTCAACCATGGCCTTCTCCCACTTCTTCCTGGAATCCACTTGCACTTCTTCCTCAAAGCACTTTGGCTCTCCTCTGTCGGTGAGAAATAAATAATTAAAATATGGAGTAAATCATTTAGGTTCCCTTCTTACCCTAGAAGACCTTATCACCTCGGGAGTTCATGGTTCTGATGAGTAGGTTCTGAACTAGCTTTCTCGGAACATGCTACACCGAACCAGCCCCTTGGAAACCTTTCCATCTGCAATGTCCTCTAACATTGTGTATTCTTTCTTTATTCCTCTTTTTGTTCCTCAGAATCGATCTTTATACGTGAATTTTTCATTAAAGCCAATATCTCTAGAATGAAATATTTTATTGTCCTTAAGACTCCAAACATGGAAACCAAATTCATCCTCACCATATCCCACAAAGGTGCATTTCTCATACTTAGCCTCTAACCTAGTCCTATCATCTTTATCAATGTGAAAAAATACCTCACATCCAAATACTCTAAGAAATGAGTAATCAAGTTTCTTACGGACCAAGCCTCCTCGGGTGTACCTCCATCCAAAGCCATAAAGGGTCCTCGTTAATCGGATAAATAGTTGTGCTCACTACATCTACCCAAAACATGAGTGAAAGCCTTGCATGTAACCTCATGCACCTATCACACTCCATGATTGTCATGTTCGTTTCTCTCGACACTCCATTTTCCTATGGAGTGTTTGGAACTTTTCTTTGCTGTGGATCCCATTTACCAAACAAGTAATCAAGAATTTCATTCGCAAGACTCCCCTCCATTATTTGACCTAAGACATTTCAAATTGAGACATATTTCATTCTCAACCAAGGATTTCCATCTTTTGAAGGTTTCAAAGACATCAAATTTCTTTCTAATGCAATATACCGAAACTTTTCTAGTTTCATCATCAATGAAAGTGACATAATAACATGAACCACCAATAGAGTTTACCTTACTTGGACCACATACATATGTATGCAATAAATCCAACTTACCCTCCTTCCTAGTAAATCCAACCTTGAGGAATATCACCCGATTTTGTTTTCCATAAACACAATCCGCACATAAGTCTAAATCTAACTCCTTGTAACTTTTCCGAGTCTCTAGTGTAAAAAAGTTGCATCTCCATCTACAACAACTAAATTACAATAATCAACACCAGTGGTTAAATACAAAGTACTATTTTTCTTACCTTGCAACCACAAGATCTCCCTTAGTAAGCTTCCAAGAATCCACTTTGTTAAACCGACCATATAGCCATCACTACCTATCTAACCCACCGATATCAAGTTCCACCTCAACTTAGGCACATGCCTAACATTCTTAAGTACCCATGTGTTCCCATTCTACATTTTCACCTAAACACAACCTTTCCCTACTATGCTGCATGGTTCATCATCACCAAGATATACATGTCCAAAATCTCCTTAAACAAAATTAGTAAAGTAATGTCTATGTGGGGTGGCATGGAAAGAAGCCCTTGAATCTAACACCCAAGACTCAACAATATTATCTAAAGAAATAATTAAGGAATCCTACAAACATCACATACTTCCACATTTACCTCTTTATTTTCCTCCTTGTTCTTCATATCAAAAGAGCCCAACAATCTTTCTTAGCATCACAAGCCTTCCCACAGTGCCAACATTCTAACTTACTCTTGGACTTTGACCTTCCGCAATCATTCGAATTCCCATGTTTACCTTTCCTCATTATTTTCTCTCCATCTACTCTCCATCGTCAAATAATTTCTAGAAGTAGAAAAATCTTCGGTGCTCTTCCTTCATGTTTCCTTGCTTAAGATCACACCTATTACATCCTCAAACTTCAGCTTTGAATTATTAGAGACTGAATTAATTACAACCATAACCAAGTTGTCCCAAATATCTGGTAAGGAGCAAAAAATCAACAAATCCATGACCTCATAATCAAATTAAATTTTTACCGAGTTTAACATACTCACAACCGTATTAAATTCATTCAAATGAACATCAATAGAACCATTCTCAAAAATCTTCATATTAAATAAATTTTTCCTTTAAAATATTTTATTAGAGATAGAGGGTTTTTCATATAACTTCCCAACGCACTCATGAGATATGTTGAAATAAATCGAAGATGCAAGGCATAACCAAATTGCCTCGAGTGCCTTTCTATCTAGCAACTCCCAATCCTCATCCTGCATGGTTGTAGGTTTCTTTACTTTCCAACCAAAGCAACATGGAGTTCCTTTTGATATAAGTAATCCTCCATTTGCATCTTCCATAAACCAAATTTATGCCCATTGAAATTCTCAACCCTTGATCTACCCTCATCCACCATAGCTCCCACTCAAGCTAAACTTTCCTGTGATTTACCACTTCAGAAAAAAAAAAAACCACCAAAGCTCGATACTAGTTTTTAGGAATTAGAGAATAAATATGTGGAAACAATTCCTAAAATCACAGTAGTAGGAAACTATATAGTAGAAGTATACATGCATAAATATAACAACATAAATAAATAAGGCACAAATGAAGAAAATACAAGATTTAACTTGGTTCACCAAATGTGGGCTATTCCACCAAGAACTTGCTCATATTTTATTATCAATAAGAGTAAAAAATCTCACAGATATTCTCTCGTTATGAATTCACAATAGAATTTAAAAGATGTTAAACCACATCTAAACCTCAATTGACACAAAATTACTTAACCTTGATCACTCTTGATCACCTCTTGATCATTAAGACTCAAGACCTCTTAAACACTCAAGATATATTCAAGATACCCTAACACCTCTATTTATAGGATTACAATCCTTTAAGAAGTCCAAAAGCCAACCCTAGAAGTTTTAAAGTTACCACCTTTCATCTTCCCATGGCTGGAAAAGAAAGCGTAATGAACTTTCATCTTCCCATGCCTAGAAAAGAAATGGTCATGACCTTTCATCTTCCCAATTCAAACTCCACACTTTAAGAGTTCAATTTACAATTGTTGTGAAACCAAAAAAGAGTATCTAAGGGTCTAATGGACCATTTTTCAAGGATTGACTTAGGGTAGGACATGCAAAAGCATTGAGGATACAATGTGAGACACACATTTGTTTAGGTTGCAAATGCACCCTACGATTTGGAAGATATTTTTATGTTTCTAAAAAAGGTGTGGCGCCAAGAGGGAATGAGGATTTTGTAAAGAAAATAGTTAGCCATATGTGTCGCGCCCTACATGTTAATCATTACAGACTTACATAAGCTAGGCCGCAATGACGTTTTACGTCGGTGTATATTAGAACATGAATGCATTGTAATCATGGAGGAATCACATGGTGGGATTGCGGGAAGAAAATATACGGAAATGTAACATACGTGCAAAAGATCCTTATAGTAGGTTTTTGTGGGAAATTATTTACAAAGATTTTATTAAATTATAACATGAGAAGGCCTATGACCATTTCCAGTACCTTTGAAAACTAGGAAGAAGGGATGAGATCCTTTATTGAGTCCGATAGTTGGTGTAGAGCCATTTGAGAAGTGGGCCATTGATTTTGTAGGACCAATTTCACCTACCACGTGAAGGCTAAAGCCCCGCATAAATATGTCATCACTTACAAGACTACTTAACAAGATCCCTTAGGCATTTCTACAAAGTTTCGCACAACAAAAACAACAAGTAGGTTCTTGTGGGAAAATATAAACAATGAGATATGGATGTATTATTTGAGCCTAACGAGTTATAGGGGTACCCATTTCTTGAATGAGATAATATGAATCTTGTTGGTAGAATTCACGGTAGCCTAGCATAACACTACCCCATATCATCCATAAGCTAATGAAACTACTGAGGTGTTTAGTAAAATTTTGATTCACGTGCTAACCAAAATTTGTGATGTGGGAAGAGAGGATTGGGATGACAATGTCTCGGGAATGTGATGTCAAAAATTAGGAGAAGGATAGATGAAGTGCCTTGGCACTTTGTGAGCACGCATGAAAGGATCTTGGTCGTAATTCTTTTTATGTGCCGAGAAGGTTGTAGAATTTTTTTCACAAAGGATTAGGCAAAGGGGGAGCACTAAAGGATGGATTATGAGGAAAAAATTCACCTTTATTGAAAGGTTTTATGCTAGGTGGCATTGCATTTATGTGGAAAAGAAGAAAAAAATATAAGTAAGAGGTTGGGATACATTATTATTACATTGCATTTTTGATATCTAAGAGCTCTTGTGCAAACTAGGGAATCTTGGAGAGAATTTACGTGAAAAAGGGTTCTAAAGATATGAGTGCATAGCTAGGTTGATCAGCAAACCAAAGTGGAAAAATAGTACATAGGTATGAGGGAAGGATTTGTAGAAGTTTCACAAACCCTCATGTTAAGACATCATCTTGTGGAAGGAAGGGTTTTCCCATGTTAGGGTTCCAAAGCTAGGGCACAAGATTGAAGGGATATTCACATAAGAGTAGAGCCACATAGTTAAGCAGAAGTGCGGATCAGAAGGAAGAAAATAATTTTTACCTAACCTGACAAGAAAAAATGGCACCAAGGAAGGTAACCACCGTTTCACCAAACAAGGGTAAGGGAAAAGGGAAACAAGCTTTCTCCACCAACTTCAATGAAGAATGGTACATGAAGATTTAATACCCAGATGGTGTATTGCTGGGAAAAGAATGGGTGTCTCACATGAGAAATATGGTTGTAAGTGACTACAACCATCGAATGAGCACCACGAGAAATAGATGGCATTGGAAATGGTTATACCTACAGACAAAAGGACACTAAATGGAATGCCAATCTACAATGATGAAGTAAAGGTGAAGATGGAAAAGTACGGGTTATTACAACTCTATGAGTTTCCCTATTTTTGAAAACCCAAGTGGTTTTACCAATGGCTAATGTTGTGCATGCATGAAGACCATTTCTACTTCACAAGATGAAGGATGAGGATAACTCCCGCCTAATCTCCAAATTTACTTGTCTTACCTACGAGGAAGATTCTTTGGATGATGACTTGGATGATAAGGAGCCCATCAAGAAGACTTTGGAGGCCTTTGACTATAAGAAGGGGTCATGGTAATTCTATATCTCAATGATTTATGACCCCATGACTAGGATAGCCACGTGCTTAATATCCAAGCTAAATGGATAGGAGAGATGGACATAGGTCAACAAGTCCTAGTTGAATATTTTCTGAAAGTTCTCATAGGGGACCATCTATAACCTCTCAAATTTAATAGTAGAAGAGATCATCGATGCCTCGTGCATGCATGATAAAATATCATGTTTGGTAACATCCTCCTTACCATCGTCTTTTCAAAGATTAGAGTTCCCGATGGGCCAAAAAAAATTGTATGGGAGTAACTAGATGAGAACCCCTCTCCAACAAAAATATTTGATAAGTACACTTGCGAAACAATGAATAACACCCTTACGCCCACAAGCCATGCCGGAAAATGGTATGAGCATATGTATGATGCATTCGGTGTAGAGTGGAGGATACCTTGAGCAGTTACCTATTTAGCTGGAAGGCCAAATTGAATTCACCATGTATAAACATTTTTATATTAGCGGTTTACTCTAGTGGATGGCGCAAGGGTCTTTGGTGTAAGTTACCATTCTCCTTTATAGCACAATACTTCTGGCCAACGTCAATAGGCTCAAGGAGGAAAATAATTTAATATTTGACCTAAGCATGGTAGACTAAGATTATCATAAGATGCGCAAGACCAAAATATACCCAAAGAAGTGCACCTATGTGGAGAATTATGTCTCCCATGATGTCCACATGATGAAGTCGATTAATTTTCCTGTTGCTAGAAGAATCGCAACAAGGGTATACCTATACATAAGGCCAAAATATGAGAAGGTCACATATGTGTAAAATGATGTATCAATCCCAGAAGACCCTACCACAAGAAATATTACCGCACTGAGGAAGAGGGAGAGGGAGGAGTCTCTTGAGAAAAAGGCATGAAGTATGTAGACAATGCAATCTGTAGGTGCACATGAGTCGAGTGAAAATCTAAGCACCTATGCATAGGGAAAGAAGACCCCTAAAGAATAAAAGGACAAGATGCCTAAGGAAGAAGTGCTAGAGAAAGAAAAGCCCCCGAAAAGAAGAGTCACCAATAAATAAGGAGTGACCTATTGCGAATAGAAGAGAAGGAAGATTCTCATATACTGGAATCACCGGTTAGGAGAATCATAAGGTATAGAAAATTAAAAATTAGAAGAAACAAAGAACTTGGAGGCTTACAAGGGCGATAGGGATGATGACGAGTTTAAAGAAGCTTGGAACCATCCCATGTATGATGTACATGACTTAGAGGAAGGGAATGAAGAGAAGGATGGGTAGGAAGAAGGAACTCATGGCAAGGAAGAAAGATAGGAAGTGAACACTAGGGATCAAAGGACCAAACTCCTAACCAAGGAGTAGATAGAAGATGCCACGAAAAGGGAGGTAGCAGGCATAATAAAAGACTTGGTGGAATAGGAGGTGGAGCGCAAGCGATGAAGTACTCAAGGAGATGGAGGAGGAGAGTGTGGAGAAGGAATATCGAATCATGGGAAGAGATCCTAGTTTAGTGGTAAACTTACTTAAGGTATTGCACACGAGAAGGAAGAGTGTGGTAAGCCTTGAAAAGAAAGGAATGAGTTATATCAATGATTTGAATAAGGTATTGTGTGGGCACTTCCAAAGTACCATTCCTTCCGACCAGACTCCTTGCTTTATCTTCATTTGAAGAAGAGGGTGCATACCCTCATATAAGAAAGATGTTATCTTGGGATTTTGAGTCCCATGTTGATGAGAAAGAGTTTGAAGTCAACCGAGAGGCGCTGATGAAGATACTAGAAACTAAGGGAGTAAACCCTCTAGTGAATGCTCAATATCTATCGAGACAAGCAAATCTATAATGCACTCAACAAGGTATCGGTAGAGGTTGAGGCAAGACTCTTCAAGAGGAATGATGACAAATGGTAAGGGTGATGGAAGGAGGAACTGGAGAAGAAGAATGAAGAAATAATTGAGAAGCGCATGGATTTAAAGCGGGAGGAGCCGATCGATTGCATAATTAAGGTCATAATTAAGGGAGGAGAAGGAAAAGGTGTGCGAGGTTTACAAGAAGATAAAAATGATCACAAATGCTATAATCTTGAAGCACCTGGACTGACCCTACTTGATAAAAATACAAGTCAACCATGTAATTCTTGGAAGGCTTGACCCGCATCCTCACTATGGAAAGGTAGCCTCTAGCATTTGAGTCACTAGAAGAGGCATTGGCATGCGAGAATAAGGAAGAGAAACGAATATTAGGGAAATAGTTACTTGATATTCCGAGCTCCTTTCATTGTAGATACCGCAACAAAAATAGATGAGGTTGTGTATGAAAATTGAACTAATAGGGATTTGGGGTAGAAGGCATTATAGTTTGCTACACATGAGGCAAACCTAAAAGAGTTTTAAGAAAAGAACAAGGAAATAGGACATTGCGGAATAAAATCCTAGCCAAGGTTTAAAAAGAATATAGAAAGCAATTAAATCCTTTTCGGGTTTTATTAAGAATCATTAAGGATTTTTACCCCCATATCACTCGTAGAATGGACGCACTAGATGACCTTACTAAGAAATTAGAAGGAAATGTTGATACGCTTAATGCTAAGGGAGATGAATTGATTTTTGAGGAGGTGGGGTCTCTAGTGGGTGACCTACTTCAATACAGGTACGGGGTGAAGTGGATGCAGGAAAATATGGAGGCAACATTAAGGAAGGAGTTCCCACTCCTCTTGCATGATATGATTCTTATTCTTCATTATTCCATTTTTTCATTTTCCATTCTTTCATTCTTCATTCAATTTATCTAGGTCCCACTATTCTTTATTCTTTAAAGGAGTAAGGATGTTTCAAGGATGAAGAACACACTTAGTGTGGGGTCATTTTGGGCCTTTAAATATTGTCTAAATACCAAAGGACACGCGCATGTAGGACCATTGAGAAGAAATGTGCATAGGGAGAAGTGCACATGATAGAGAGGTTTAAGAAGGGTTTAGGTGAAACCAGGGCACGCATGGAAGGTAGAACATAGGTTCAAAGGATTTAACCATATTTTAGATTCTAGAGGCACTTGAGGAAAAACGTGAGGACCGGACTAGGTATCTTTGAATGAATAAGGTTCTAGCACGGAACCTTGGAGGTCAAGAAAAGGATATTCCACGCATGAATTTTCCTAGAAGACATAATTACAGCCGATTGAGAGTTTTCAAAAAGGATAAGCATTCACCATTGGAGGACCACATCCACATTCGGCACATGATCTAAGAAGGAATGGTGGTGGGTGCTAATCCTATAAAGAGAGATGCTCATACTAGAGAAATGAATATAGATACATCATATATGATCGAACACATGATCGAAGAGCATGCAATAGGTAGAGAGAATGCATCAAGAGTAAGATGTTGAGTAAAAAAGTTCTAGGGTTTAGAAATTAGTGCTAATGTTTGTGAGGGATATCACGAGCCTCTCGTATTGCACTAAAATCTATAACAAAGGTTCAAAAGGAAGAGAATAGCTAGTATCTCATACTAGGAAAGATCTATAAGGGTCGGGTCTCTATTACTTAATATGTATCATCTATGATGACTTCTTTTATTGTAATGTAGCTACCAATGAATATAATTATAAATTTTTGGTCCAAATAAATCATGTTTAAGGGTTTAAACCCTTGTGTTATGTGATTATCATGGCTTAGATCTAGTTTATTGTGCTTATTACATTGTTATTAAGCTTATGTAATACATTAATGTGTGGATTTGTAAGTTGTTCTTTACACTTGTATCTTAACTAAGTAAATGTACTTCCCATTATGTAATTCATCCTCCACTAATGGCAAAACCTTCTCACAATTCTTACATAAAGGAGGGGCTCGGTGCCCACGCATGCCTCGGGTGAGTGCCCAACACTCGTTGGATGATAGGCTAGCGCGCTTGGGGTTAGAAAGTAATATTGAGGGTAGATAAAATGACTACAGTTTATTTCTTGACCTTGAATTCTACCTCTTTCTTGGTAGTCTTGGATCCAATAGTTCCCATTTTGTAGGCTGAAAAAATGCCTTGCAATTCATCCATTGTGAGTGTCTTCATGTCTTTGGCTTCCTCCACCGTTGAAATCTTTGCATCAAATTTTGCAGTCAGAGATCTTATAATATTTTGGACTATAACAAATTCTTCTAGTTTCTCACCTAGGCCTCAGATCATGTTGATGAATTCATCTATTCTCTACATGTAGACCTCTATACTTAATCATATTTCATCTTTATATTCTCAAACTCAGCTCTGTAGGTTTGTAATTTTGCTAACTTGATTATTTCATCTACTTTAGAAATGCTATGAAGTTTCATCCATATTTTATTTTTTGTTGTGTAGTGCATAAATTTTACAAATTTTTGTTCTAGTTAGGCCACATAGGAATAAATTCATGGATCTAGAGTCACATTCATATTTTTCTTTATTTCTTTAAAGAAGTGTTTTGTATGGCTAAAGGATTGTATCCTTTATCATCGCATTCCCAGATAGCAAAACCAAGTGACATCAGATATGTCTTCATCCTTATTCTCCAAAATGCATAATTCATTCTAGTGAAGAGAGGTGATCTTTAAAGTATTAAACCACCTTGTGCACGATTTACTTCCGCGCTTGTGAGAAAAGCATCTCCTTGAAAATGTTAAACTTATGCTAGAAGGAAATTGCTCGATACTAATTTTTAGAGATTCACAAGCAATGAGAAGGGGGTTGAATCAATGAAGTTTAAAAAAATTAGTTTAATCATTCTAATTCAATATTTATTAATGAGAGAAAAAATATATCATGAGCATTCAATCAAACATATGCAAGACAGAAGAATGTTGAACACATAATTTATAGTGGGAAATCCTTTGGGAGAAAAACCCACTTAAAACCATGGATTTATTAGGAACACCAATTCCAAAGCTTACAATGGTTTCGGTTGAGCACCCACTTAACCTGTGAAGCACCCACTTCACAAATTCAAGCACCCACTTGAAGATTTTATGAGAACCCACTCAATAAATTATATCAAGTACCAACTTTCAAGAAGCACTAACTCCTAATTTAATTATATACAGCTAATATTTTGTAGGAACCTAAAATGATAAGCTACAACTAAGACTAATTTTACATACAAATTTTGATTATCTACTTACAGAAATTGCTTACAAAATAGAACATGGATACTTTTCTCTAATTATCTGTGTCCTTATTGTCACTCTCTTTTACTCATTTGATTTGATCTCTCTTTCTCAATTAATCTATTGCATTAATGATTTTCTAATATGATTCATCAATACTTCATTAGTCTTCTCTTTTCTTTCCTCTCTTGTTTCTTTCTCTCTCTCTCTTTAGATCGATTGCATCATCTTATCCCTTGAGCATCTTTCTTATGTTTCTCCTTTGGCTCTAGTGGATTATTTCATTCATGAGAAACACTCATATTGGTATAAAAGTTTCTCTATATATTTAATTGACCCATTTCAACAAATCTTTTTAAGTTATGTGCACTCTTTCCTTCTTCATCGCCTGAAAATCTAGTTCATCAAATGATTGCAAATCACTCCAAATTTTTATCTTGCTATATTCAGCTTGATTTCACCTTCTTTTATCAATATACTAAATATTATTTATGATACCATACCTAAAAATTTATTTCCCATATTTTTTAGGATTTATAACTTGACTAAGATGAGTGAGCCACTTTATTCTCTACTATTTAATTTCACCTTAAGACAAGGAATTACATAGAGAATGTAATGAATTACCTTAAAGTCAAATATAATTAAATATTGACAGATGGAACTATATATTTCTTCATACTTCATGGAGATCAAATCATATACTTAGCCGCAATCACCATTCAATTGAAGCACCATCAATTTTTGAGAAAAAACACTCACTTGGCCATGTTTAAATCAAATTGATTGTCATCGAGCTTTGTCAGTTCATAGTTTTTCAATCCATGGCTTTCCTTAGATTGTTTTACTTTTTACTTTGTATCATGACACTTTCCTTTGATCTACGGCTTTTAAGTCATCCACGGTTTTTCTTTGCTTTCAAGGATTTTCCAATGTTATGTGAATTTTCTCTTTATTTTTCAGCCTTCCCATGGCTTTGATCCATGATCATGGCTATTTTATTTTATGTGAAACTTTTATAGTTTTCCATGGCTCTCTCTAGTCCTTCACGTCTTTTCTCCTTGTATACGGCTTTCTCAAACTTCCCTTTCATCCATGAGTTTTTCCTTCAGTCCATTTTTTCTTATGTGGTTCTTCCTACACATTTACACTTCATATTTCTCACCTATGGATTTTCCTTTATCTCCTTTTACTTTGGAGACTTCATTTCTTTACCCATGGCCTTTAGTAAGCTTCCACTACTCCTTCTAGAGTTACATGACTTCTCAAGTTTTTGGCAGTTGCTTGAAGGGTTCGATAGATATCTCCTCATATCTGCAGCCTATGTAAAGGCTGATTAATTCCCTTAGAACTTATCCTTGATCATCATGAAGCCTCTAAGAGTTGACACTACCAATGAAAATTCATCTTTCTTACTTTCTTATTTTACTAATCAACCCTTTTTCCATCAATGCAATACGACATCAATGATAACACATATGACAATGACAAAGGTCCAATTTTTTTTTTAACAAGCATACATAGAAGGATCTAAGGACACACACAAAGTCTTAAAAGATTCAATAGTTCACTTTTTTCATCCCTAAGGTGCTCCCAAAATCTCGAATCCAACTCCTTCTACAAGCCCTTATAGCTTTATCATTCACTTCACTCAATAGTTCACACTTTATAATTACTATCTCAATACGCCAAAATAATTTAGAACACTAGACCATGACTAAAAAAATATTTAAACATGCTTAACAACTTTATTTAAACTTTCTCAAATGATCAAATCAGTCTCCCAAACCCATCTTTCATCATTTTCCTTTATAACCCTCACTAGTCTTTATAGCCCATAAAAAGACAAATTATGACACATTTTGCAAATTAAAATCTTGCATACCTGATTTTAATTATTTTAGGCACCCATTATCCTCATTAAGGTTCATGTCAAATTTTAGGTACTAACTCAACACTAGCGAAAAGTTATGCTACTTTTTACAATTTTACCTTTCTCGCCAATGAGCCCTCCTACACGCAAATATCCAATTTTAGAAGAACCTAAAAGGAGCAAGAATAATATGGCTTCCAAGTTCCCTATTAATGTAATGAGTGTACCCTGAAAATTAAAACTCTTGAAGTGATACTTAGTAACAACTAACAAGAACATGGTGAGCTCAATACATTGTGGAGGTCGGGAACATGTGTCATAAGGTGTCATACATGTGGTTTTTTTCATGATTACAATGGTTCATAATTGATTGAATAGTACCATACATATAAATATGAGAAAACTGAAATTTGTTTCAAAAAACTTTTTTAAAAAAGAGAGTGAGATTGAGATTGTGAGAGAGAGAGAGAGAGAGAGAGAAAGAAACCATTGGAGGGGGAGAGTAAGAGGTTGTCCAATCCATTATTTTGAAAATGGTAGCTCATGGTACTGAACCTATTGTGCCAACATTTTTGGGTGGCTAGGTAAACACTTATGGAGGTTTTGTTTCACTATCGGACAATATCATTGCTTCCAAGCTACTTTGTCCATGAGTAGTCCCTTAATAGCCTTGAGACCAAACATTTGTATAACTTCATCGGGTGATATCTAAGACTCCATGGAACCTAGAGACATCTGATTAGATCCTATACGTCTATGTAGGAACCCTCTACAAAATCCTATCTCATTTTTAGCATCTCGATTGGGTGCTCTCGTTGTCCTATTGTTTCTAAACGCTCCAAATAATGTAGTTTGAGTTAGTGTAAGGTTGTCAAACGTAATATTTTGTAGATGGTGGATCATGGTACCAAACCGAATGTGCCAACACATCTAGATGTCCTAATAAATGCTAATGGAGGATTTATTTCTATGTGGGATGGTTTCGTTGCTTTTGAGCTACTTCGTCCAAATGTAGTCCCTCAAGAGCCCTGAGACCAAAAAAAGCTATAACTTCATTAGGTGATATCTCGACTACTGTAGCAAGTAGAGGGGTCCAATTAGATCCTATACCTTCAAGTTAATACCCTCTATGATCTTTCTTGGTTTTTTCCATATCTATTTAGTCATATCTTTGTCCTATTGTTTGCAAACATGCCAAATATTGTGGTTCGAGTTAGTGTAAGGTTGTTAAATGCAATATTTTGCAAATGGTAGATCATGGCACCAAAACAAGCTGTGGAAACATGTTTAGATGGCATGGTGAACAATATCGAAGGATTTTTTCAGTACAAGATGGTGTCGTTTCTTCTAGGTTACTTCATGCGGGCAAAGTCCTTGAGATCCCCGAGACCAATAAACCATATAACCTTCGGATGATATCTTGGAATCCATGGTACCTAAAGAGGTTGCATTATATCCTACATCTCCACATCGGTACTCTCTAAAAATTCAATCTCATTTTTTTATTTCTTGATCCGGTCCTCTCAATGTCCTATTGTTTGCAAATGCACCAAATAGAGTATTTTGAGTCAGTGTAAGGCTGTCAAACACAATATTTTACAAACAATATCTCGTGGGACCAAAATGACTAGACCAACACATATGGATGGCACTGGTGAGTGCTATTTGAGGATTTTTTTTGGTGTGGGATGGTGTCATTGCTTCCAGGATATTTCATTCTGGTGTAGTCCCTTAAGATCCCTGAGACAAAAAAATCTGTATAAGTTCGCTAGGTAATTTCTTGGACTTCATGCCACTAGAGATGTCGTATTAGATCCTACATCTCTCGCATAGGGATGCTTCACAAAATTCTCTATATATTTTTACATCTTGATTTTGTGCTCTTAATGTCCTATTGTTCGTAAACACGCCAAACACTATAGCTTGAGTCAATGTAAGGTTGTCAAAATCAAAATTTTGCAAAGCGGTAGCTCTGAGGACCAAACCAATTGCACCAAAACATTTGGATGGCTTGGTGAACACTTGGGTAGGCATATTTTTGGTCCCCTATACTCTCGGTGCTTCTAGGTTACTTTTTCCGGGCGTAGTTCCTTAAGATCCCTGAGACTAGAAAACACTATAACTTTGACATGTGATTACTCGGTCTCAGTGGCACCTAGAAATGTCTGTAAGATCTTGTACCTCCACATTCATACCCTTTATGAAATCCCATCTCATTTTTTTCCATTTCAACTTGCTCCTCTTGGTTTCCTATTGTTTGCAAAATTGTTGAATAGTCCAGTCTCATAAGTGGTGAAATGAGAATTTGGATAGGAGAGTTCTACAATATTAGTGGTGAAATGAGAATCTATGTTTATTCTTCATTTATAATATTTAACTAGCCTTGTACCACTTTGTACTATGTAACATATACCCACTTGTATGAGGTTACGTAGGAGAGCTATTCATAATTATGGGAGGCTTTAAGGAGTTTCTTCCACCATTCCATAATAATAATTTTAGTCTCATGAATAAAACGACGGTGATTTGGAAATCTTAAAAATGTACTTATCGTAATAATGGAAAATAAATCCAACTAATAAAAAGTATTCATCAATAAATAAATAAGTGGCGGGACAATCAATGTCTACCACATGCTGCCTCCAAATTCCAAATTTCATTTCATTTATATTCGATTCAAGAAAGGTTGGGAAATTAACTCGCCATTTTATTCATACTTTCAGAAGTCCAAAATGTCAATTCACCTCAAATTTGGAAAATATGGAGAACTTGGAAAGCCAAATGTCCTTGATAAAACTAGCCTTACTATTGCATCTTGATAAAAATTAGTTCCCAAGTGTCATGGGAGGTTATAAAACTTATCACACAAGCATGGATAGCTCTCTACGATAATACCAAAAAGGCTACCTATGACGCCATGAGAAAAAACCAAGGGCACGACCCCACCTTCCAATAACTAAATTTTAGAGCACTACCACTACCATTGGCATTATCAACAATCTAAATGGGAATAATTCTTCAAGTGTGTATTCCTTTCTGAAAATTCCATATTTGATGATAAAAACTAGAACCATAACCTAAAAAACGACAACACGACCAAGAACATGACCAAGACCAAGACCTAGACTAGAAATTTGAGAGGATTTTGAGGTTCAATTTTATTTTCCAAGATTCATTACTCCAATGTTTGAGAATTATTCTCCGATATACAACAACATTATGATTCGGACATTTGATTATTCTGAATGTCCGATCCTTCCACGAACCCAATAGTCCTTGATCTTTGGATACATGGAGACAACTTTACTTGGATTCTATTTATAAAGATATATATATATATATATATATATATATATATTTGTAAATTTGTCTTATGATATCTAAATCTATACGCATTTCAATATTTTTGGAAATCACATCACACCCTTCACTAGGCTTGATGACTACCCCTATATTTTGAAGGTCATTTTGAAAGCATCCATGGGTTTATCATAGAATGAATTAACAATGAATAGAAGGTCACTAAGCCATAGGAAAGCTAAATCCCATTCATAACTAAACAAGAAATATTTACTAGGTGATCGATAACCCTTGAGTGTCTTTTTATCCATTCCCTAGTTGTTATGCTTATTTTGTATAACCAAACTCAATGATGTTTCTAGACATGAGTAGCATGGAAGTTACAATATATTTTCACTATGTAGTAGTGCCAAAGTTTTAACTTTTAAGGTATAGTGATATAACTTTTTTGGGTGATATTGTTTGCAACTAAAGTACAAAATTGAGGGATATAACTATGTCAAGTGATATTTTACAAAACCTTACAAAATACTGTAAATTAAATCCCATGGCACTGAATCGACTATGCCAACATATGCTGGGTGGATGATTAAATTCTAGGGGATGCTTTGTTTTGTATTCAAACACTCGGGTGCTTCGGGATACTTCGTCTAGGCATAGTCCCTTAAGATCCATGAGACAAAAAAAGACTATAACTTTGATGGGTGATATCTCGGTCTCTGTGGCACCTTGAGAGGTCTCTTCGATCCTACACTTTCATGTGGGTACCATCTACAAAAACCGTCTCATTTTCTCCATCTAAATTTGGTTATCTCATTGTGTTATTGTTTGCAACCGTGTCAAATATTACAGTTTGAGTCAGTGTAAGGTTGTCCAACATAATATTTTGCAACAAAAATATATTGGAACCAAAGTGACTATTCTAACACATCTATGTCATAAGGTAAATACTAGTGGAGGCCTCATTTCAAAGGCCAATGCTCCCGGTGCTTTTATGCTACTTCGTTCGGGCATAGTCCCTTAAGAGTCCTAAGTCCAAAAAGGTTATAACTGCGAGGTGATTTATCGAGACTCCATGGAACCTAGAAAGGTCTTGTTAGATCAACCACCTCCATGTTAGGACCCTTGAAAAAATATCATCTCTTTTCTCCATCTCCTTTTTATTCTCTCATCGTGATATTGTTAGATACTATGTAAATATTGTACTTTGAGTCAGTGTAAGGTTTTCTTATGTTATATTTTACAAACAGAAGCTCATGGCACCAAACTGACTACAGTAACATGTCGAGGTGATCGGGTAAATGCTAGGGGAGTCTTCATTTCAAAATCCAGTGCTCCTGGTGCTTCCATGCTACATCATCTGGGTGTAGTCACTTAAGAGTCTTGAGTCTAAACAAGTCTATAAGTTTGCAAGCTGATTTCTTAGACTCCATGGTACCTAGAAAGGTCTTGTCGATTCCTACACCTCTACGTTAGGACCCTCTACAAAATATAAACTCAATTTTCTCCATCTCCATTTTTTATCTTGTTGTGTTATTATTTGTAAGCTTGTGCAAAATATTTTACTTTGAGTCAATGTACGGTTTTGGATTGTATATTTTACAAATGCAAGCTCGCACCAAACCGATTTTACAAAAATATCGGGGTTGCTATGTAAACACTAGGGAGGTTTATTTTTAGAGGCCAATGCTCCGATGCTTCTGGATACTTCATCCTGGGTGTAGTCCCTTAAGGTCCACGAGACTAAAAAGGCTATAACTTTTTAGGTTATATATCAAAATTTGTGGCACCTAGAGAGATCTGTCGCAGATCCTTCATCTTTGTGTTAGTACCCTCTATGAAATCCCATCTCAATTTTTTCCATCTTGATTCATTCCTCTTATTGTCCTAACAAAAGAATTGGATAATGTAATTTGATTCATCGCAAGGTGAGCGATACCATATTTTTCAAACAAAAGCTCTGTTGACAATTTTTGTACTTGTGCAAAAATGGGAAACTTGAAAATTTGTTTTCGATGGAAGGAAATGATGAAATGGACCTAACTAGGGGGAATTCATACAATTTTTATTGTGTTTTTAGCTGCAGTAATTGATTAACAACATGCAATATTCAACTATGTGTGTTGTTGTGAAATGTAACACCTCACATAGGTTGTCATTCAATGTTCATCTTCAACAAGGAAACACAAAAGCCTTGAAGGACTAATGCATTACCTTGATGAAGGAAGGAATCACAATGTATGTGGCATGTTAGACTACAGAATATCAAACATAGTTGTTGTTTGCATGGCTAAGAGTTCATTATTAAGTTACAAGTATTTTCAATTTGATCATTTCCTATGATTAAGTGTTATTATGTATGTTATTGAGTTGTTTAATTCATTTTACAATAATTATATATCATGAGAGATGAAAGTAAAAGGAAGTACACAACTCAATTGCAAAAATAATATAATTTATTCATTAAGAAAATTCAATGTTTCCCACACAAGCCATGGGATGTAACTTATGATTATTGAAATAAATGGTACATGTACATGAAACTAAAATCAAAAGAGTATAGAAGAAACCCATCATTTCCTTTGGTTTTCTCTAGTCTTCATTTCCCCATTTCCATATCAATAGTTATCTTCTACATCCTCCAATAGCTACACTATACCGAAAGAAAAGAGAAAATATATAAATTTTTTGAGCTCAAGGTTTAATCTGTACTCATGTGTTATCTAGTTTCATTCCAATCAATCATTTTAGATCAAAAAGCATAAGATACATCAAAGTAACATATTCAAATTTGAAAAATATTATCTGGCAGAATCTCATGGTATTCACATGAATCATGATAGAATAGAAAAAAGAAAGAGGGAAAAGGTCACTGTGGAATACAAGAGAGGTCAAAAAGCTTATTGTTTTCTAACTAGTTTGTCAAAATGTGCAAGTATAGGTAAAAGGAAGAAAGAAAGACTAATTATTGTACCACGAAACATTACAACTTTCAAGAGGAACATATACAAGAAATTATCATTGCAAGATACAGTTTGATAGTCAAAAGTCCAATCAAAGTATCATAGTACAGTTTCTAATCATAATGAGCAATTAGAAGTATAGTTGGTCAACATATGGAAGTACTATAAAGAAAAGACAAAGATAAACCATTATGAACCATTGAAGTGATAACATGAGCTTCACTCTTCTGAGAAGATCATAATACAAATCTAGTTTCCAAAAGTACAGTCTCAAAATACAACATGTAACAAGGAATGACAACTTTCTATATTTTTAGACCAATTTTACAAAAGGAAATACAAGTTTAGAACTATAGCTTCAAACGAGGAATGCATTTCAAAAAAGTCAGATTACAAGTACAAATAGGTACATGAATGTTCTAAATGTCATATCTTATAAAAATAGATTGCATTGAAAAGATACAACATTGAATGAAGAGCACTTAAACAGTTTTCAGGGCTCACATTAAAGGATAATCATGTTACTATTCAAGAAAATTCATCAGATTAGAAGGTACAACCATATTTTCATATTAAAATTAAGAGTACAACTTTAGAGCTCAGTGTATTAGGTACATTTTGAAATAACATTCATGAAAGGCTACTAGAATAGGAACATGCATCTAAAAATTCAAGCATTACATAGAGGAAAGATGCATCTAAAAATAGGAACTTGTAAAAATGTCAAAGATTATGTTATCCATATTAACAGTTCATGATAGCTAAAAGCATATCAATGGCATTTACAGGAGCATCAAGTCTAAAGATGATTTGATCATTATAGTTAAAAAACAAAAATGATTTTAATATCGTTTTGGCAAAGTAAATGAATTTCATCGCGTTACAAGCTAAAGCTCTATTCATGGAACTTTACAAATGTTCAAAATAAGTCTCAGATTTTGAGAAATAGTATAGCTAAATAAGTATAGTTGGTCTACATATGGAAGCACATTTCTGAAGATAAAAAATAGAATGCTCTAAGTTTTAGTGCATGTTTTCAATCAATCATGTTGATGTACAACTTCATAAAGATCACACATATTTTTATAATCTTCTAAGAACCATACATCTTCTGATTTGAGTATTTAGCATGCTTTCTCTTATTATGCAAATAAAATTTAGATATATGATGAAGATTTAGAAAACTAATCTACGAGGATCTTACCAATCATGAAAGAGGAAAATATTACAGCATATCATCAATATAAATGGAATTTGAAGCAAGATAGTTCAAAGTCTAGTACCAACTTACAAGTGATTAAAGAATGAGCTATTGAAAGCAGTTACCATATTTTGCAACTAATAGCTACAACTCTTTATTCAAGAAAGAAAGATCAAAGTACAAGTTTACAAATCATGGTGCAGGATCAATACATGAATCAAAGTTTTACATAAGGTATAAAATGCAAAACAATATAGAATTTTATGTATGCAGAAGAGGGTAAAAATACTCGGAAATGATTTCTAGTTTCAAGTTTCTCAGAGTATAACAAAGTTCATCCTCACATTCTATTGCAAATACTTTGAAAAATATTATAGAAAAGGAACAAAACTTTAAGGTTTGTGAACAAGTAATTAAAGAATAGTGCATTCATAATGCCCAAGATCAAACTCAAATCTCAAAATAATCAATTATAGAGAGCTCCAAAATCTAAAAATGGCGGCTAAGAAAGCACGTGGATTGACGCCAATCTTCAAAGGAACCTAGAACGCAAAGAGACATTACTAAGCTCAAATGAACAAGGAAGAGGTCACAGAAGGGATTAAGAAAGATAACATTATTTAAAGAAAAATTACAAAACAGAGCTATAGAAGAAAATAACTCAAACCCTTGAGCAAATAAACCCAAAATGAAGGTATGGTAGAGGCAAACAAATTACTTCTAGTATGCAAGAAGAAATTCAAGTTTCAGTTTAAAAGCCATCAATACATAAAAACATTCACATAATTCAATTATCTTGGTGAATGTTTTTCATACTTGTTATAACTGTTGAAATAAAGCGGCAAACACTTGTTAAGATAAACTCGATCTTAAAGGAATGTGTTGCTAACTTGGATTCTTGCATATGTGATTTATTGTATAAGACAAAGCAGATTATTGTACTTGTGTGTTTGCTAATATGACGACAAATTGTCGTATACTTGCTAAACTCTCGTTGCTGATTGACAGCACACCTTGAATCAATTTCATTGATCCAAAGTATGCTGAGGGCTTCTGGTGATTTCGTGTCGATTTACTCTTGAACCGAACCCGAGGTTGTTATGAACGTGCGGCACTGACACAGTGGAGCAACCTGCACGTAAATGCCAACGACAGGGGTTCGATTCTTGAACCCTGTACTATCGAACTTGGGACCTCGTGAGGCAAGAAATGCCTGGACACGGGTGGCCTTGACACGTGATCCAAAGGACGGAACGTCCTGCTCTGCATTAACGTGAATGTCAGTTGGAAGGCTGGATGGAAGTTGTTTGGTGTTAGTGGTTAGTAGGAATTAAAACCCTAAACTAATCCTAAGTCCTAACATGCATCCTAAACTACTATCCTAAGTGGATTTTTAAATTAAAAAAAAGGGGGAAAATAGACCTAAGCCCTAATAACCTAAGGCTAAACTAAGACCTAGGTTGAACACTATATGCAACCTAAACTAATCCTAATCTAAAGGGGCGCGCAGACCCTTGGAGGGAAAGGATAAGGATGGAGGGGAGTATTCATTAGCATTTATTGGAAAGTCCATACGTGGACAGCGCCAGTTTTGGCGGGGCAGGTAAGAAATGGAGGCATCTATTTGGAGATAGAGCCAAATTCGGTTTTGCATGGGAAATTTGAAAATTGAGTTCGCCAACTCAAGTTGGCAGTGGCGTGGGAAGTTAGGAAAAGGCAGAGCCTTTAATGCATTGATTATTCTTGGTCCTCGCGACCAGCTCGCCTTGGAAAGTGTATGAGGGAATTTTGATTTTCATTTTGTTCGATTCGGGCTTTTGCAAAGTTGCTCTGCATTTGGTTTTTCTGGTCTGGTTCAGTCGAACCAGCTCTTGGAATTTGACACTGTTCTTGGAGATTTTAAGGCTGTTGTTGAGCCTGAAGAAGAAAGGAGTGTTGGGAAGTTTTTGTTGTCCGTGGAAGGAAATAACGCGGCAAACGAAGCTTTCTTCGAGTTCTGGAAAAGAGATTACAGGCATGTTAAGCCCTTCTCTTTAAAAATTCTTGCTTTGTTTAAGTGTCTCATTAAAACAACCCTGCTCTTGGGTTTGGATTGTGTGATTGTTGTCGGGTCGATTTGATTTGGATTTCGTTGATTCTTGCTTTTTTTTTTGGAAAATGATAAGAAGAATCGCTTCTGGTTGCTCGGCCTTGATTTGTCTTTGCACGAATCGAGTTGGAATATGAATTACTGTATTGGTAGTTGACAGTATGGTGGATTGAAATAGATATTCTCTTTCTCTGTTCGTGTTATGTGAAATGGAACAGGCTGTGTGATCGTTTCCTTATTGTGTAATCGTTTCCTTGCTGTTGTGTTGGAACTGTCCTTGCATGTAAAAAGGAAGTTGAAATACAGTTGTGTTGTGTTGCTATGATTTGGGTTCATCGACCCTTGCTGTCATTTTTGGAAATGATAGGAAATTTTCCCCGGTTGTTGTGTTTAACTGTCTTTGCACTTCTTTGAATGGAATACCTCCATGTTGTCTTTGGTTATTGACATTACATGAAATTTCGAAATGGTTATTCGGTAGAATAGAATGTGGGAACCGTGCACAGCAAAGATGGGTTATTTTATCGCTGTACTATTGTTTTGTTGTCACCAGAACTTGCGATATGATTGTATTGGTTGTGTGAACGGCCTGAGGTCGTTTCTATACTGAAGGTTTCATTGAAGGAAATAAGATCTTTTGTTTACTATCTGTTGTTCGGGATTAAAAGAAATATCATTTCTTTTCGAGCTTCATGGAATGGGTATTTCACTGTTTAAGTTTTATATCATGAACTGGCAGACTGTGTGGGTTGTTTTCACTGCTATGAGAATGTTCTTTGTTATATGGTCTTTCGTGATATAATTGTACAGGATGTACGAGTTGCATGAGGTCGTTTCTATACTGAAATTTCTTTTACAAGAGGAAATGGATCTTTTCTCTTCTGCTGTGTTTGATTAGGATGAATACAACATTGGATTTTGTCTGAATATAGGAAGTTGCCTTGGAAAAAGAAATGATAACACGTTTTTGGTGTTTCTTTCCTTTTCTTGCTTTAAAAGAAATAAAACTTTTCTTTTCCCTCTGCTGTTCCGGGATTAGAAGGAAATAGCATTTTGCATTTTAAAGGAATTGGCATTAGAGTTTTATCTGAGTATTGTGAACTCGATTAGACGGATATGCTAGTAATATAATTATTGTTGTGTTTCTTCTTTTATGTGAATTGACGAATACGAATGAGTATTCGTGGGAGCTAGAAAAGAAATAGCTTTCCTTCTGAATTTATAATGAATAAACGGTGATCTTGCTAAGAAAGTATGATGATTAGTTGTGTTTATTGATGCTGATCGGTCTTTTGAGATGGACTGACTATTTTGGTGATTACGACTTAGCCTTGAATTGCTGAGCAAAGGAATACATGCATAGAAATTTTGTCTTGTTGTGGGGTTGTCTTGACTGTACTAGATCCATGTATTGACACCCTGTACGGTTTACTTTGATAAAGGTAATGACATCTGATTTTGCATTCTGGAGTTCTGCATACTATTATGAACTTGGAAAATGGATTGGGTAGAATCATTTATTGGAAGGGAATTCTTCTTCTGCCTGCTGTTCTGACTTGGTGAAATTCGTAGTCATGTGATTATTGGACTTGCTGTAGGTAACAACAATGAATAAAATGTTATTTTGAACGGGATACGTTCATAGGATTAGGAAATCATGTGATTAATTGACTGCATGATTGTATAACTGTTTATCTGTTTAACATACAGTGAAAGAAATATGGTTTCTTTTAGTATGGTAAATATATGGTATGCATCCTTATATTGTTTGATCTAGGATGAACATAATGTTGTACTAACCTGTTTCGGATTTTCATATGAGCCTGATTCAAATGAAATATGGATATGGATGATGAATTCTTCCCTGTTTTCATTTAAAGGATTATAAATGAAATTATTCTTGACTGCCGGAAAGTGAATTCGAATGGATTTTGTAAGTTTCACTCTGAACTGTTATCTTGATTTGTCTCTCGTTTGGATTCCATTGTTAGGACAGCCATGTGGAAAGAAATAGGGATATGGATGAATGACTTGGAAAAATGATCTGTTCTTCTTTCATTCAGTTGGAAATCTATAATTCGTTGATAACGAATCTTGTAGTGCTTAGATATGAGCGACTATATGCATTGTTGTTCGCTTTCTTGTCTGTGCTTGATTGCTTGGAATCTAATATGATGCATGAACTGAAAGGAAAGTAATGGGTTTACATTTCAGTTAGTTTCATCCTTTGCATTTATTATTAATGAAAGGCGTGGAAAGGATAACAATATGTTATATCAGCAGTAAGCTATTTGTATTTCTAACTTTGCAAATATTGTGAATTAAGACTTGTAACGGTTATGTGGAAACGGGACAGCAGTTCTTTGGCTGATTGTGATGATATTTTGATAGTTCAGTTGTTATGCTGATCTTTCTTTTGTGCCTATTTCGTGATTGATGTTTTACTGTCGTTTCATAAAAGCAGGGTTCTTTTATTGAGACAGTTAGTTGAAGCACCTTATTTTAAGGATAAGTGCTTAATATGCTCAGTTCATTGAACTGACCCGTGTAAATCATTTTGCAGATGGAATTTGATTAGAATGAAGACATGGCTGTTTTCTGATGCTTCTTGATTAGCTGAAAGATAAATTGTAATTGTTGCTTTTATTCCTCTTCGAGGAATTGTGGAAAGAAGAAAGTATATTCTTCTGTCTATGAGTTGTATTGATGTTTTATGTAAACCATGCCCATTCAGTTGGATTGGCAAATGTACAGATTATGACATGAAATGTTGAATACAATTACAAGTGTGATATTTTAATAATTATATCAGTTTGATATTGTTGGCTAAATTGGAAATATAATGTTATTTCTTGATTTGGATTTGCTTCATTGTCCTTGGATGGATGTTAAATGAAACTGATATCTATTCTTATCTAAATGCAACTTTTAAGTTGAAAAATGCAATTAGTTCATACTTGGGTAAAGATGAATTTTTAATTGACATTAAAAAGGATTAGGAAGAATATGATTCCATAATCGAAAGGTATTCAGGATTAGCTTAGGAGCTAAGGAATATCAATTAACTTCGGAGTAATCGAACTTCGCTTTCGAACTCCATTAATGATCTCGTATGTTAAATTCAGAATAAAGGATATAGGATAAGTATATCCATAACTAATGGACCTTAACTATATAACGTTAAGGAGAACAAATGAATACATTTCTGGGAATTAGACCTCGTTAAATGACGTCTAATAAGTTAGAATTCTGAATTTAGTTACAGTTGGGAAAATCTTGGCTAAGTTTAATAGGTTAAACTTATCACGTCCGTCGGTATGGACTGCTTAATCCAATGATTAAGAAGAGAACCAAGTAGGGAAATGTAGCCCTTCGACACGAAGGAGAAGATGCATAGCAAGCTAATGGACGGATTTAGTCCCTCTTAGCTATATACAACTGTAACGGAAACGAGGATCAAGGGATCAGCATGGATGCTGAAAGTTGATTTTAATTATTAAATCATATCCAAATCACTTGAGCAGGATGTGTATTCTCGATGGGAGGATTCTGTAGGACATTGGCATACGCCAGCTACAGCAAGGTGTCTCCATGAAGACGGGGTCTTCATGACGACACAATGTTGCAGCTGACATATTGCAATGCCCTCCCGAATTAAAACATCAAGAATACATAGGCTGAATGTGTAACTCTTAGCAGGGGATAGGGTATGATCTGGTATACGGAGTGACTCTGGAATACTAAAGATAACTAGACACACGGAGTCGTGGGGAAACGACACCGTATGTCTACGCATATCTTTAGTTACCAGGAGTGCCTTCCTATATTCGTTCATATTACTAGTTGGAATTGGAAGTTTAAAACTGACCTTAAACGAAGAGGACTGGTAGGAACCAGGAAAGACCATTCTAGATAACAGGTGAAGTGAAGTGAAGGACGTATTCCGTTGATGTGTATCACATCCAGGAATATGATCATGCAAAGCATGTGAAAATCTTTGGCCAAAGTATCGCAATTGCTGGTTGCGTTGTCCTTATCACTTAATTTAAGATGCAGGATGTCAGATGAATATCAGTAACATATATTCAGATAGGCTTCTTAAATGGATCACTTCGATAACCGGAAACGGTTATGAGAACAGTATATATAATATACTATGCATAAACGAACATGAAGGATCGGTTGTTGCCGAGTCATGAAATGAAGGATCGTTGAAACTCCGAGCCATGAAAATGGAAGATCGGCAGTTCCTCGAGTCATTTACAGCAGCATATAGAATCTGTTATAAGATTGAATGGCATTGAATGTGTGTTCCATATTGTAAATATGTGAACAGGGAACATTAGTTTTAAAAAGAAATTGTGTGATCCAAACTGTGTTGTTTGGGCAGAGAACAATTATTAAAACTTGAACGTGTGTTTGAATTTTATAATTCATAACAGAGAACGTTATCTAAAAAAAAAAAAAAAAATTCCCTTGTTCTGGTATCTTAAAATGGGGATGTTACATCTTGGTATCAGAGCTGAAGGTTGCAGCTCTTGGACCTAATGAGTCCACGATATTAATAAGGTTTACATTTTCTTATTGAACAGAAAATGGTCAGGACAAGAGGGAATGCTGCGAATAACCCGTTACAGGGTG
This sequence comes from Taxus wallichiana var. yunnanensis, assembly GCA_018340775.1. NCBI lineage: Eukaryota > Viridiplantae > Streptophyta > Pinopsida > Cupressales > Taxaceae > Taxus > Taxus wallichiana. The sequence continues at coordinate 431,237,507 of CM031241.1, read as the reverse complement.
GAGAAGCAGTGACTGCCCAAAAGCTGGATGAAATCCTTGCTGCCCTACTTGATACGAGGGATCGTTTGACTATTGGAACAAGCAGTCAATGGGCAATGAAGAGGAGGAGAATGAAGCTGAAATAAATGATCAGCTGCCTCCTGTGGACAACATCAACGGAGGGAATCCGGGTGTTGATGATAATAATGTAATTTCTCCTAATCCCCCTGAAAATAAAAGGGCAAGATTAGCAGCTGAACTTACAAATGATATAAAGAGAATAAGTCCTCCAAAGTTTGATGGAACAACTCTTGGAGACGGAGCTGAGAACTGGCTCAGTGAAATGGAGAAATACTTTGCAATAAGAAACTTCTCCGAAGAGACTAAAGTGATATGGGGAGCATATCAGCTTTCTCATGAAGCATCATCATGGTGGGACAACCATAAGGTTGAGCTGAATATTGTCGAATCAGACATAACTTGGGATCAATTTAAGGGTTATTTTAGGCAACGATGGCTGCCTCAACTCTATTTTGATAGGAAAATGACTGAATTTCAGAACTGGTCGCAAGGAAGGCTATCGGTGATGGAATACTGGGAAGGGTTTACTAAACTCCTTAAGTATGTGCCGCAGTACCAAGCTGACGAGAAGTTCAGAATACGGAAATTCATAATGGGACTGAATCCCATCATTGGTGGCGAAGTGGATGTCCATGGCCCAACCACCATGGATGGAGTTGTTAAAAGGCAATCGACAGAATAGAAATTGAGGGCAATATCTGGCTCACAGGAAGAGATAAGGAAGAAGATTCCCAATCCTTCTTCGTCTCTTGCACCAAAAAGGGGACCTTGGAAAAGGTTTGGTGTGAAAAATAAAATTGTTGTAGATAACAACAAGAAACCTGTGATGAACAGACCTGTAAATATGCGCATGCGGAATTCTTCACAAAAGTTAATGGCATCGGGCGTAAGTCCTATGGAAGCTTAATGATAACTTCAAGGCTGGTAACAAATTTGAGCCTAGAAAAGGGCCAGCTGGAGGATGCTTCAACTGTGGAAAGGACCACTATGCGAATCACTGTCCTCTGAAGAAGGATGATCGTGGACAACAAAAACATAGGATACACGCCGCAGTTGGCTAAATGCATGCCGAAAAGCAAGTGACGCCCATAGAAGTTACGGGTAAGTTATTCGGTACACCTATAGTTATACTTTTTGATACTGGAGCTACATAATGTTTTATTTCTGCTAAACTTGCTATGAAATTAAAAAGAAAGGCTGCAAGAATGGATAAAACATGGACAGTGCATTATGGGAATAATGTTGTCCATACAGTCGAAATGTGCCTTTTTGGGGCAATTCTTGATTTGCCTGGTTTCTCCACCGAAGTTGACTTGTATGTCACTCCTCTAGGATCATATGATATCATTATTGGAGTTAACTGGTTGGCTGAACATAAGGCAAAGGTCGACTGTTATGAAAAAAAAATCTGTTGCTTTGATGACCTGCAGAAAGCAGCAGTCATTCAAGGTGTAAAACGGGAAGTTGCAGTTAGGAAACTGACGGCTATGCAACTAAAGAGGGCTAAAAATAGAGGCTGCACTTTGTATGTAGTAAAAGTGACAGAAAATGCAGAGGAAGATAATGATTTCATGGAAAGATATCCATTGTTGAGGGATTTCCGTGATGTGTTTCCGGAGGAATTGCCAGGTCTTCCGCCCAAACGTGAGTTTGACTTTCGCAATAGAAATCAAACCAGGAACGGAACCCATATCTAAGGCACCTTATAGAATGACTACCATTGAGTTGGTAGAGCTGAAGGCTCAGTTACAAGAACTTCTGACTAAGGGGCTGATAAGACCGAGCGTCTCACCTTGGGGAGCGCCGGTAATTTTTGTAAAGAAAAAGGATGGCACTTTGAGGTCGTGCATTGATTGTAACGTCGAACAAAGCAACTATTAAAAATCGATACCCACTTCCTAGGATTGATGATCTATTTGATCAGATGCGAGGAGCATCAGTTTATTCAAAAATAGATCTTCGATCAGGGTACCATCAGCTGAGAATAAAGGAAGAAGATATTCATAAAACAACTTTTAGAACGAGGTACGGGCATTATGAGTTCACGGTGTTGCCTTTTGGGTTGACTAATGCACCTGCCGCCTTCATGAATCTAATGAACAATATTTTTCAAGAATACTTAGACAAGTTTGTGCTTGTATTCTTAGACGACATTCTTATATACTCTAAAAATGTTGAAGAGCACCAAGAACATCTCAGGATAGTGCTGGAAATCTTAAGAAAGAGGAAGTTGTATGGCAAACTATCCAAATGTTCCTTTTATGATGCAGAGGTGCATTATTTGGGACACGTTATAAGCAAAAATGGGATAGCTGTTGACCCTTCAAAGATCACAGCTATAACGGAGTGGCCTGCGCCTAAGAACGTGCACGAAGTGAGGAGCTTCATGGGCTTGGCTGGATATTATCGAAAGTTCGTTAAGGACTTTTCAAAAATTGCTGCCCCAATCACTTCGCTGCAAAAGAAAGAAAAGAAATTTGTCTGGACAGACAAATGTGAATCTGCCTTTAAAAAGTTAAAGGAACAGTTAACTACAGCACCTATTTTGACTGTACCTGATCCAAATGGAGATTTTATGGTTGTAACGGACGCCTCAGGAGAAGGCCTTGGAGGTATTCTATTCTGTAATAACCATGTCATCGCTTATGAAAGCAGAAAGCTTAAGTTACATGAACAGAACTATGCTCCACACGATCTTGAGCTCGCTGCCATTGTTCATGCACTTCAAATGTGGAGGCATTATCTTTTAGGCAAGCCCTTCGAGTTAAAAACAGACCATCTAGGGCTGAAGTATATTTTCACTCAGCCAAATCTGAATGCAAGGCAACGAAGATGGTTAGAATTTCTGTCTCAGTATGATTTCGATATAAGCTACATTAAGGGCAAGGAAAATAGAGTAGCAGATGCTCGAGTCGAAGGAAGCATATCTCTGCTCTTATAACGTTAAGAACTCAGTTTAAGGATGAGGTGAAAGATGCCTTGGAATCAGATCCTTATTTCCAGCAAGTCAAATCAGCACTTGCTGCAGACCCGCAGGACGTCAGGTATAAGGGATTCCGTTTTGATAATGAAGGAATTCTGAGGTTCGAAAACAGGGTATATATACCTGTGGCAAATGACTTAAGAGGGAAATTGTTAACTGAATTCCATAATTCACCTTTTTCTGGACACCCTGGCATTACAAAAATGCTCGCTGATCTTAAGCAACAATATTTCTGGAAGGGAATGAAAAAGGATGTGGCAGAGTTTGTAACACACCGCTTGAATGTCGCGTGTTAAGGCGGAACATATGCACCCCGCCGGATTATCAGATCCCCACAAAGATTCGCAAAGATAAATGGCAAGTGATAACGATGGATTTCGTTCAAGGATTGCCTATGTCAAGAAATAAGCATGACATTATCCTGGTTGTAGTCGATAAATTGACCAAAGTGGCAACACTTCATCGCTTGGTAATTTAAGGACGATGCACCAATGCTAGAAGAAGATTTGTACATGAAATCTTCCGATCGCATGGAATACCGGAATTAATCATATCGACAGAGATCCGAGGATGACATCAAGGTTTTGGCAAACGCTTAATGCGGCCTGGGGACTAAATTGAACTTCGATTTCGCATATCATCCGAAACGGATGGACAGACCGAGAGAGTTAATCGTGTTTTAGAGGACATGTTAAGGATGTATTGCATGGATGGACAAGCAAAGATAAATGGGAGGAATACCTTTCGCTGGTAGAATTTTCTTACAATAACACCTATCATGCCTCTTTAAAAATGGCACCCTTTGAAGCATTGTATGGAAGAAAATGCGAACCCCCGTCACCGGGACAAGCATTGAGGAGAGAGGTAATTGGGCCAGAAATCCTTATGGAAATGGAACAGCAAATCAAAATGATTCGGGAACATCTAAAGGAGGCTGCCAATAGGCAAAAGAGCTATGCAGACTTGAAGGGTTGACAGCATTATAAATTGGGAGAGAAGGTCTTTCTTCGGGTGAAGCCGAAAAAGAGCTCAATAACTTTTGGCAAGGTCGCCAAGTCATTGTCGCCACGTTATGTGGGACCTTTTGTTGAAATAATCAACCCTGTAGCTTATCGTCTAGCATTACCTCCTGCTTTGTCTCAAATGCATGATGTTTTTCATATTTCTTTGCTTAAGAAATACGTGATAGATTTATCACATGTGCTAAATTGGAATTCCTTGCAGGTCCAAGACCCAGGAATAATCGTGGTTAAGCCCATTCGAGTGCTGGGAACTCGCCAGTTGTACTTGAGAAATCGCGAAGTGAACCAATGTAAGGTCCAGTGGGACCAGTTCAGCGAAGAAAGTGCAACTTGGGAAAATCTCGAAGAAATGAGATCTACTTTTCCACACCTGTTTAATCGAATTTGAAATTCAAAGAACTGATAATTCTACCAAATTTAGACAATTATTAGTCTATTGTACAGTTGTCTTAAAACGCTGTTTTTAAGAGTGAATCTTTTTTTGGTATGAACTTATGAATGAAAGGACAATAACTGAACTTTGTCCTAGGAACTCCTTGATTTGTTTAAACTGATCATCGGGACGATGATTCTTTAAGGAGGGAAGAATGTAACGCTCTGATTTTGTATGTTATCTTGGTGAATGTTTTTCATACTGTTATAACTGGAAATAAAGCAAACATGTTAAGATAAACTCTGATCTTAAAGGAATGTGTTGCTAACTTGGATTTCTTGCATGTCATGTGATTTATTGTATAAGACAAAGAATTATTGTACTTGCGTGTTTGCTAATATGACGACAAATTTCGTCGATACTTGCTAAACTCGTTGTTGATCGACAAGACACCTTGAATCAATTTCATTGATCCAAGTATGCTGAGGGCTTCTGGTGATTTCTGTGTCGATTTACTCTTGAACCGAACCCGAGGTTGTTATGAACGTGCAGCGCCTGATTGCAGGTATGAGCAGCTGGCACGTAAATGCCAACGACAGGGGTTCGATTCTTGAACCCTGTACTGTCGAACTTGGGACCTCGTGAGGCAAGAAATGCCTGGACACGGGTGGCCTTGACACGTGATCCAAAGGACGGAACGTCCTGCTCTGCATTGATGTGAATGTCTGTAGGAAGGTAGGATGGAGGTTGTTTGGTGTTAGTGGTTAGTAGGAATTAAAACCCTAAACTAATCCTAAGTCCTAACATGCATCCTAAACTACTATCCTAAGTGGATTTTTAAATTAAAAAAAAAGGGGAAAATAGACCTAAGCCCTAATAACCTAAGGCTAAACTAAGACCTAGGTTGAACACTATATGCAACCTAAACTAATCCTAATCTAAAGGGGCGCAGACCCTTGGAGGGAAAGGATAAGGATGGAAGGAGGGTATTCATTAGCATTTAATAGAAAGTCCATACGTGGACAAAGGCCGATTTTGTAAGGGCAGTAAGAAATGGAGGCATCTATTTGGAGATAGAGCCAAATTCAGTTTTGCATGGGAAATTTGAAATTTAGAGTTCGCCAACTCAAGTGGCAGTGGCGTGGGAAGCTAGGAAAAGGCAGAGCCTTTAATGCATTGATTATTCTTGGTCCTCGCGACCAGCTCACCTTGGAAAGTGTATGAGGGAATTTTGATTTTCATTTGTCGATTCGGGCTTTTGTAAAGTTTCTCTGCATTTGGTTTTTCTGGTCTGGTTCAGTCGAACCAGCTCTTGGAATTTGACACTGTTCTTGGAGATTTTAAGGCTGTTGCTGAGCCTGAAGAAGAAAGGAGTGTTGGGAAGTTTGTTCTGCCACTGTGGAAGGAAATAACGTGGCAAACAAAGCTTTCTTCGAGTTCTGGAAAAGAGATTACAGGCATGTTAAGCCCTTCTCTTTAAAAATTCTTGCTTTGTTTAAGTGTCTCATTAAAACAACCCTGCTCTTGGGTTTGGATTGTGTGATTGCTGTCGAGTCGATTGATTTGGATTTCGTTGATTCTTGTTTTCTTTTTTTGGAAAATGATAAGAAGCTTCGCTTCTGGTTGCTAGGCTTTGATTCGTCTTTGCACGAATCGAGTTGGAACATGAATTACTGTATTGGATTGACAGTATGGTGGATTGAAATAGATAGTTTCTTTCTCTGTTCATGTTATGTGAAATTGGAACAGGCTGTGTGATCGTTTCCTTATTGTGTAATTGTTTCCTTGCTGTTGTGTTGGAACTGCCTTTGCATGTAAAAAAAGAAGGAAATACAGTCGTGTTATGTTGCTATGATTTGGGTTCGTCGACCCTTGCTGTCATTTTTGGAAATGATAGGAAATTTCATTTCTCGTATTTTGTGTTTTCGCGTCTTTGCACTTTTTGAATGGAATACCTCCATGTTGTGCTGGTTATTGACATAATATGAAATTTCGAACTGGTTATTCTTGTAAAATAGAATGTGGAACCTATACAGGCAGTATGGGTTATTTTATCATTGTACTATTGTTTTGTTGTCACCTGAACTTGCGATATGATTGTATTGGTTGTGTGAACGGCTTGAGGTCGTTTCTATACTGAAGTTTTCATTGAAGGAAATAAGATTTTTTGTTTACTATCTGCTTTTCAGGATTAAAAGAAATATCATTTCTTTTCGAGCTTCATGGAATGGGTATTTCACTGTTTAAGTTTTATATCATGAACTGGCAGACTGTGTGGGTTGTTTTCACTGCTATGAGAATGTTCTTTGTTATATGGTCTTTCGTGATATAATTGTATCGGCTGTGCGAGTTGCATGAGGTCGTTTCTATACTGAAATTTCTTTTACAAGAGGAAATGGATCTTCTCTCTTCTGTTGTGTTTGATTAGGATGAATACAACATTGGATTTTGTCTGAATATAGGAAGTTGCCTTGGAAAAAGAAATGATAACATGTTTTTGGCTGTTTCTTTCCTTTTCTTGCTTGAAAGAAATAAAACTTTTCTTTTCCTCTGCTGTTCCGGGATTAGAAGGAAATAGCATTTTGTATTTTAAAGGAATTGGCATTAGAGTTTTATCTGAGTATTGAACTCGATTAGATGGATATGCTAGTAATACAATTATTGTTGTGTTTCTTCTTTTATGTGAATTGACGAATACGAATGAGTATTCATGGGAGCTAGAAAAGAAATAGCTTTCCTTCTGAATTTATAATGAATAAACGGTGATCTTGCTAAGAAAGTATGATGATTAGTTGTGTTTATTGATGCAGATCGGTCTTTTGAGATTGGACTATTTTGGTGATTACGAATTAGCCTTGAATTGCTAAGCAAAGGAATACATGCATAGAAATTTTGTCTTGCTGTGGGGTTGTCTTGACTATACTAGATCCATGTATTGACACCCTGTACGGTTTACTTTGATAAAGGTAATGACATCTGATTTTTGCATTCTGGAGTTTTGCATACTATCATGAACTTGGAAAATGGATTGGGTAGAATCATTTATTGGAAGGGAATTCTTCTTCTGTCTGCTGTTTTGATTTGGTGAAATCCGTAGTCAGGTGATTATTGGACTTGCTGTAGGTAACAACAATGAATAAAATGTTATTTTGAATGGGATACGTTCATAGGATTAGGAAATCATGTGATTAATTGATTGCATGATTGTATAACTGTTTATCTGTTTAACATACAGTGAAAGAAATATGGTTTCTTTTAGTACGGTAAATATATGGTATGCATCCTTATACTATTTGATCTATGATAAACACAATGTTGTACTAACCTGTTTCGGATTTTCATATGAGCCTGATTCAAATGAAATATGGATATGGATGATGAATTCTTCCCTGTTTTCATTAAAAGGATTATAAATGAAATTATTCTTACTGCTGGAAAGTGAATTCGAATGGATTTTGTAAGTTTCACTCGAATCGTTATCTTGATTTGTGTCTCGTTTGGATTCCATTTTTAGAACAGTCATGTGGAAAGAAATAGGGATATGGATGAATGACTTGGAAAAATGATCTGTTCTTCTTTCATTCAGTTGGAAATCTATAATTCGTTGATAACGAATCTTGTAGTGCTTAGATATGAGCGACTATATGCATTGCTGTTCGCTTTCTTGTCTGTGCTTGATTGCTTGGAATCTAATATGATGCATGAACTGAAAGGAAAGTAATGAGTTTACATTTCAGTTAGTTTCATCCTTTGCATTTATTATTAATGAAAGGCGTGGAAAGGATAACAGTATGTTATATCAGCAGTAAGCTACTTGTATTCCTAACTTTACAAATATTGTGAATTGATACTTGTAACGGTTATGTGGAAATGGGACAGCAGTTCTTTGGCTGATTGTGATGATATTTTGATAGTTCAGTTGTTATGCTGATCTTTCTTTTGTGCCTATTTCGTGATTGATGTTTTACCGTCGTTTCATAAAAGCAGTGGTTCTTTTATTGAGACAGCTTAGTGAAGCACCTTATTTTAAGGATAAGTGCTAATATGCTGGCCATGAATGACCGTGCAAATCATTTTGCAGATGGAATTTGATTAGAATGAAGACATGGCTGTTTTCTGATGCTTCTTGATTAGTTGAAGATAAATTGTAATTGTTGCTTTTATTCCTCTTCGAGGAATTGTGAAAAGAAGAAAGTATATTCTTCTATCTATGAGTTGTATTGATGTTTTATGTAAACCATGCCCATTCAAATTGGATTGGCAAATGTACAGATTATGACATGAAATGTTGAATACAATTACAAGTGTGATATTTTAATAATTATATCAGTTTGATATTGTTGGCTAAATTGGAAATATAATGTTATTTCTTGATTTGGATTTGCTTCATTGTCCTTGGATGGATGTTAAATGGGAACTGATATCTATTCTTACCTAAATGCAACTTTTAAGTTGAAAAATGCAATTAGTTCATACTTGGGTAAAGATGAATTTTTAATTGACATTAAAAAGGATTAGGAAGAATATGATTCCATAATCGAAAGGTATTCAGGATTAGCTTAGGAGCTAAGGAATATCAATTAACTTCGGAGTAATCGAACTTTGCTTTCGAACTCCATTAATGATCTCGTGTGTTAAATTCAGAATAAAGGATATAGGATAAGTATATCCATAACTAATGGACCTTAACTATATAATGTTAAGGAGAACAAATGAATACATTTCTCGGAATTTAGACCTCGTATGAATGACGTCTAATAAGCTAGAATTCTGAATTTAGTTGCAGTTGGGAAAATCTTGGCTAAGTTTAATAGGTTAAACTTATCACGTCCATGGTACGGATTTCGCTTAATCCAATGATTAAGAAGAGAACAAAGTAGGAAATGCAGCCCTTCGACACGAAGGAGAAGATGCATAGCAAGCTAATGGATGGGATTTAGTCCTCTTAGCTATATACAATCGTAACGGAAACAAGGATCAAAGGATCAGCATGAATGTTGAAAGTTGATTTTAATTATTAAATCGTATCCAAATCACTTGAGTAGGATGTGTATTCTCGATGGGAGGATTCTATAGGACATTGGCATACGCCAGCTACAGCAAGGTGTCTCCATGAAGACGGGGTCTTCATGATGACACAATGTTGCAGCTGACATATTGCAATGCCCTCCCGAATTAAAACATCAAGAATACATAGGCTGAATGTGTAACTCTTAGCAGGGGATAGGGTATGATCTGGTATACGGAGTGACTCCGGAATACTAAAGATAACTAGACACACGGAGTCGTGGGGAAACGACACCGTATGTCTGCGTATCTTTAGTTACCAGGAGTGCCTTCCTATATTCGTTCATATTACTAGTTGGAATTGGAAGTTTAAAACTGACCTTAAACGGAGAGGACTGGTAGGAACCAGGAAAGACCATTCTAGATAACAGGTGAAGTGAAGTGAAGGACGTATTCCGTTGATGTGTATCACATCCAGGAATATGATCATGCAAAGCATGTGAAAATCTTTGGCCAAAGTATCGCAATTGCTGGTTGCGTTGTCCTTATCACTTAATTTAAGATGCAGGATGTCAGATGAATATCAGTAACAGATATTCAGATAGGCTTCTTAAATGGATCACTTCGATAACCGGAAACGGTTAAGAGAACAGTATATATAATATACTATGCATAAACGAACATGAAGGATCGGTTGTTGTTGCCGAAGTCATGAAATGAAGGATCGTTGAAACTCCGAGCCATGAAAATGGAAGATCGCGTAGTTCCTCGAGTCATTTACAGCAGCATATAGAATCTGTTATAAGATTGAATGGCATTGAATGTGTGTTCCATATTGTAAATATGTGAACAGGGAACATTAGTTTTAAAAGGAAATTGTGTGATCCAAACTGTGTTGTTTGGGTAGAGAACAATTATTAAAACTTGAACGTGTGTTTGAATTTTATAATTCATAACAGAACGTTAACGTTAAAAAAAAAAAAAATTCCCTTGTTCTGGTATCTTAAAATGGGGAAATGTAAAAGCAAAAATGACAAAAAAACTAATACAATATATTTTTCATCAAAATTCCTTATGATAATGTTGGCTATTGTAGTTTCTATCAATTTTCACTAGTGTTTCAAGAAAATATGAAGAACTCTTTGAATTTAGAGAAGCATTTTCAAAACCCTCAAAAATATTCAATGGTAGAGAATGATAGCATGCCCAAAATGAGATTCAAGATCAAAACACACAAGAAACACAATGGAAATGTGAAGGGAGACAAGTATCGATACATGAGAAATCGAGTAGTGAAACCCAATAGCATTTCATCATTAAGAATCCATTATGATAGAACGTGAAGGGAAAAAGAGAAATCATTGAGTTACGCTTTTAAACAAGGAGCTCGCCTTTGAAAATGACAACCAAAACTCTTGCAAAAAACTTGACAAGTTCAAAAAATTTCTAAATGACATGTGTTTATAGTTCCAGTGCTCAGTCATAGAGTCAAAAATGTCAAAAATGGAGCTCGACATCTTGAAATAATGGCGACCACCCTCTCAACGAGCTTGAAATAAATAAAAAATGGTAGATAATGACTATTTTTCGATCCACTAAACCTCACAAAGTCAAAAAAATCATAGATTCAATCTCGGAAGATGATTTGTAGATAAAAATGAGCTTCTTGAAGATCAAAATGGAAGTTTGTAAAATTTTTGCATGGCTTCACCATTGGAAATGAGAAAATGAAATGGAAAAATGATAAGCTAGACGATATTTTCACTCGAACCTAACTCATCCCCCGATTAGCATCAACGACTCAAAAAATGTAAGTACAAATTAAACAACAAAGATGTAATCACATCAAGATCAACGACGCGCGGGTAAAACCCACCATTTACCAAAGGTCAAGAAATCAACGGTCCAAATAGTGGATCATTAAATTCAATACAATTCGGATCACTATGGTATATTAAATCAATGGCTTCAGATCGAAAGGTACAAGATCCAATGATCAAATTGCAAACCACAATTACCGAGTTATAAATGATGGAGATCATATCAAGTACATTGATCAACGGTTGTGATCAAATCACCAATTATCAATGTAAACCATGTGGTTACAAAAACACAACCATGGTCTCACATAGTACCTACGTGACGGTCAAAGAGCAACCCTAACTCTTCTAGAGTTAGTTTGTTTTCACCGACATTGCAATTGGGTCGAGTCATTGTGGCAAGTGGGCCAGCCCCATGATTAAAATTATTGCATTGACCTTTCTATGGTCTAAAACCATAATGCCATGATTATTCAAAATGACGAAAAACTTGTAGTATATGAAATGATGATCCCATAAAAGGGGTTGAAATATGAACATAAAAACGCGCCAAAGACTATGGTATTAAACCTTAATATTTGCAAAAGGGGAGAAGACTATGGTTTAGTGTATAATATCATATCAAAAGGAACCAAATGTATATGTCATTTAATATACAAGGGGACACACTTTATCCTATGCAATGATTAATTAAAGGATACTACATCGTATGTTTCGAATGTCTATGCCATGTAATCAAAAGATGACCAAGGTCAAAGAAGGGCCTTGCCTTAATATTTGTGAATGTTTTACCTTAATATTTCCAAATAAACCTCGTACAAGGTGAAATGAAAGGAGACAAAATTTGAGCATGTGCACATGGATAGGTGGTCCCCAAAGTAAAGATGACATATTTTGCTAAGTGGTGGAGATTAAAGGCATTATTTTTACATAGTATGAAATCTGTTTGCATGCCATCACTAGAGGACAGATCAGAAATAAAGCAAAATTTATCATTACAAGAGGATAATACACAAGTGTTCCATCGTGCATAAGAGGAAAAATAACATGCACTTGCATTGGAAGATAATTACACATCAAGAAAAGGCTAAAATTAGATAAAATTATTCACCCAATTTTATTCATTGTATTAAAAATAGAGCAGTCAACTACACTTTGACTAAAGTGTAATTTTGTAACTAAGGTTATTAATGCCTCATTGTAAATTGCATGGTTATTTTTATTCCTTTATTTATTCATGATAAAGGCTAAAATTAACATACATGGGCAAGTACATCGTAGCCTGAGCCTATTTTTAGGAGGATTTGGGTGAAGTATTTAGCTATATATTGTGTGCATTGGGAAGGCACAAGGAGGAAATTTTAGATGTAGGAGTGTTGAAGCATATTTTTTCCATTTTTCCCTTGAATGAGAACCAGTTATTACCTTTCCAATTATTTTCAGTGGTGTGTATCTCTTATTAGCTCTTGTGAATGTTTATTCCCTGAATTAATTATCTTACCTTACTGCAAATTTGGTGTTTTCTATATATTCTTAGTGTGCATGTTAGTTGTTGTGTTGTTGTGATTTTTCCCTCAACACATAAGTGTTTTCCTTAGGATCAAACTGAAACCCATTGGTTCGTGTTTCGCAATTTTTTATCATTTTATTTTTCATGTACTTAATCAAATCCCTCAACTAATTTGGTGTATAACCCCATTTGATCTTGATTATAGCAATATTTTTACCCTTAAAACTAAAAAAAAAAACCCCAAAAAAATAGTTTATGATACATCAATAAGGTAATGGTCTTGATAGCGAGACTCACCTCAACAATATGTATACCCACTGATGATGGTAAAGAAGAATTATTTTCTTCAATGCGTGAAATAGATGAGTAGAGCCTCGAATATAAATCCTGTGGAACAGTTACACAGGCATAGATGGTTAAGGAGTAACCGTATGCGTGTAGGATTGTATTAATTAAGCTAACATTCCCCCTTAATACATTGTTCCTACATAAGTACCCCTAAACAAATCAAATTTCACTTTGCCGAGAGGCTTGGTGAGAATATCTATAACCTGAAAAACTAGTAGGGCAGTACTGGAGCTGAATTTGGTGGTTTAAGACCTGTTCATGAATGTAGTGACATTCGACCTCAATATGCTTTGTTCGTTCATGAAAAATGGGATTCTTGAAAGCTTCAATACACCTTGTTTGTCGCATGATGAATGATGGGAGGTTTCTCTTCAGAATCCCTATATCTGCAAGAATGCGATGTAACCAAATCGCTTCACACATAGCTCCTCGTGCGGCACGGTATTCAACCTCAGTGGATGAGAGAGAAACAACAGTTTTCTTCTTGCTAATCCATGAGATAGGTCCAGATCCGAGATGAAAAACATACCCTAAAATGGATTTCTTGTCATCAACGGATCCTGCATAGTCCGAGTCTGTATATCCCTATAATAAGAACTGAGTGTTCTTCTGATACTCCAGACCAAAGTCAACTATACCTCGGACGTATCTCAACACATGCTTTGTTGTTATCCAATGACATTTCTTTGGCTCCTGCATAAATCTGGCGAGATAGTTCACTACAAAGTAAATATCTAGCTTTGGTATAAGTTAAGTAAATGAGACTCCCCACAAGCTTCCTATAGTGAGTGCCATCTACTGGTGGTGAATCACGGAATCTAGATAATTGTAAACCTTTTTCCATAGGTTCCAGCTCACCATTGATGATTACTTATGGAAAATGTGTGTATATTTTCTCCAAAAGAAGAGTGAGGCATTTTCCAATTTCCAAACCTTTTACCAGTAAGCCACCAGGCAGTCTGGGAAGCCTCTCCTTCTCCTCCACTCAGATCGAGGGGGAATTTGTATCGAAGAATTTCTTAGCATACCTGAAGCAACATGGCATTCAACAACATCTGACTGCACCCTACATGCCCCAACAAAATGGGATTTGTTTGACACAACAAGACTATCATGGAGATGGCTCGTTGTATGCTCTCCACCACCAAGTTGGAGGATCAGATTTGGGGAAGATCCAGTAAAGTAGTGTATCTACTCAACCGGGAACCCACAAAGATCTTGCAGAACAGGACACCAAAAGAGGTATGGACTAGTCATAAAGCTTCTATTTATCATTTGAGATTTTTTTTGTCTGACGCATATATGCATGTTCCATATGAGAAAAGGAAGAAGATCGATCTAAAGACACTGCCATGGCTTTTCTTGGGGTATAGTACTACCTCAAAGGCATATCATCTCATGGATCCGGAGATGAAGAAGATCTATGAGATTTGAGATGTGGTGTGTGATGAGTCATCCTTTGACTCCCTACCACACAATGGAGATCCAGTACCAACCTCGTCACATAGATTTCTCACACATCTAGATGATGGGAAAGATGATTATTCTCATAGAGAAGAAGAGCTTAGTGGAGACTTATTCATTGATCTAGGCACACTGGAAAACACATCTTCACATCAGCAGCAGTAGCACCAATGTCTGAAATGGGTCCAAAATACTATTAGGGATGCACACCTGAACTCACTTCTAGGTACTTCTACGGGAGTCAGAACACAAAGTCAAGCCAGACATGAGGTAAATTTTGCACTCATGAGTTCGATTGTTGATAAGACTTGAACGACACTTATTCATGAGGAATTAGACCAACCATAGTGGAAACATGCTATGGATGTTGAATATGATTCCCTACTTGAGAATCGACGTGGGAGCTTGTCGATCTACCTCCAGTAAGAAATCCATTTGTTGTAAATGGATTTTCAAAAAAAATATAAGGCGAGATGGTTCAATCAAGCAAACACAAAGCACGACTTGTTGCAAAGGGTTATGCTCAAAGAAGAAAGAATTGACTATGATGAGACCTTTGCACCTTTGTGAAGATCAAAACCATCGAGTTGTATGTGCACCTTTGGAAGCACAAAATGGATGGAAAATTTAGCGAGATGGATGTCAAGAGTGCTTTTCTAAACAATGATCTCAAAGAAGAAGTATACATGGTCCAACCTGAAGGGTTTATAGACAAGCATTAACCACACAAGGTATGTTGTCTGATAAAGTCACTTTATGGACTCAAACAAGCACCTAGGGCATGGTATATAAAAATTGATGATCACCTATTACAGCATGGATTCACTTGTAGCCCCTCAGATACAAATTTGTATATCAAGGTAGGAACAAATATTGTTATTCTAGATTTGTACGTAGATGATCTTGTGATCACGGGAACTTTGACAATCTTATGGATGATGTAAAGAATGATCTGAAGAAATCCTTTGACATGACCGATTTGGGGCTACTTCACTATTGTCTTGGCTTAGAGATATGGCAGAAGAAGAATCATATCTTCGTCTCCCAGATGAAATATGCCAAGAATCTCCTGGAGAAGTATGGAATGTCAAATTGTAAACCAATGTCCACACCTATGGAAAAAGGTTTACAATCTGACATTCCATACTTCTCCAAGAGATTCTTGGCATATTTCATCTGGGAGATGAAGATATGATTCTTCTTATGCCTTATCTCTAAGGCAAGACGATAGTGAAGTAGCCGCAAATCGGTCATGTCAAAGGATTTCTTCATATCATTCTTTACATCATCCAGAGAGAGTAATGTTAGCATTATTTTAGGTTAATACATTTGTTTGTTAGTGGATAATTATAAGCTGTCCATCTCCTCCCATGCCTTTATATATGGCTCTACTCTCTTTTGTTTAAAAACACACATTGAATAAAACATTCTTGTCTCTTCCAAAAAAAAAAAAAAATTTCTTGGCATATTTCATCTAGGAGACGTGAAGATGTGATTCCTCTTCTACAATATCTCTAAGCCAAGACAGTAGTGAAGTAGCCCTAAATCGGTCATGTCGAAGGATTTCTTCAAATAATTCTTTACATCATCCAAAGAGAGCAATGTTAGCATTAGTTTAGGTTAATACATTTGTTTGTTAGTGGATAGTGATAAGCTGTTCATCTCCTCTCGTAGCCTTTATATGGCTCTGCTCTCTTTTGTTTAAAAACACGCATTGAATAAAACATTCTTGTCTCTGCCAAAAAAAAGCAGCTTCAAGTTTCCCATGCTGCAAGTTTCCTCCAGATAACTTTGCTTTGATACTAATGATGCCGAGAGAAGAATGATTTTCTTCAATGAGTGAAACAGATGAGCAGAGCCTCGAATATAAAGCTCATGAACAGCTTATACTGAGCAAAGATGGTTAAGGAGTAACCATATGTGTTTAGGATTGTATTAATTAAGCTAACACGGACTTGAGGTGCTTCCATTATATCTACGAAGAGATGAGTAAAGAAAGATTATAACCCCTATTGTTATCCCTCAACCAGGGTGCACTTTTGAGAGATAAAAGTTTTTGGCATGCCCGGTGGGACCACAGATCAGATCTGCAGCAGATTATAGCAATTTACAGTAAAATAACAACACTTTTGGAAGGAAAAGCTGCAGTAATTTATTAAAATTAAAAATAATTATTTAGAGACTCTGTAAGGTTGATTTCAAACCAGTTTTATAGCATGTTCCATGCCTAAAGTGACTACAAGATCATCATTCAGAGGACTCCCTACCAATTTTAATTGATTACCTTTGAATTTTGCAAGAAGAGGAATATTTGGCAATACCCTACCTTATAACATACTCGGTTTTGGCAAACCTCCTCCCCTTGCTTCACCACGTGTTAATATTGTTGTTCAAATACTTGTTATTCCAATGGCTCACCCACCACCACAACCACCCAATAATTTTGTTACATTTATTAATGGCAGGCCTTTATTAATTCCATTTTATCATGACATTCATGTTGCTTCCTTAAAAGGTTTACTCTCTTTCACTAGTGAAAATAAAGTTACTCTAATCGAGCACATCAAAGATATTGCAACACTTTTCTTAGTCCATAATATAATTCGTGAAGATGTAGCTTGGAGACTCTTAACTACGCATCATTTAAGAGACAAACCTTGCAATGGTATAGAACTTTACAAGTGGGAAGTATTACAACTTGGGATGAATTGCGTGATCGATTACTTAAATAGTTTCAAGAAAATTCAGATCATTTCTCTCGATAGAATGGTTGCCCATAATTAATAAAGCTCCTCATGAATTTATGGCTAGTTTTAATATCAGATTTATTAGAACTTGGGAGAGAATTTGATTAGTGTTAAGCCTTAAGTTGTTCACGTATTTTTATATACTATCTTAGAGATTTAAATAATGACATTTCAGCCATGATACAGTCCATGGAAGAAACTACACTTCTAGTAAGCTTATGACATATCTATTAGAGTTAAAAACAACCTTATTCAAACCGATAAATTACCTCTCAGACCTTCTATGCCTCTTATAGTAGATTTTTCACCTATACCTCAACCAATTACAATCATAGAACCTATTACCGCAACACAACCAGATAAAGCACTCAAGGAATTGTAAACACTTGGGAAAAAGAAACATCAATTGAGAATAAATTGGCTCATCCTAAAAGACGTTAACAAGCACCTTATCAAAGCAAAACATGAAGCCATACTAGTAAAATCATAATTATAGGTAGCCTTATCAGAAAAAGGCAATTTGATTCTAAATTTTCTAGCTCATCTAGTGCTCTTCTTCCATTCAACATGGTTTCAAAAGAGTGGTGTTTATCTTGCAATCGACTCATTAATGCTAATTATCCAAATGCATTCATGAATATAAGATTTATTGCACAACCTCAATCGAAGCATTACACATGCCTCAAATGGAGGGTGGGAAGCAAGATGCTCGGATTCAAAACCACCTAAACAAAATTTGGCTAGTTTTGGTGAAGAATATTTTATTGTTGTTACAACTAGGTCTCAATAAAGAGCTCAAGATGAAGAAAATGAACACAAACAACCTATTTTACCTATCGTTATCGATAATTCAGCAAGTGCAAAGTTAAAAAAATCAAGTGATCATGTTTCAAGTCAAAAAACAAGCAAGCGGTTCAGCTGCTAAAGAGAAGAAAAAACAATTACAACCTTATCTAGGAGATTATTCATACCTCAGATTTCAAACATTATCGAAGCAGAGTCATTTTTTACAAAATATTATGCTAAAACTATCGAAACGTTTTCTAAAATTATTGCTTCTTTTAATATTGTTGAGGTTATGAAAATACAAAATATCAATAGTTCATTATGGGATGCTTTAAATCTATCACGACAAAAAGATTTGTTTTCTCAAGAGATTTCTAAGTTGTAGATTTATTCAAAATAAGCAGAGAGAGAAGTTGCAAAAGATGATATGGTTCTTGAAACAATTGATCAGGACCACATGAAATAGGTTAGGTGGATGGTACACAATTTTCTAAATGTTCATGATGTTAAAAAGCTACCACCCTATTATCTTTATTTGATTATTGGAGATCATTTAGTTCATAACTACATGGTTGACAGGTTATGTAAGAAACACAAGTAATGCCTAAAGCAATTTGGAAAAATTAGTCCTACAATATGAAACAACGAAATGAACGTATTGTTGCTAGACAGACCACAACCAACATAGATGGTATCATCAAAACTTTAGAGGTAACATTACATGTTTGTCCCAATGTTTCTATTCTTCAAGATATAACTGTTGTAGATCTACCTCCCTACTTTACATTGTGTTTATCAAGAGATTTTATAACAAAGATAGGAGGTTATCTTTCTTCGAATTGGTCATTTTTGTTCTTCACAACGAGGTATGGAACTAAATTTATAGTTAATTCAGATCCTTTGGCTGGATTTCATATTGAGCCTCATACAAGTCAAATGTTGTAGAAAATTATGCGATCAAAGATCAAACTTATATTGATGTCACAACATAGATTTTTGCATTAGATGGTGTTTCTAATTTGTTCATGTATGATAAAATTCAAGAACATTCTTATGATCCTTACAAGGAAGTGGAGGAATAATTATTCATTGTTTACTATTTACACAAAGAAAATACACCTATTCCTTTGTTTTCCAAAATAGAAAATATAGCAGAAGGCTTATGGAATCTTCATTTCGATGGAGAAAGGGAAAAAAAAATGTGCAGGTTTGATGCTGACTTCCCCTTGAATGAAAGGTATTTTTCAGCTCTAAGTCTACAATTTTCATGTACTTGTAACGTAGTTGAATATGAAGCATTGATTCATGTCCTACAATGGGCCAGAAAGAGAGGAATCAACATGTTACAAGTGTTTGGTGATTTTGAGTTAGTGATAAATCAAGTAAATAACTTTAATGTTTGTAAGAACGCATTGCTAAAATATTAAAAACATAGATTTTCATAATTAATGGATGATTTTGAAGTTATTAACATACAATCTATTTCTAGTGCTAAAAACACACATGCGAGAGCAGGACTTCAGCGAGTTGATGCTATCTTTGAAGTGCTCGAATAGATTGAAAACAACAAACTTCAACCACATATAAAGTTGATAATCAAACATTTAGTGCCTGACAATGAAGAAAATTAAAAATTCTTTGAAGATGATGAATAAATCTGTAGATTTATGTAGCACGAAGCTGAATTTTCTACAATTAATCGAGAACAATTGCAAAACCTTTATGGTGATCAAATTGTTCAGTTAAATACAAACAAGTTGACTCAATGGTTTATCACTTTAGAAGACATTTTTAGTTCAAATGAGTAGTTAAGAAAAGACAAAGGAAAGATCTAAACTCATGCAAATAACTACAAAGAGATCTTAGTTGATGATGAAAAGAAATTATTCATTGGAAAGGTATGTTCCTTAGCTGAAAAATAGTATTTTATCAATTTATGCAAAGAATTTAAAGATGTTTTTTCTTGGAAATACCAAGATTTGAGAGGATTTGATCCTAGTTTAGCTCAACATACCATAGAATTGTAGTCAAAATTCAAAACCAGTAAGGTAGAAACAAAGGCCTATTAATCCCAAGATTGAGCCTTTAATGAGAAAAGAGTTATGCAAGCTAATTGGATTAGGTATTATATTTATATTAAGCATTCGAGTTTGGTATCCAATCTTTTTCTGTTAGGAAAAATAATGGCGAGATCTAGCGTGTGTGGATGTAGACACCAAATTTGGGTCACACTTCCCTTTGTCCCCTTCAATCAATTAACATAACGTGTTCACCTAACCATGACCTCTTTACCCCACATTCGTATTAATTTAATTAATGTTCATCCTCACATTATTAATTTATTTAATTACTTTCATTAAATTAATTTACACATCACCTAGACACCTCACCTGGACCCATTATAGGGGCACTTAACTCACTGATGACAAGTCATCACTCTCAACACCGAGTCATCACTCTTAGTGTTGAGTCACAACTTAACCTAATTAATCGAGACTTCTTCCAAAAACCTAGTTAGACTTTTTTATGACATTGTTTCCTTTTCTCATGTGAACTCCACTTCACTAAGTGGACTCAATCAAGATCACACCAAAACTAGTAAAGATCTACCTATTTTTGGTAAACTTAGGATTTCTCGCCTTAACCGACACCGGTTATCCCTCAACCAACGTCGGTCATCAGTAATGCTTGAATCATCACGTTACCTTATATACCCTTATACCACTCGTTACCCAATTTGGTCATTTTGAGTTTAGAGAGTTGTATTGCATTCAAGCACGAATCGAGACTTCAAAGCATCGCGAAGACATGATATACTAAACCACAGGCCCAAGTTGAAGCACCTAAGGCTCGTCCTAAGGCATTAGAATATTCACGGGAAAACTCGGGAAGTATTTTCGTGACGCTCACCACGAGAGTTCCTCATGGATCAACTACTGCCTTCCTTCACCTACCAGACCTAAAAATGCAAGTAAGTATACTTTATTTCCATCATTATGTACTTGCTTGAAGTTTAGGTTCATTATATTTTGTTATTACATATTATTCCTTCCTTCATTCCTTTATCCCCATCTATTTACCAATCTACCCATCCAACCAACCACGACATTTTGGCTCTTCGTATCGACCTCTATGCATTCCTCGGTCTTCTTAGCATTATTACGAACCCAACCATCCTCCCTTCCTCCTCTGTGTAATCTGAGAGAATTCCAAAACTACTTTTATTTGATTCCCATCTGAACTACCCCAACCGACACCACCAAATCAACGTAATCGTTTTCAGATCTCCCCTCTTTACCTGACAAGGTCACCCTGGACCAATGTTGGTCTCTATGTTTTTTTCTAACCTTCACCAAACTACCTCCAACATCACCCAAATTCCACCCATACCTTACCAGATACCTTTGTGACCTTACCTAACACCCCTGTGACCTGTCCCAACTAGAAACATACCTTGCCACATGCTAGATTAGTTTAGATTTTCAATACTTTGCTTAATTTACTTTGTTGATAACATTTTGAGATACCTAAATCAAAGTTTTAGCAATAGGACCTTCATTTCTGCATTTAATTTCATTAATTTTATAGAAATAGAGGATTTATAGTCGTTAAAGGAAGCATCACGCTTCTCGGATCTAGCATTTCTAGGAATTCCTATGACTGTGTGATTTAATATCATTTTGTGGTCTTTCTTTGTATCTACAGGTAGTCCTTCCTAGACAAAAATGCATTCTCCACAAGCAGTTTGGATAAAATTCAATAACGTGCACACTCAACCTTCGACCAACATAATAACAGGTATTCCTCCTTGAACTTTTACCTTATCTTTTTTATCGCACAAAAATTAGTGAAACATTTTGGCATGCCCAGTGGGACCCATTAGGGGTTCTTTTGCATTGTTCAATCATAGGTGAAAATTTGTGTCTCTTTCCCTTTGAAAGCATTCACATTAAATTCTCTCCTTTTGAACATTCTCCCTCTTCTATTTGTCTCATTGACACTCATATTTTGGATTAAAAAGAATCATTATTTTCATTTTTTTATTGCATTAGTGAAAGACATATTCTTTCCTATTCATCATTGCTTTCATCGAATGTCATTTTGGATTTGGGTCTAAAATACTTGCATATCATTTTTAGTGTTGCATCTTTAGCTCATTTAAATATTGTGGGCAACCTATATGTTGGAAGTCATGCCCAGCTAATGGTTGACTAATTGAATCATAGTGCACACTCTCTTCTCTACACTAAACCACACAAAATAAATTATTCATTTTCTTAAACAACATCCTACTCGGAAGAAGTTGTCAATGATCACATGATCAGAGGATTGACAATGGGCACCAAACTGGTTTCTCTATCCAATCATTATCTTAGAGAAAGGACCCCCCTCACCAAAACATTACCTAACACTATCCTCAATTCTTATCTTTTTATAGTGCACCTTTTATCAAACACAAAACTCTACTCTATTCACAACTCAATCCTAAATGGCATAAGCCGGAACATAAAATCCACCACATAGGATTTCATGTTTGATAGTTTTGCTTCATTTTTTTTTTAGGTGTGAGGTCGTATTTTCCATTTTTTCTTCCTTTCACACTTCATAATCATAGTTGGTGTTTTCTAACTCTTTGTGAGTGTGTTAGGGTTAATCATTACCATACTCTGGTTTCTGGGTTGGTCTTTTATTTTATTCAAGTCACTAAATTCACTTTTCTCCATATTTTGAAATTTCACAGTGGCGCGTCATGTCAACGACCATAATCGATTTACTCATATAAGCTGTCATCGGTTTACGGCCGACTGTTGTGGGTTTCCTCTGTTTTGATCATTTAAACTAGAGTAGCAATCATCACATTTATGTTGTTACGGGGTTCCTCGATACTTCACCATACCTATCGGTTTTTGAAATCACTATCAAATCCATATTTGCTTCATTTTCATCATTTATTGCCACATTTATAAACCTTTTGATTTTAATAGTAACCATTATCGGTCACCTTAACCATCATCAATTACGTCATGTCATCGACCTTTGGTTACTGGACCACTGTCGATTCTTATGTTTTAATTTTTCAATTAAAACAATGACCAAATTTCACCTTCCAAAACTATTTTCTCCATTCCTTCTATTCTTCTATGTCATCTACAGAGATCAAATTACAAAGTTTACACTAGCTCACATGGTTTTGACTCGTAGCCAAGCCAACGCCCTCGTATTCAATGTTAGCTTTCATTCGCTCCCACCTAGCCCATCACCGCCTTCCATCCTATCACCTATGGATCCTAATCAGCCCATTATCATCAGTACTGGTGACGAGGATTTTGCAAGACTCCTTGACCAAAACCTTGTTGCTTTACAATATTATTTAGCCCATTCATCTACTCGGGATTCATCAGGGAATCTTGTACACTACATGCCTGTGTCCATTCCTCCTACCCTCTCACCCAATTCTGCATCAGCTACTACTAGCTCGGCCTTACCCTCTTCCACCTTACCACATGTGGTGTCCCAACATGACTCTACATCATCAATATCAGCTACATCTATGGCATATGTCACGCCTTTGACGTCAGTTTCTTCTATGGTGTCAACCATTCCTTCATTAATCACCTTGAGTGTAGGCCTATCGACACCCCCTACCTCTTATATACCTATTGCATCTCATCCACCCATTAGGTCGGCAGCCCATACTCCCTTCCAAAACATTATCCTCTCCATCCCGTAGTCTCTCCTTCCAATTACACAATTCTCATAGCCAACACCACCATATCTTTGGGATGTCGCCTCATCATGCCTTCATCATCTACCCCCTTATACTACGGGGGTGCCCGTTATCACAACCTACTAACGATCTTATCAAAATGATGATGGACAAGATGCGAGACATTGGAAGCATCGGTCTCTATCTCGTATATTGACATACAATGAAATTTGTAATGAGCCCATTCACCCATCCATTCCCATTTGTTCATACACTACATGTTGGGAAATGCCTAAATTCAATTAGTTTAACGAGATAAGAAGACTCGGAGTAAAACTTGCGTCTTTTAAACATGGGTGTTATCGATCGGTCATGATGACGCTCTACTCTTATGGACATTCCCAATGTCCTTGGACAGGACACAGGTTAGATTGGGATAGTGGTCTACTATTGGCCCAACCTCAACCAAGACTGCATTACGAATATGTAAAAAAATATGTCAAATGCTTCGCAACATTCTAACATCATTTGTATCCTAGCCGTGCCTAATAACCCACTCAAGATATATAGTGTTTCTCATAATGGGTACTCGACCACATTGGCCTCATCAATTCACTCTCTTCTCAAAGCATCATCAATCTATCCTCAACGCTCATCTGAATACTTCACCAAGTGGGTGGAATCCATTCCACTCGAATCAATAAAAGCCAACACAATTGTCGATTTTTGTCTATCATGATATCATTTGATTCTTCGGAGTTACCCACAAAATTGTCATTAATAGTAAAGTAATTAAAAATAAATATCTTAGGAAGATTTGTGACACCTTCAATATCAATCGTAGATTCTCTTTTCCATACTACTCATTAGCCAATAGTCAAGCCGAATCTACTAACAAAACTCTCTGCAACATTCTTATCATAACATTTGATAATGTAGGTCAAGATTGGCATCTTCATATCCCCTTTTCTCTTTGATATTATAGTAATAGCATTTGCACCTCTACATGTGCTATTCCCTTCTCTCTTGTCTATGGATCTCGAGGCGGGCTTCCTCTTGAACTTCAAATCCCATCCTTGTGCATTTCTCCTCACCACATTATCTCCGACGAGCACTATTGGAAAGACCATCTAGCACAACTTAAAATTCTAGACGAACTTCGCTTAATCGACTTCCAACATCACAACATCTATCAAGATCGTATAAAATACACACTGTAATAAACATCTCAAAGAATGTGACTTTAACATGAGTGACTTTGTCATAAAATAAAATCAAAATGTCACTTTTGTGGAAAGGAGCCAACGTGGACAATTTCCTCCCAACATGATTGGACCATACATTATGACTCACAAGTATGGGTTTGGGGTATATTGTTTACCTTCCCTTGATGGTAAACTAGAAACAGAACCTCTCAACGTGTTGCACTTGTAGCGTTTCTACTATTAATACACTTACCAACATGACCTTAGTCAGATTAACAATATCATCTCAATCATTAACCCTTTCTATCTCTCATCATAATGATTTGGAATCATGTGGTCTTTTGTCACTATCCTATCTTTGACTTTGAATATGAGAACCAAAGCTCTTCTCATAACTTATTATTTTTGACAATATATTTTTGTGGAGTATCTTCTAAATTTTTATTCCCAATAATCACGTGTATTGCGATATCTCTTCATAGAGATCTTTATTGGCTGATAGGCCTTACTAGAGGTAACTTTCTCAATAACCACTATTTTGGTCGTCTTCATCATTATATTTATCATGCCGAGAGGCATATT
Organism: Taxus wallichiana var. yunnanensis; assembly: GCA_018340775.1. Lineage (NCBI taxonomy): Eukaryota > Viridiplantae > Streptophyta > Pinopsida > Cupressales > Taxaceae > Taxus > Taxus wallichiana. The sequence continues at coordinate 431,211,893 of CM031241.1, read as the reverse complement.
CATTTACATATATTAAGGGAAGTCGTCTGATGTCATGCCTCTGTCCGGAAATAAAAACAAAAATAAGAAAAACATAAAATATTTATAACATCTTCCCCATATCCCGAAGCTTTGGAAATGATGGGCATCGGAGTGGTGGAGGCTTGATAAATGCCCCACTGTCTTATTCCACGCACCATTATACCTCTATTTCTTGAATATGTTGCCGTTAAAACTGAAAGATTTCTAAATTTAAGTGGTTGGATTCTAGCCTGGGGAGAAATCCATTCCAGCTCAAGACTTTTCGGTATTCTAGGGTCTAGACGTGAAGGAGCTTGAAATCTTTCACGGCTGTTGTGCAGTTCTGGAAGCTCGAATTTAACGTTTCTGTCAGTTGTGAAATCTGCAAGGATTTGAGCGAGAGGATTGATATAAGTAAAAGGGGATACACGCGGAACAGTTATTTCTCATTTTTTTGTTTTTACATATATTTTATTTACCAGATGAAATGCTGCTCTTCTGTTCCTGAGTTTGATTTTTACTCCTCAGATACAAGACAATATGCTCCTAGGACGATGGTGTAAATGGAGATTAGTCCGAAGTTCATAGCTACAGGCTTGGGGAATCTTCTGGTCCTGTTGTCAAGATCGATTTTTACTCCTCATGTCATTATGGTAACTGCATAAATACTTTAAATTGTGTTTGTATGTGGCAAGCGCATAGCAACAGTTATTTGTTTTTAGCCATAAGGCCTGGAATTGGCGATTTGTAATCGGGCAGAAGCTCCTGGAAAGAAATGCAGAGTGGCTTTCTTTTATTCACGTCTTCCAATTAATGGTCAATGACTATGCATAGTTGTTTTCTTTTATTCATGCCTCTGGATTTTTCTGGACATTTCTCGCTGCCCTCGATGCGCGGACAATAAGAAATTTGAAATCTTATGGGTTGACATGCCTGATGCCATACTTCAACCTTTCTCTCAATTCCAGTAAATATGCGATGGATCTTAGGATTTCGTTTTAATGCACGAGTGTATTTTAAGATGGAGGTTATCATTATGAATTTTGCATAAGATGCCTCTTAAGAATTTGTTTATCATGAAATGTTAGGGTGTATAAATGGTGTTAATTACGGAGTTAAAAGCGTAATTGTTTGTTGAAGTATATTTGTGTTTCACCCAAGGTTTTACGAACATTTTTCATTACATATTAATTTTTTTAATTATTTATGTAACTTTTATGATCTCAATATACATGTAGGTTGATCATCAATTATACAATTTCAACAATTTTTTAAGAGATTCATATATATTCATACAATTAAATTGGAGAATCACTTCAATAGAAAATCAAGATTGTCTTGGAGTATATATGTAGATGTCACACTAACAATTGATAATCAATGATGCAACTTTAACAATCTTTCAGGGATACATATAATTAAATTGGAAAATTATTTCAATCAAATTGGATAATTATTTCAATAGAGAAACAATATTGTTTTAGAGTGTCTCTCTAAATATCACAACAATTACCGATCACAATGATACAACTTTAACAATCTTTCAAGAGATACATTGAATTAAATTAAAATTTTATTTTAATAGAGAATTCACATTCTTTTAGAGTATTTGTATAAATGTCACACCAACAATTACTAATTCTTATTTTCTTCCCTTAAATCTCCTACCTAACTACATCTATATAGGGAACACAAGTTTTTGGTTTTGCTTATATAGAGATATAAGCTAACCCAAAACACCTTTTAACTTAGTCACACATAACTCATTAAAACTCCAAAAATTATGAAATCTTATAGAGTAAGTTTTAACTATCCTATATAAAATAAATTCACTTGATATAAATTTTTGGGGGATCACAAATCTTCATTTGTGACATTATGCTAATATTGAAAATGTCACATCAATTTGTTAGGGATCCAATGATATTTTAAGGTTTAACATTATCATTTATGGGGTATCGACCATGCCATTGGGGTCTACCGTAAAATGTAAATAGGACAAGTAAAGAAAACCCTACATGTGGAATCCTAAACAAAGAAACATGATTTTTCAACCGATGATTCTAACTCTAAGTATGAAAGTGTGAGTCCTCTTACTCATCTTGATGACTGGAAACTTCTTGCACAACCACCTCCCATAAAAAACATGGGTCTTGATATCTAAGATATGTTGGGTCGCTAAGAGTTTGACATAAAGAAAAATTTGTGATCATAGGAGGAATAGATTTGCCTCAAATATGATTTATTTCATTTCATTATTTTTTTTTTTTGTCTATTATCATTGTTTTTTATCCTATATATTTTTAGTAGGATAAATATGGTTTCATTATTATACCATAATGAAGTCATTTTCATAACTAAATATACTCAATATGTGTATCATATAGGAGGAATAGATTTGCCTCAAATATGATTTATTTTGTTTCATGCTTTTGTTGCATCTATTATCATTGTTGTTGATCCTATATTTTTGAGTAGGATAAATATGGTTTCATTATTATACCATAATGAAGTCATTTTCATAAGTAAAGATACTCATTATGCATATCTAAAGAAAAAGTGTTTGTAAATAGTAGTTGGGCTCGATATTCAACTAATGATTCTAACTCTAAGTATGAGAGCATGATTCCTCTTACTTATCTTTATGAGTGGAAACTTCTTGCACAACCCCCTCCATGGTGTTGATAGCTTATATATGTTGGGCCACCTAGAGTTTGAAATAAATAACAATTGAAGCATTCATGATGTTCCTCCTTTGCAAGAGCTCCAACCATCTTTATAGAGGTGAATAAGGCATCTAACAATACTTCACATGTTCACATCCAATCCACAACAACTGCTTCTTCTTTGTCATCGGAGTAAAATTTGGATTTTGATATCATACTCCACCATTTCTCACATAAAACCCACCTACCTCAATTGAAACAAATAATTCAAGGCACTATTGAGACAAGGAAATCATATATCATCAATACTATCAAGTCAACAATGACATTAGCAATATATGGAGATAGTTCGCATGTTCTTTTACTTATAACTATTGGTGTAACAACATTCAACATTTTAACATCCACAATACATGCTTGCCTCCACATACCTATCAAATAACTCGTACCTTTAAATGGGAAAGCTTTGGTATCTCTTCAAGATTCCTTCAAACATGTTGAGTATATTCTTATTGATAGAATGAGTTTCATTAGACCCAAATTGATCAACAAGATTAATTATCACATGTGCGAGAAGTTTTTCCCATTTCAAGACATCAAAATTTGGTAACAGATCTATCATCATCATCGGTTTCCTAGGCCATTTGCCACATGTCATGGAAATTCCATTATATGAAATTCATTCTTATGGAACCAACATTTAGTGTGGAATCAATACATATATCTCTTTACAAACAATCATTCATACATGAACTAAAAGTCCAATGTTGTTATTATTAGTATTATTAATTTTTTCTTGTTATTAGAATTTTATTAGCAATGACAATTACATCATCATTATCATCATGGTTATTGTCATCTTAATCGTCACCATCATCCTCGTTGTCCTTTTCATCATTGTCACAATTATCTTCATCATCATCTTTATCGTCATTTTCACTTTAATCGTCACCATACCCATCGTCAATATAATCATCATGATCATTATCTTCATAGTCATGGTCATTGTCATCTTCCATCATCATCATTATCGTACATTTTTAGGGTATAATGTTTATAAATTGTGGCATAGTTGTCATCTTTTTCATCATCATCACCATCATTTTCATCATTTTCATTATCATCCTCATCATCATAATGATGATGAAAACACAACGATGATGGTGAGTACTGATGTTCATGATGATGATGACAAACACAATGATGATAAAGATGACAACTATAACAAATATCATGACGATGACGATGATCGTGATAATGATGATGACGACGATGATGATTGTGATGAGGATGAAGACCATAACGATTACAATAATTACAATTATGATGATGATGATGATGATCGTGAGCAAGATGAACATCGTCCGACACAATCATCATAATCTTTGGTGTTGTTGTCATTTTCATAATCATTGTCATTATTTTAATGATCGATATAATCATTTTCATCATCATCATCATCTTTGTGGTCATTGTCCTCATCATTATTATCACTATTTACTATTTAATATTCAATTCTAATACTTAATGTGGGAATAACAATAATTATGTTTGTAGTTTTATGGTGGTGGTCATTGTCATTGATGTCATTGTCATCATCCTCATTATCATCATCATCATTCTCACCTTCATCGTTGTCATCATAATCATTTTCATTATCATCGTGAACATCATCATCATCGTCATCATCATGACAATGACAACAATGATGATGATGATCATGTCAATGATGGTGAGTATCGATGATCATGATGATGATGAAAAACACAATGATGGTGACAATCACAACAATGATAAAGATGACAATGATAATGAAAAACATGACAACAATCTAACAATGACTATGATGACGATGAAAATGAAAACAATGCTGAAGATGATGATGGTTCGATGAATAGGATGAGGATACCAATGACAATGATGACGATTAAGATAATAATATCAATGATGATAACGATGACATTAATGTTTTCATTTGTGGTTATTTATGTTTACTATTTAATATAGGTAAGCGCTCATTGTCATCATTGATGATGATTGTGTTAATGATGGTGAGTACTGATGATCATGATGATGATGAAAAACACAACGATGATGATGATCACAATGATGATAAAGATGATGATTATAATGACAATCATGACGATGATGATGATGATGACGATGATGATCGTGATGAGGATGAAGATCGTAACGATTACAATAATTACAATTATGATGATCTTTGAGGAGGATGAACACAAATCGGCATAATCGTCATAGTCTTCGGTGTTGTTTTTGTTTTCATCATCATCATCATAATAATTGTCATCATTTTAATGATCGATATAATCATTTTCATCATCAGTGTCATCATCTTCGTGGTCATCGTCCTCATCATTATTATCACTATTACTATTTAATATTCAATTTTAATACTTAATGTGGGAATAACAATAATTATGTTTGTATTTTTATGGTGGTGGTCATCGTCATCATCATAATTCTCACCTTCATCATTCTCATCATAATAATTTTGATTATCATCATGAACATAATCATCATTGTCATCATCATGAAAATGATGACGATGATGATGATGATGATGATGTGTCAATGATGGTGAGTATTGATGATCATGATGATGATGACAAACACAAAGAAGGTGAAGATCATAACAATGATAAAGATGATGATGATAGTGACAAACATGATGATGATGATGATTGTGACAATGATGACAATGACGATGACAACCATGATGAGGATGAAGATCGTAACGATGACGATTACAATGATAATGACGATGAGAATGATGATGGTGAAAAAATATTAATATTAATAATTTAACAATAATAATATTTTATTTGCAATATTTATATTAATCTGATAATAATAATATATATTTTAGCAATATTATTATTAATAATTTATGTTTATATTATAAATTGTAAAAAACCGATTCAAAAACCCTAAACTATAAACATGTACAACAATGACGATGACATTGATGTGATAATGGAAGATGAGAATGACCTTGATCACAATGATGATAAAGATGATGACAATAAGGATGATCATGACATTATCAAGTTATCGTGACAATGATGATGATGACGACGATGATTGTGATGAGTATGAAGACCATAATGATGACAATAATTACAATGATAAGGGTAAAGACGGTGATCGTGTGGAGGATGAAGACCATCTAGTATAATTTTCATCATCTTCAGTGTTTTCATCATTTTCATCATCATAATCATTGTCATCATTTTAATGATTGATATAATCATTTTCATCATCACTATCGTCATATTCATCATCATCGTCCTCATCATTATTATCACTATTTACTATTTAATATTCAATTTTAATACTTAATGTCAAAATAACAATAATTATGTTTCTAGCTCATATAAATATTATTAATAGTTTTAATAAAACTTTAATAATAAGAATTTTAATAATAATAAATCCATTAATATTAATAACAATAATAATAACTATGATAACCATATGAGTCTTAAGTCACCAAATTGATAGGTTCTCATCGAGGTCATTCATGCATGGACTAAATACCCGCCTTCCTTTCCTGAATTTATTTTTGCTATCATTTTATGTTTAATGTGACTCTCGCGGCTGCTATTTATTAATAAGCATACCTATATTATATAAATATATGTAAAATATGTCGAGAGGTATAGGCGCTTATACCTCTCGGCATATTTTACCATTTATAAAAACATAAATCAAAACATGGTAAAATATGCCGAGAGGTATAAGCGCCTATACCTCTCAAAGCATATTTTACATATATTTATATAATATAGGTATGTTAGTTTAATATTTTTACTTAATTTTTGATGCATTGGATAAGGCAATGGTTCTGATGGCATATTTCATTTGGTTATCAGGATTGTTCACCTTTCACCTCCGTCCACTCCATCTACATTTCGTCGGTGTCTTCCTATTTCCCATTGCCTCTCTAAATTGTTCACAATTACAATACTTTTTATCTTATCTCGGCATTGTGAACCTAGATCCCTGTAAAATATCAAACCATGTTCAATGAACATCCTTCTCAGTTCTCTTTGACATCTCCTCAGACACTAAATCGGTGGTGAAGACATTGATCCTCCATCATAGTGTCTAGAGAATATTCTATAGCTTTCGGATACCACATGAACTTAGCAGCACTATGGAAAGTGAGGCGAGGCAAGGACCTTCATACCATAAAAAATTATCTAAAATCATCATTCTCATCAGTGCAAGATTTTCACACGAGAGATGAAATCTTGACAAATTCTTCCCAATGTGGCCCACAAGATCCTTCCTGATCTATAGTAGAAAAATTTCTTTTTAAAATTAGTTATGAAGTCTCATATGATTCATTTCATATCTCCTCCAAATCTATCTTTGGGTAAATAATTCCATAGGATCCTACATGCCCCCGCCCCGCGTCCCTTGTCATGAGCTTAGACAACCCAAATTATTTATCTTCTTTTCTTTTTCTTCATTTTCATCCATGAAATTTTGGAGCAAGGTTTCAAGCACCTTGGTGCCGATTAAGGGCATGGTTGGTAGCTCTAAGGAAGAGGAATGGAATGAAAATTTCTTCGAGGATGGGCAATGTGGTCGAGGAATGGATGAGTGGAAGTCATGCTACTCTCACTACGCCCTTTAAGGGTGGAAATGGCGGTCTTCGAAGGAGATGAATAATTTTTACATGAGGAATGATACCTTGGTCCTGGTTCATTTCTATAGGGGGCGCGGGGTCATAACGGAGTTACTGAGACTTGTATTATGCTTGACGAGGGGTCCAATAAGTAGTATACACTAAGGGATTTTGACGACCCCAATTATGTCATGGGATTTGTGGATTCTACTAAAAAGAGTGCAAGGCCCTCAAGGTGAATATTTCATTTTCAATTTATTCCTTTAATACTAATTATTTAAGTAATTCACACAATTGAATCTTCCAAGGAATAGATGACTTAAGATCATAGAATGAAAGCCAAATGAATTCAAAGGAATATATATTTTAAGATCATAAAATAGACTTCGAGGGAAATGGAAACCAGATGATTCAAAGGAATAGGTATCTTAAGATTATATGATTGAAGCCAAGTGAACTTGACGGAATACACGACAAATGAATTGAGAAAATAAATATCTTAAGATCTTAGATTTGAACCCAAATGAATACAAGGGAAAGTTACCTTCAAAGATCATATAATCAAAGCCAAATGAATGATCACATAATCTAGGAGAAATGAATTCAAGGGAGTATATAGCTTTACATCATATAATCAAAGGCAAAGGCTTTCTCCTCCTTATAGAAATGGATTTACCTACTTTAGTTTTCCTGTGTAAATTTGAGTAATATATTGCATCCAATTTAATGCAAGTTTCAGGGGTTTTTTAACAGAATATATACCTCAAGGGTGTGGCGTTGGAGCCAAATTTTTATACTGTATATAGCCTTCGGACTCATAGAAAATACTACAAATTTCAAACACAAGAAGTGCTCTTTACTCCTGCATCTAGAGGCCAACCTTGTATTGCCATATTGCGAACAATAGGGTGCTAAAAAAATCACATACCATATTTTTGAGGTTGTGTATGTTACTTGACACATAAATCACTCTAAAAAAACTTTTATGTCAAGATTTCAAAATTAGTTTTTAGCCATACCCGAACTAAGAATTTTATATAATGGATTTCTATATATAATCTTTCAGATTATGTAATGCCGGGAAAAAGAGACGACGCTACGCTCGACGATGGCAACGATGATGCCGCGCGACAAACAAACATCCCGAAAATGCGATTTTTTTTTTTTTTTTTTTTTTTTTTGGATCGAGATTAAGGGATCCAGGTTAAGAAGTGTAACATATTTAAATTGGGTTGCTTGGTTAATGGGTCAAGGGCAGGATGCTAAAAAAAAAAGTCCAGTTAGGTCGTAAAGAGCCTTCCTAACGTTCTTCTCGACACTAGCATCGTCGACAGAGCTCGATGCCATGAGCCGGTGCTTATCCGAGGAGTCATTTAATCCTAGCGCTAAATAACGTTAAGAGCAGGTGTCGGCAAAAGAATATTCTCGATATCACGAGCAAAATTTCACGAATGAACATTCAGGAGGGGTGATTAGGCACTCACCATCATCTATTAATTTTTTAAATTTAGTATCAAGGATTTAATTTGAAGTTTCAAAACTAAAAAAAAGAATTATATAATTATCAAAATTACATTAAGTAAAATCTATATACTTAAACATAAAATTGAATCTTGAGCAAAGGGTCGAGTATCAAGGTGGGAAAGCAATTAAATTTTAAGTTTGAAAATGTAGTCGAGGTGGGTGGCTTTAATGGCCACCTGCCATAGCCGAATAACTCCTCCCCTTGCGTGCCGAGACAGCCGGGTCGCACTAGTCATTCCCTTACTGCAAAAAAAAGGATTTTTCAAAATCTTATGCCTCCCCCTCTTAAATTACCTGTCCACCTTTTACCTGGCCGCGCATTAAAAAAAAGTTATAGATGATACGACAGCTGGAGGGAGGCGCAGCTACAGGTGCGAATGGAGGAAAATCTCATAGAGGTAAGTCTGTCTCATATCAGAATATTCGTGAAACCAGCTACTTGCAAAACGGTGCAAAAAGGAGACTGCATAACTCCGTCGCCATCGAAATCCGTATCTTTTATCATTTAATAGAGATTTTCTTTCGGCATATCGTGCCCCAAGCTCCGTAACAAGCTACTAAGCTCAACGATGGATAATTTCCCGTCACTGATGGCATTGAATTTATTGAAGACGAATAGCATCTCTTCCTTACTCTGTCGCGAAGAGGAATCATTTCAAAAACAGGTAGATTTTGCCTTGCCGTGTGAAATTTGACAGACATTAGTCTTTTGTTGAAAGCTTGCGTAAACTCTGAAGAAACTACAACCTCCTGCGTGACCAAAACTGCTAACATACTCCCCTTCATTCATCCTCATCTTCATCTTCATGTCCTCTCTTTTCTTGGCAAGTGCGTCCACCTCCTCTTGTAGATGGCGGATATACTCCGTGGCTTCAGATAGTTGATCAGAAATGGTTACCTTGCACTTAATATTACTGTGTGGCAGTAATGAAAAGAGCTGTGCATAGCCGGATTTCAAGTGATTTCTCCTCTCTCTTTCTGTTTCTCTGTGAATGTAATTTTTATCGATGCCCTCTAGTCCCTCTCTTGTTTGTGGGTCACCGCTACATCTTGCAGAGGCAGAAGCAGAAGCAGAAACAGCATGCCACCCAAATTGAAGAGCATCATCAGGAGAAGCGAAATCCTCATTAAATAGTGATGCCCATATGTTCTGTTCTCCGCTCTGCACATCGTCAGGAGGAAGAAATGCGGAAAAGACAGCAGGAAAATCATCCATTTTGTTCCACGTAGCATTAAAAAAAATCTCTTCTCTTTAGATGCTAGTGACACAAATTCTTCCACGCAGTATGCAACATGTTTTGGCCAAAGAAAGGCACGGTTTGTTTTCCTCTCCATGTTTTAGATGGTCCACGCGGCTACTCGTCAGGTCCTGGTCCGATTCGCGATGGTCCCTACAGCATAGGGCAATGACTTTTCCCTCACCCTGCGACAGAAGCTTGCTCTTGCTGATGCTCAAAAAAACTGAGTGTTGCCGAGAAGATTTAACGACTCACACTCAAGATCTTCAACAAGATTTAAATAGACCGCAAGTTCATTTGTAATAGATTCAGGATATGGAGAAGAATTAAATTTCTATGGCCCGAGAGGTCGATAAGCTAAGAGCAGATTTCCAACACTCTGATTTGCCAAAGTTCATGATTACAAAATCATCTCAGGGAAATTTCAATTATAGCAAAAATAGGAGGATCTCCATGGAAAATGGTATGCAAAATTTAGAGCTGTCACAAAAAAAAACGTGTGAAAGTATGGTTTGGTGAACCATATATACATGTTTTGGAACTTTATAGTGCTCCCTTTCCACACAGCTCAAGCATGATCATATTACTTCAAACTCATTGGTAGTGGTAGATTTGCATATACGATAATTCCATATCTCACAATTATTTTATTTTGGAATGGTCTCAACCATATCAAAAGACATTAAACCATTTATCATGTATGCATTCGACCACAATTTTGAGGGTAAGTTATAATTCAAGTCATTTTTTTTTAACATCAAGGTTTGAACCTATCCAATAATTTGGGATACTAATGTTAGTTTTCTTTTTGTGTTATAAACCGTGGTTGGCGTGTCTTGTGTTTTATGGCTTAAGATACTCTTGAATTTTCCATAATCATTATAAACATATATGATAAAGTTTAAATTGTTAGATGTGTGTTCAATTGTATTTTCCTTGAGATTTCTTTCCAATATACCACAAAGGAATCCAACAACATTTCCAATAAATTTTGAGTAAGAAAACTAACATTTCAATACAACTTTCCTCCAATATTTTGTTACAACACCTTTTACTTCATGTGGAACATATTTACAATCATGTAAACACTTTTCAAGTAAAGTTTGCATTCAATCATGTGTCTCTTGGAGCAACTATAGATTATAATGTCCCTTATTTTTGGAATGAAAACAATATGATACAACTTTCTTTCACATGCAAATTTTACAACAAAATAATATGTGTAAGGGAATGGAAAGAGTCTTCACAAGCTCCATGGTGTTCTTCATCCATGCTCCAAGTTCCAAGTATCTCAAAGCACAACCAAGATAGGGGGAGAGGCAACACTCTCCTCCCAACCAAATCTCAATGGAGAAGAGAAGCAATCTCCTCCATTGACCCCCGAGCCCCAAACACAACACAATGAAGGGTGGTCTCCAACTCAAGGCAACAATACTTGCTTCCACAATACAATTTCTTCACAACATTCAAAATAAAAGAGGAAGCAACAAGGAAACACAAATAACACAATACTTTGCACAACAAGGCTTGCATCCAAGCCAACAAGAGAAGGAACTATGGGAATGTTTTCCTTATGCCTCCCAATTGAGATGAGATGCCCATCCAAAACCCTCCACAATAAAACACAAGCCCCTATGACTCTTATGCCTCCCTCAAGTACCCCTTTTTCCTCCCATACTCTTATGCCTCCCTCCTCTTATGGCTCCCTCAAAGACAAGGTAGAATGTAAACATTCTTACCCAAGATGGGCATCCCTCTCAAACTCCCTCCACAATATCCTAATCTACTATTTTGCCTCCCTCATGAGTATTCCCATAGACCTCTCCTATACTACACAATAAGCATTCTATCCATTTTCACAATACACCAAAGTAAACATGCATTTTTTTTTCACAATTTTAGCATAGAAGCAACAATAATATGAAAGCAAAACAAAGGAGAGGGTTTCTACCTCTCCATTGGAGAAGCCTAAACCAAGAAATTTGTCCAAGCTCCCTCCCAAAAATCCAAGCATGCAAGTCAAGCACTTCTCTTTTTTCTTTCTCCCCAAAATAACAAAAGAGAACTCTTCAACAAAACAAAAGCAAAACTCCAACCCCCTCAACAAGAGAGGAAGTTTCAATAAATAGACCAAAGGAAAGGGTGAGGGTGATGTGGCTCCATGTAGGATGCCACATCACACATCCTCAAACCACCTCCCAAAGTCAACTCAAATCCCAAAACACCATAAATGGGTGGTTGGGTTGAATGACAACTCTCTTCCACAATCCAACCCTTTCCCATGTGCCTTAAGGCACAATTAAATGCAAAATGAGGAAAGTGCACTCCAAAGTCATATTTCCCTTCCCAAAACAATAAATAATCCCCTTTTTGGATTCCCAACCCATAGATATAGTTGGTAAGGGGTTTTGGGAAGTGTGGGACAAATTTAACTTGTCCCACAAGTCCCCCAAAATTGCCCTCAATCTCAAATTCGAGATTCCAAGAGTTTGGAGTGGTCAACACTCAATACCAAGCATTCAATACATGAGGAAACACAAGGCTCAAGGAGCCAACAATCAAAATTTATTACACCCACTTGACTTCCCTCCAAAACTTAAAATTTAAAGCAAGATGTTAATTTAATCCTAAACATACTTAACAAAAGTAATTTAACAACAAGACATCACAAAAGAAATCACCTACTAAAGCAAGTTAAAACAAACAATTAAAATTCTTACCCCCTTGGTCACATTAGAAAATTTCCCCCTCATGGAAATTTTCTTAACACATACAAGAATAAAGGTAACACAACACAATTTACTAGTTGCCTTGACGACCAAATGTTGTAACCACCCGACATTCTGTTGTGTTTGGTTCCCAATCCCCCTCATGGTTGTGATCAATTTCCTGCAAAATCTAACAATACCTTCTGGCCTCGTGACCATATTAGTGACGTCGAAATAATAAAACACATGCACGTATACATAACAATTTACACCATTGAACAACCTAATTAAACCAATGCTAGAATCAATTAATTCACCAATTGTTTAATTTTCTAACATTTTGATTATAACAATCCATCACTTTGCACTAAGATCACAACATCAAAAATCATCTAGAAATACCCATAATTTATGTCTAATACATCCGTACAGTAGTAACAGTTAGAACATCGAATACTGATTTAGGAATCAAGCATATAAATTTACTGCAATAGTCACAATGTGTCATGAAGTATAACATGTATGTCGTCTATACATCCGATAAGTAAAATGAGTGTATCAATTTCCATCTAGAAATGTTTAATTTTTATTCCGATATCAAGGTCTAGGGATCCAATAAAGAGTGACCAGAGCCTAAACAATACAACAATAGTAATGACATAACAATAAGTCTTTAACAAGATAACTATTCTAGATCATCATCATCATATCCTTAAATTAACATCAAGGTCCACGATATGACATAGAGTCAAGGTAATAATAATAATCAAAACACCATATAAATCTTGGTGTCCACACCTTTTAATTTTCATGCTAACTAGAACACAGCAGTCATGTTTACGATTGTAAACAATTTAGAAAAGATGCTCATGGTTCATTTAGTATTGAAGGGAAGTGGGCATTATAGATTACATGTTATAATATAGCAAACATAAAAGTATAGTGCTCTTGCAATTATGTGGCGTTTTGTAATAGAAGTTATCTTGAAATTATATGTCATATTTTATGGAAGTTGTCCAAAATATATATTGAAACAAGTGCCACAAGTGGTTTTGCTCATTCGCGTTGAAGCATAGAAAAACAAAAAAATGTTGAATGTGGTTGTGGGAATTCAACTCTTTGGTTTTGGATATGATGATCAATACTTATATGAAGTTGAATTGACAAGAGATGATAAACTTTCCTTTCTTTTATGAAAGATTGTGTTTGTAAAGTTGTAGTTCAAACATATAAAAAATGATTTTAGACACAGGTGAACACTTCCCGTTTATGCTAAAATAAAGCTTTATAAAAGCATATAAATATAAATTTCAAATCATAATCAAATCTGGAATTTTTATCCATAGTAGCTACAATTATGTGTTTATAATAAAACTGAATTCAAATTTTAATTTAATAAAGTACATATTAAGTAATAAATCCTTCTTTATGCCTTTCGGCCTCTCAAAGCACATATGGATGCTTTTGCTAGTATATATATTTAATCTTGTTAGAACGGATCGCTGGCGTGGATACATATGCATTAATAGGTATCATTAATGTCATTAATCATGGATGTCAGTCACATTGATCAATTGTTTCCTTGCATCAAATCAGTTTTTAAAAATATTCAACACTCATCACTATCCAATACTCAAATCTTAGCATAGAAAGGTGGAAAACACTCATCACATTTTTAATTTCAACAATTCCCAGGAAAATCAAACTCCATTTGAAATTTTCCACCGACATTTCCAACATTTATTTGGAATTCCACATTACACATGTCAAAAGAATCACGTTTGTAAGAACTTTATAAAAAAGCAAAAAAATACTAAATGCATTTGTTATTACATATTATAATTTCCCATAAATATTTTAATTGTATAAAACCAAACATATCACATAATATTTAGGTAAGAAAAATCTAATTCAGGAGGAATGGGTGAGGGGTATGTAGGTATTTAATTCAAACATTTTTAGTAAGAATTACATATTCCCTAAAAGTGCTTGAGCTTGAAACTAAACATGAAAGTTTACTAGATTTTCATCATTTTTAAATGTTTGTCCCTTTAAATTGAATTGCATTCGTGTGCATGATATAAGACAGATTGAGAAAAAGAGAGAAGCACATAACAAATATTTTTTGGAAGGAACAATCTAACGTGTGGAATAATAGTGGGGTATTCATGTATTAAATTATCAAATTTTATTTTTGACCTTCATTTCATGTGTTTATCTTCCTCAAGATTTATTTTTCCATCCTTGCTACCCAATCCTAGGGAATTGATTTCATTTCTTGGGTTACCATCTCAAGCACACATCTCGAGTGATAAACTACATTTCCAAAAGCATGTTCCATTTCCCTTCACACTTCGAAGGTGTAATTCACCTACATAATTCACATCTATAAAACCTATATGCCTCATGGCTAGATGAAAACTATATTTGTTTTGTTGGTAGCTATATAGAAAAACTAATCAATTATGTATGAAACCCTTGTTGTGGGTTTTATGTCCACCTGACCTAACATTGTCTCTAAATTATCCATTAAAACATGTAACTGAATCCCCTTGCAAGGGTTTAGTTCTCGTGTTTTTACTAAGTCATGATTTGCGGGTGTAGGACATATATGTATTTAATTCTATGGTGTACTTCACCTACATCATCTGCACATGTAAAAAATATGTACCTCATGGCTAGAAACAAACCCTATTCATTTCCCTTCTAGCTACATAAAAACCTTGATCCCAATTTCATAGGAAACCCCTAAGCTTGTGATTATGTATATAACCCTTTTCTTATTTTTGTATAAGGTAGATCACATAACATATATTATTTGGGTAGAAATAATCTAAAATGAGGAATAGATGTGGGTTGTGAAATTATTAAATCCCTTCATGTATTCTAAGTCATGGATTATGTGTGTGACATGCATGTATATAATTCCCATTTTTTAATTCAAAACCCTATTTTGAATGGAATATAAATGCACATTTTTCTCATATGGATAACCACTACGGTGGATCAATTATCACGGATTGTTCAAGAATAACCTATTCCCATGCAAATACTCAAGATTCAAACTGAAAATAGACGTTTCTTGGGTTTTCCTAATGTTTTACATTTTCATCCATTTAAACACAAATTGCATTCATTTGCATAATGTGTGTGAGAAAGAGATAGAAAAATGGATCACGTAATGCATTTTGATTTTTAACCTTCAATTCATGTATTTTCCTTCCATGAACATTCCTTTTATGTGTCCTTGCTTCCTGGTTCAAAGGGAGTAATGTTGGTTATTAGGTTGCAATCTTAGCAGAACTCCATCCCAATTCTAAGCATCATCTTATCCACAAGAACATTCCATCGATGCTAACATTTCTTGGTGTACATTAACTACATCATGCACACTTGGAAAAACTACATGCCTTGTGCTTAGAGACAAACCTGTGTTTATTTATCTAACTTGATAACAAATGAACCCTAATTGTAATTATGTATGGAACCCCCGCCATGGAATTTGAGGTCGTCACCACATATCCTTGTTTCTAAATTAACCCTTGAAAGACATAAGTGAATTTCCCTTACATTAATTTGTGTTCTAACTACATGTAAATTGCAAGATCTGAAATTGCAAACAATTATTGACATCAACAATACTCATCGATCAACTGCTTTATTTATTTCTAGATACCTCCATAATATGTTTAGTCGACTTCTTTCACTTTGTATGAAATTTTTATTTCAAACAATCGACATACTAAATGTAGTGAGTTCAAAAACCTTTCCACCTTAAAATACATAAAATTAAAAATAAACACAATTCACCTTTCACAAAAAATCTAGCATGTACATCCATTCACCGAGAAAACCTCAATTATTAATAATTCCTCGTGCATCACCTACTTCACTATAATTTATCAATCTTGAAACTATAAAAACATGCCTACAAAGTGCTACTGAGAAGCATGTAGTGCGGTTGGTTTTCTATTTGGGACCCTAGTGAAGTCTCATACATTTTTATTTCAAAGTGCATTTAATCTCACGTTACACTCTCATTAAAAAATTGCATGAGATTATCATGATTAAGTTGAGAACATATGGTAATTTTTAGACAAGGAACAATATGCTTCATGGAATAGGTGTGGGGCATGCAGGTATATAACTACCCACCTTTTAATTTACAAAATTCCATTCATGTCTACATATTACCTATCCAATTAAATTTTTCCATTTGAAAACCTTTAAGCCATTAAATAAAAAAACAACAACCTTGATTAACAAATAAAATATAGAATTCACTAATATGTCCGATTGCTCCCATGACATCTCCCTTTTCTTTTCATCTCACATGGAGTGATATGTTTTCCCTTTTCTTTTAATCTTTGTATGTGCTTTAATTGTGTTTTATGCATTTAATTTTTGGTAATGGTTGTCACTTTATCAACATTTGTAATTGTGTCTTAATTAAGCTAATCCTACTTAATTTGGTTAGCTAAAATAAAGATGTGACAAATAGATAATTATGGGGTTAGGTGGTCCTTGTTGTAAGTGATATTTGTGATGGTTTGTGTGTGATTTACTCCACCCCAACTTCAAAATTAGGATTTTGACTTGGGAGGCCTTTTTGGAGGCTTGTGGAACAAGCTAAGCTTGTCCCATGCCTCTTAAATTTACCCAACAACCCTACCTATGGGTTGGGAGTTTATTTTTGACTTATTTATCCTTTTGGAGTGTAAAAGGGTGAAAATAATTGTGTCTTCTTCTTTTCACAATAATTTTTTTCCTTAGAAGGCATGGTGTGCAAGTTTGTGTGCCATGTGGGTTGTCATAGTTCTTACATTCTCATTTATTGTCTTGGGAATGGTGTGTTGACTTGAGTGTGGAAATGGACAAATGATGAAGTGGCATCATACATGGAGTGGCCTCATAATCCTCACATTCCATTTCTATTTATTGATTATTATTTTTTGAATGAGGATTACTTGTTCATTTTCTTCCTTTGTCATTTTTAAATTGGAAGCTTGTTGGAGTGCTTTTGGGAAATTTCTGGCTTGGAGGTGTGAAAGACTTGTGAATTTTTCTTGGAGCTTGATGGAGAGGTAGGCTCTCCACTATAATGTTTTGTTTATTATGTTTGTTGATGTGGAAATATTTTTCTTGTTAAGTTTGTTTGAGATTTTTGAATGTGCTTTTATGTGGTTGGGTAGTATCCCTTAAGTTGGGTGTGGTAGAAGGACTAGTGGAACCATTGGGAGGTAAAATGGAGTTTTGTGAGGCATGTATTTGGTGGGAGTGTGATTGGGAGTTTCACCTATGGGGAGTGAAAAGGAAATCATGGTTATATTGTTGCATACTTGCAAGGGAGAGATAAGGATTTAATGTTTTTACTTTGTCCACTTGAGACTTACGGTGAAACTCCCACTTCGCTTGGGGACATGAGGAGGTGGTTTCCCATAGTCCTTACTCCATTTGGTTTGATTTCAAACCTTTGTGTTGTTTATGAAGTTATAAAACTTGTTTGAGTATGTCATGTTAGTGTGTTGAATATTTGAATGTATGTTGTTTGTGGAAGCCATATTTGTTGAAAGTTGTCAAATGTTGCTCAAGATCCCCATGGTTCTTTGGTTGGGGCTCGGAGGCCATTAAGGGGATGGATTCTCCACTTAATGGATTAAAGGTTGGGTGGAGAGTGTTGCCTACTCCCCTTCCTTTGTATGTTGATCCTTTTTGTGAAAGTTTGAAGAATGCAAGATTTGGAGCTACCTTTGGAGAAGACATGCAAATAGAAGACTTGTATTTTGGCCTTGTTGCAAAATTTTATGTGGTCATTTGTTCATTCCATTATTCCCACTTTGAGTGGAAGAGTGTAAAAATTGTATGCTTGTAAGAAAGTTGTATTTTACTTGGAAATCCCTTTATTTTGTAAACTCTTTTAAGAGTGTTTGTATAAGAAATTTATATTTTCAAATGTGTTAGTTTGTGAAAGGAAACTACAAAATATTTGCATTGGTTAAATGAAATAGAAAACTTAAAATGAATAGAAATAGTAATGCATCTATCTTGAAATTAAGTTATTTCATTAGTTCCAAAATGTGATATGTTTCATTGTAAAAGAAATGGGAATCTTGTTAAATTGCACTTGCTTTGTGAAATGGTTGCTATTTAATTGTTGAAGGAAGAAAAGAAATAATTACTCTTATTTTATTGAATGAAGGATATATGGAAAGAATCAAGATATAGATGCATTTTAGTCAAGTATAAGGAAAGGAAGTAATTGATGGAAATCCTTAAAATGGAAGAAAAAAAAATAATAATAATATCACCTCCTTGCAAATTACTTAGAAATGAATAAGTAATGTTATTAGTTGTTCAATTATCATTCTCCTATGAGTAGTTAGAGATTTTCTATTGTTCTTACTTTGTTTTACCATACTCTAATGACTTGTTTTAATCATTTAATTAAATCAAATTATAAGAATACCCATATTCATTTATAATCAAAATATATCTAATTATATGAATTTATTATTTAATATAATATATTAAATAATAAATTCATATAATTAGATATATTTTGATTATAAATGAATATGGGTATTCTTATAATTTGATTTAATTAAATGATTAAAACAAGTCATTAGAGTATGGTAAAACAAAGCAAGAACAATAGAAAAATCTCTAACTACACGTGGGGAGAATGATAATTGAACAACTAATAACATTACTTATTCATTTTTAAGTAATTTGCAAAGAGGTGGTATTATTATTATTTTTGTCCTTCCATTTTAAGATTTTCAATCGTATATATATATATTATCCATATATATATATATATATATATATATATATATATATATATAAATAAAATTAAAACAAAATTAAAAAATTGTCAAAATTAGTCAAGTTTTAATGTTTAGGGTGCCATATTATAATAGTTGAATCGGCTTGTCATTGTATTTTGGATAGTGGGTTGGGGGTGGGGCGATGTCCACTCCCCCGACCCACAAACTAATAAATAAAATAAACATTGGGTGGGGCTGAGCCCCACCAAACTAAAGAAAAATCCTTTGCAATTTATTAATATGTAGTTCCTTTTTAAGCAACGACATACTGCATCGCATAAATCTTAACCGTGGTGTGTGTGTGTGTGTGTCTTTGGAGATATACACACGTTTATATAAAAAAAGAGTATATAGAAAAAAACTAGATCTATTGGGCAAATGCCATATACCCAAATGGGTATTTTCATTGAAATAAATTTATAACAAATGGCAAATGAAACTTTAAATCAAACCCTAGGAGAGGGTAGTTTGAATTAGAAAACAACAATAAAACAAACTTGGGGATTGTGTGCATCCA